>OZ012685.1:12077094-12092094 GCA_963942565.1 Maea johnstoni | reverse complement strand
GTGCCATGGTAACCATTGTTTGGCACACCCTAGCATTAAAAGGATACAAAATGGTGGCCACTGCAGATTGCAGATTGTTTATAGGTATTAACAACTATTTGTGCATTATGATTTGCCAACATGGTGTATATCTGGAAGATAAGATTAAGATGGATTGAATTAAGAACATGATTAAGATGGATTGTAGGTATGTAACTCGCGAATGTAAGTGAGACATCTTTACTGGTCGGCCTGTGTGTGTGTGCCTTGATGGAGGGGGTTGGGTTTCATATGGGCAGTTTATTATTGCAAAAGCAAGCCAAACCTGGCAATATTCTTTCTCATTCGGCGGGGTCCACACAAACGAGGGAGATAGGCAATTATTTTCAACGCTCTGTTGGTTGCTTATTGGAGCGGGAAATGTTGAAGTGTTATGTTAGCCATTAAGTAAGGCGGTGAGAATGAGGGAGGGAGAAGCTGCGGTCTTAGGGGTTAGGTGGGTGTATGTAGGGGGTAGTATTGCGATTTACCGCGCGGCGTGGGGAGCGTATCCTTTGCGTGTAAGCCTTGCCTGTCAGTGCGGCCAAGCCCTGAAAGATGGCAAAAATGGTAGACAAGCGTAACGACGGCGACAACACTGCATTCCCTCACAGAGAAACAAGCTCCCAAATCCGTAACAGATGCGTGCACCATGCAGCCGTCTTATAATTCAAAGCCAGCTAAAGTCAAACGTATTAACCCACCGTTAGTCATACCGAGAATTGTGATATGTTGCTGAATAATTAGGCATATGCTAAGCTCTATTTAGTGCATTCGTCCTATTTAACCTTAGATGATGAAGGAAAATCGTTTCACAAGAAAGGGATATATATATATATATATAAAGTGTTTTGGTAATAGTCTTCATTCCTTCACATAACATGAGGCTTTTCATTATACATGGTTAAGATAAGATATTCAGCTTTTTCAGCAAACTTATTCGTGGTAAAATGTTTTTCCTGAGCTCATTGTCTGTCGTTAATGAAAGTGATGTCCTGAATTCGTCAGCAATTAGCTTTGATGTATGAGACCCAGATGCACTATTGCTAAAACAAAGCAGATGCGTTCAGACTTCGCTCATTGATCCCCAAGAGGTGTGCCTTAACCGTCCCTTTGAGACATAATACGGGTGAGCATAGTGATAGAGGTCTTAAGTAAAGGAATTTGTAAAGCTATCGAGGATATCATAAAGCTCCGAATTTCTCCTTTCTTTTCTGAACGTTTCCCAGCTAAATTGGTTATTTACGTGCAGGGAACAGAGTCTGTTGGTAATAGCGGCGTGGGGTGATACCGCTGATTTATCTAACAAGGGGTAACGTTCAGAGAAGGTAACGGATAGTGACGTCTTCTCTATGTGGCAGAGACTTTACCCATCCTCGTACATAACCTTCGTGGGCGTCTTTAAGACGCATCAGAAACAATTGTTCCAATCCTAATGTTCTCAATGTGGCTCTCGACTCCAAATCTGCCATTAAACCTCAAACCCTTCAGAGAGCATAAAAACGGTATGCGTGAAGTTATTTGGAATTAAAATATGGAATAAACAAACTATGATTATATACATATATATGTATATATAAATATATATATATAAATATATATATATATATATATATATATATATATATATATATATATATATACATATACATATATACTCTATACATATATATATGTATATATATATATATATATATATATATATATATATATATATATATATATATATCTATATATATATCTATATATATATATCATTATATCATAACAGATTTATATATATATAAATAAATAAATATATATATATATATATATATATATATATATATATATATATATATATATATATATATATATATATATATATATATATATATATATATATATATATATATATGTATATTTATATATATATAAATATATATATATATATATATATATATATATATATATATATATATATATATATATATATATATATATATATTTATATATATATATATATATATATATATATATATATATATATATATATATATATATATATAAATATATATATCATAACATTTTTTTTTGAGACAAGAAGAACACATTTAACACACGAATAAAGGCTAGACAAATACATGCCACGCCAGTTATGTAGCTAACGCTGTAGAATGAAGCTGACTATTTAGCTACCTAGGAAAGCTCTTTTAGATATGAATAGATCTCACACACTGTAGCTTGAGGAAAGTCGAGCTTTGAGAATTCGCCTGAGAAGCTTAAGTTAGTGAGGCAGTGGAGAGCGCTGTATTTACCTAGGATAGACTGATCAATCTCGGGATCCTGGCGGACATCTCGCTTAGACGGGAAGAGTTTGTGAGGTTCACAGTGTTCTCCTGAAAAGACGAGGCAAAGGAATTAGTGCACGCATTACGATAATTACATAGCATTGTTTTATCATCACATGTATCTATATAACACGTATTGTTTTATTTTGTATATGCATTTGGTGAGGCTAAAGGTTTACCCTCGTGCTATCCAGGGTATCTTAAAATGAATGAACTCTTGTTGCTACGATTTTTTCATAATGAATATGGAGTTAAGAATCAATTGGTAAGAATTTCGTGGAATAATTGTTTTCATATTTTCTGACCCATATGTTCTTTTAAAAAATATTTTCAAAAGTATACTTTTGAAATGACCATTTTTGTAATTTAGAGGGGTGAAAGAGTTTCATAAAACTTTTATTTGGGAATTGGCACCTGGTATATCGATTTGATACGATTCGATACCTTAACGACATTTTCAACGACACTGGCTGCCTTCAAGGAACAGACTTGTGTAAAATCTAGCACTGTTATTTACGGAGATTTCACTAAACAAGAGTGAATTGCCTTCTTGCGGAGACGTCCAGATAGCAATTAAGTCAATTTTCTATACAGTTTTAACCTTAAACGATACGATATAATGATTTACTTTTTTGGTGCGACGCTTTTTCCTCATACGATAGCGGTAATTGGTATCGTGTCGAGTAGCGGTACATATGCCTACTTTTATTACTTCAAAAAATGCAAAAAACGTACAAATTGTGCAACAACACTATACTACAAGTAATAACGTAGTACAGTAGTACACCACACTACTGGACAGCAGCCTAAATCTGAAAGATAAGAGGTCTCAGTTTTTGGAACCAATTTCATAGCGTGGTACGTTCGTTGTGCTGAAAGTCAATTCCACTGATGTGGGGTTAAAGAGTTAATGTGCCTTTTCGGATGGTGGAGTGAGCAATAGAGCCTTTTTTTAGAATAGGAGAACTCGGCGTCGGCACACTGCGGCAATCGATTGCAGCTAATATAGGCTAGGATGGCTGCTGTTCCACGTGTACATGTGTGCAGGACTACAATCGTTCTCCTAGGATCTGCAACACGCAAGGTATTAACCTGCCTTTCGTGCAGCGCTATCTACAATTGCTTCCATCACTAACCCGAGTGCTCTGATACAGTCCGATATAAACATGACAACATTAACTACTCATACCCCTACACTCTCATGTATTGCCAGCCAGAAAGGGACTTTTTATATATCTCTCATGTCTGAGATTTTTTTAGTGAAATATTTTCCATATAAGAGAACAAAAAAGCAATGTGTACAGTACAGATATTCAATTGCTGCACCAGTCGACCAGACATCTGCCAGTGCCTGATTGTACAAACACCCATGGATAACATGTTGGAAAATAAGCCAAGCACATCAATGTCTCACGGAGCTTGAGAATCAAAGCAGAGTCCAGTTGCAAGGTCATCCATGCCCAGGAAACTATGTGGCAATCGGACGTGCGGTCGTGCTGCCGACTCATTTATTGCAGGAATTAAATGTTAGCACTGCACCTTTCATACCATATATAAAGCAATCACAAGTTGTTTCTAGCTTGAATTGTCAGTTATAATTCTTTAAACAAGGATCCTTTTCAGAACCTACATGTATCAATTAATATCCGAAGATTTTTTTAATCTTGATTTATGCCAGTCAAAGGAACGCTTATGGCAGCAACTGGTAAGGAAATATAAAGTCATAGTAAGAGCAAACCTAAGGGGAACTCGATGCAATAGGAGCGACACAAATTAATTAACCTCAGGGGGAATAGCCAATGAATTGTGGTGACCTACTTTCAGGCTAGATTGAATCAAGTGGTCATAAACTAATGAAGCGGGCATGGCTTCCAGCTACAATCATGGTAAACGGGAGCTTTTTGCATTTCATTCAAATCAATGCTCATCCTAAAAAAATGAGCAAATATCCGCAGGAGTATATTAATGCAAAGCAGCATTTCGCAGATTGCCTTTCTTCCACTCAATTTTCTGTCAGAGGCAGACTTGAGGGGAAGAATAGAATTGATCAGCTTTGATCATCTTCAAGTGATGTTTATTCGAAAGGCACGTGGTTCCGTTAATTCGTGAATACTTATCTCAATTAATTCACAGAGGACCGCTTTTGAATAATAGGCTGCAGTTGTTGTCTGTTTTTCTAAATGATAAAGACGCCCTTGGAATTTCGTTTATCGTCCCTTTTTTGTCGTGTTGCAGCTACGTCGAGAGTAGCCAGTTGTCATTGGTCGGGGAAGCTAGAGACAGCAAGTAGTAAGTGCTTTAGATCTCGCGGTTGTCAGAGTAGGCCCCAACATCACAATATAGAAAAGCAAATACACCTAATATAACTTCTGTTGCATTCGATAGGGACTCTGGTCCATCTTTGTAAGTGTTGTAGTTTTTCCTTCTGGTGTAGCTGCTGCTGCTGCAGTTGTTGTTGTTGTTGTTGTTGTTGTTATTGTGATGTTATCACGAGTTTGTTTCTGTTGTTTGTGATGTTGGTTTCGTTGTTATGCGTGCTGCTGTACTGATTGATGTTGGACAATATTGCCACTGTTGCTGTTGTTTTTTATTGTTGTTGTAGCTGTTGTCGTTGTCGTCTTTGTATATATTGTCATCATCGTTGTCGTCGTTGTTGTTGTTGTTGTTGTTGTTCTACGATGTCAATGAATATGTATGCCAAGCCAGACTGCAAGGATGAGTTCCCCACCTGAGTCATGAGAGGCCCTAGAGAGATTGCAAGCCATGTCTCACTATCTCAGCTTAACATGTGTATACCCTTGAGAAAAACGCTGCTAATCGTTGTTGATGACTAGCACTTAAGCTCTAACCGCACACGTAGAGCAGTAGTGAGTCGTTGCAGACCATTTGCCTAATGCCATACATTTAATCTTGAGGATTTCAACAGACGTAAAGAACGCTATCTCTCCGAGCAAGAGGGCGATTTTAGAGCATATGTCCTATCCTGAATGATGCACTACCAACGCAATATATCTTACTTATTCTGCAACTTGAATAGAATACCTAAAGAATAGAACGATTGGAAAAACGTACAGCATAGAGAACATGCAATCTAGAAAAAAAAGAGATTCACTAGATATTCTTCTTATTGATGAAAGTTACTCTTGCAATAATAGAGTTTTAATCTGTATCGATTTACCCTCAATCAAATACTTGCAGATGCTAGCAATACTAGCAGATGTCGTCATACGAATTTTTACCAAACCTAAAAAATGCACATATGGTCTACATTGGAAAATGCGGGCATTTATTTGTTTGTTAACTGTTAATATGGTGTGCATGCATTTAGTATTTATTCACTAAATAGATACTGAATGGACTATCATTACTTATTCTCTCGACCATCAGATTGCTATAAGAAACACAAAGTACTTCAAAAAACATAAAACCTTTTAACTTCAATAGGTATACAGGGACAAATTGGGCTTTGTTACCGTAAATAAGAATAGACAATCCAAGTCGTCATCGGTATTCTATATTTGTTACACATTTTTACGATAAACCATTTTATGAAGCATACTATTGGTATATAACGTAATACAGGTGAACACCTCGGATATGTGAACACCCATAGTAAATATAAATTCCAAGCCATATTTGTTCCTTTTACCATGAGAAAAGAGCTATTAGATTTGATCACTTTTGCCCAGGTCCCAGGGTCTTCAACTCTCTTGAGGTTTGACTAAAACAAATCTCAGTCTCTCTCTCAAGTTTGATTAATTTAATCTCGTTAAGCGACGTTCTTTTATCTAGTTTTGATTCCTATAATTTCTGTTTGCTATTATGTTTTGGTATGTCTTGTTTTTTTATTATTTGGTTTATCCCCTGGATGTATCTTTGGTTTCACATACTTTAAGTACACGTATGGTCAATATCAACATATCCATTGGATCCATGTTGTGGATCAGCCATTGCCGTGTTAGTGAGTGTGTGGGTGTGGATTAGGTGTAGGTCTTAGCGTTAGGGAACCTGATCAATACATGTTGGCAATCCCCTGCAAGGCAGCTAGGTCAACCAGTCTCTAGTACCACCTTACCCCCTAACCCCGCTCACTCACAATGCTTGTCCAACAAGGATTACCTCGACGAATCCTACCAGTGTACATGGTCGATATGACAACGGCCGGGCTGTACGGAAATGACAGGCATTGGGCAAGGACAATGGAAATCAATAGACTATTGTAAGGGATAAGGGGGCTACTTAAGGAGAACTAAGTCATTAGTGCGCCTGCCACAACCATCCCCCTTCTCCTTATCTCGACGTACTTCGCTGTAGTACTAGTCGATACCAGTCACTCTTATTTTCACTTATGATGGAGAGAAAAGTGTATATACATCATAAATAGGGAGGTTTTGATGCTCCATGATAGCGGTGGAAATTGCAATATGATCAATACGTCTTAACGTTGTGGGTGGAATTTCTCCCCAATCTATTTAATCAGAAAACGACCAATAACTTAAGTTGAACTATTTTGTAAAACCACTCTTAATTCCAAAGTTATTGTGAAAGGTATCATAGACCCAGACGGCAATTTTTGGAGGAACTCCAAAGCATAAATACGTTAGGGTTGAAATGGAGGTATTCTGCATGTATACAAACTAAGCTCTATAGAGGAGGAGGAGGAAGAGGAGGAGGAGAAAGGAGGAGTGTTAGAGAGTCTTCTAGGGGATGGAGACTATGAAAGGTGGTATTGATTCGATAGGCAAGGCGAGCCGTCGTCAACTCAACATCAACCACTCTATTCAAACTTGTATTTTTATAAAATCATTCTCCATCGACCCGCTTAATGTGGAAGTTGGAGTCCAATAGAATTGTGCTGGCTAGGTTGAAACCCATCCGTGTAGCTATCCATTTGCTAATTAGATTACAGGTGGTAGATGGCTGTATGGCTCAGCATCCCAGTATACGGAACACCTATTGGTCGGAATCAAGATTGTACAGGTGATGCAAAAGGCATCTCAAGTAATATCATATCAAATTCAAGCACTAGTGTCTGATCCCTCGTTTTGCTATGATACATATCTAAA
The DNA here is from genome assembly GCA_963942565.1 of Maea johnstoni. NCBI lineage: Eukaryota > Metazoa > Annelida > Polychaeta > Spionida > Magelonidae > Maea > Maea johnstoni. The sequence goes on along the minus strand of OZ012685.1, from coordinate 12,084,680 downwards.
TAATTTGAAAAGACATTATTTTTGAATATTGCATTACGATTGCATTGTGTTGTCTTAATATTGTAATGTTTTAAAACGGGGGGTTCCATATTATTTTTCCAATTTAATATGATATCAACTTTGTCCTGTAATATCTACCCTAGGCAATAAAGTGGGTCGATAGGATGTTCAGATGGCGGGGCATATCAAAGTGTTCCCAACACGTTGCAGTGATTTGAAATCAACTACTGTAGCTGAACCAGTGGATAATCCCTTTATACTAGAATCACATGCACACATTTCCTTTACTCGTTGATGAATAATAACCTTCTTACCCCTAGGTAGCGAAACTACTCACATATTCTTTTCTTTGATGGAAAGGTTAGTATTTGGCATTTGCCAATTTCAAAGACCTACAGCGAAATTCCTGTAAAGTCTCTTTGGGCCTGTCTGAGAGAGAGACAGGAAATGCGAAATAAGTGCTCATAGAGCGATCACGTGGCAAGCGGAAAACAGTTTGCGATGTTATTGCGTTTCTCCTATTTAAAACTGTGTAGGTGTATGCTTTTTAGAAAGAAATTATGACAACAGTCCTTTCAGAAGAATTGGTATCTACATGTAATACATATGCTCCACGTTCAACCGAACACATTGTAGAACTACATTGTAACATATGGTTTATATCTAAATAGATATATTGCAAACAAAATGACGTAGTCAGGACTGCTGAAGAGAAGTCATGTACATTTCCTGGATGTGAGTTCCCTTTTTCCGATTGATAGTGTGCCTGATTCAGAAGTGTCATTGGCCAAAACTGCGCCAGCTTCACCTTCAACCAATCACATTCGACGAGTGACAAATGTGTTATCGTGCAAACCAGGCCAGGGTTCATGCTCCCCCAAGGAGGGCTATTATCATCTAGACCTTTGGGAATGTGTCATGCCGTCGGGGCAGGGAAGCCAAATGTTAGGTTGTTATTCTCGAATCACGGAAAACATCTTTTTTGTTGTCTGCTGTCGGTAATATTTTTAGCACTTGGACAGGAAGTGGAAAAGAGACGTGAAGACAACAATTGATCTTTCAGTCAAACTATTTAGGTAATTAACATTACCCTTCTTATTTACGCCCGTCCTAACCCCTAAATTAGTGCATTCTGCAGTCTATACATGTAATTCTTCTCGACAATCTGCTACCCTACAGGAAGGAATTGTTTCTATATTCGTCGCAAAGCAGAACATTTCTAGTATACACCAATATTCTCTATGAATAAGCTATGTACTATGATAATCAACTCCTAAAGGAAATTGGTCAAACTAAGGTAGAGGTATCTGTCAATAATACAGATTCGCATATATATCTTCTAGTCTTCTATTTAAAAAGTATTTTTCCTACGTGTTCTCTCCTTCAAGCTGTTCACACATGTGCACCAAGTTCGACCATCCTGTGGTTCATGTTCCATTGTGCACGTATGTATGCATTCAAGTATACTCCTGTGTTGACTGTGGATTTATCACAAACATAACATACAGTAAATACGAGAAAAGGAAGCTGTCAGAAAAACTTCAATAGAGTGTATTGTGAAGCTGTAATTAAAGAAAATCATACTTTAAAACAGGCAATGTACAGCAGCTTTTCATTATAACCTAGAGTCTATTTCTTCCTGCATATCTCCTACTATTTAGCTAAGATGGCAGGAAAGTAACGATAATCAGCCTCCACTGTATCCTGTTCTGTCCCAACTGTTGATAAATGCACTGTTGTGCATGTTGATAAACCGACAACACAATGAACCGCATGCCTTACGTTCACAATGGAACGGGAAAGGTTCTTTGGTCTATGTTTCACAATGAAACACACCATTATATAGGTAGATCTACTTACTCGTTGCAAAATGCAATATCCTGAATTAGATAAGCGCGCATTGATTGTTAGAAAATGTTTGTTACGGTGAGGAAGTTGGTGTGCATTGTTCCGAGCTGTATTGGACGTGATGAATACGTGCAATCAAGCTGTCACAAAGCTCTATTGCTTCTTTCATGGAACCTTAGGCGTTTAACACTACGCTTGGAATAGTTTCAAAATACACGGTTACGGTTGTTCTTTATTGCATTTGGCAATGCTCCCGTTGCGAACAAAACATCTAACTCGGCAATGGTTCGTTTATGTCCTAGCTAGCTCGTATATCACCTTGCCGTATTGATTTCTTGACAGAAAAAACATACGGATTTATCTCAATACCACGTGCTGCCAGCTATCATGTTAGAACAGAAGTATGCTGCATCTACTGGTCGAAGATAGTGGTCGTCTTAAGAAAAAACAGAAACTTACCAAAATAAAAGATATGCACTTCCCTTTGTCAATCTTTCATCTTTCAATTGAATTTAAACACTTTCTCATTTCTGGTTATTCCATTCATCAAGCAATTATTGCTATAAAAACGATTTCGTACTTTACACAAGTGGTATAGAAAAGATTTCGCATAAAATACCTCATATCACACAAGTATCATATAGTTAAAAGTGTATAAAATGGCCTACATATGCAATTGGTATGGTATGGTATTTATTGACTGTATCTAATGGTACAAAATATACGTATTACAGAACAAACAAGATCTCACATGATCTAGAAACAAAAATACAAACAGAAGAAATTTAGTATACACAAATTGTAATATATGTATACTTTCTATATAAGCATTGTCCATTTAACTTGAGGTTGTCCATTAAACGCTAGGCCCTTTAGAGGGTGACCGCCGTATTACAGGGTGGAGAGTTAACTAGCCGATGCCTAATCTGTTAGTAACGGCTTTCCTATACATTTTACATATCATCCTGCCGGATATGCACCAAAGTGTGTACATTTCTTCTTCTCCTAGGAAGGGGATCTCTCGTCCTAGGAGGAAAAACATAGCATTCTCAGTATTCTGTTCAAAAATTCTCTTTGCATTTGGGCATTTTCTAAAGATTTCCTCATACATTTCTGAACGTTCCACATGGTAGTATGGGCATTGAATTAGAATATGCCTAATGTCCTCAATACAATAATTATCACACATTATACATGTTTTGTTGCTCATGGGCATGCCTTTGAGTCTTACATCATCACTTTTCAATAAACTAGCGTGACATATGATTTTACTCATTGTCTCGCACATCCCGGTTAACCTGTAGTAATTATATTTGACTTATCTCAGAGACAGGCTGGTTTCCTGATGTCATCTACAGACACACACACAATTACACACATACACACACACAATATATATATATATATATATTTTTATATATATATATATATATATATATATATATATATATATATATATATATATATATATATATATATATATATATATATATATATACATATGTATATATATATACATATATATATATATATATATATATATATATATATATATATATATATATATATATATATATATATATATATATTTATGAATATATATATATATACATATATAAATATATACATATGTATATATATATATATATATATATATATATATATATATATATATGTATATATATATATATATATATATATATATATATATATATATATATATATATATATATGTATATATATATATACATATATATATATATATATATATATATATATATATATATATATATATATATATATATATATATATATATATATATATATATATATATATATATATATATATGCGCGTCTGTGTATTTATGTGGAATAGATTCTTTGCGGCGTGTTTGACGAGGCTGTCTAAGTGAGAACAGCTGAGTATAAAGACAAGTCTAACATTACTGCGAACGCCGCTCCGTTTCTTCATGCAAACATATCGGGTACAGTTGGCCTATAAAACATCTGGAAATCACCATCTTATCTCGCTCATGTCTCCATCGTACAAACACATCCGTCTATGGTGCTACGATATACAGCATGGGGTCAACTTACCCATCCATTGAGTGATCAACTGTTTTCAAAAGAAGCAAATCTGTTAATTGACATATTCATTTTGGCCACTTCGAGTGAAAGCTGTAATGAGACTAGTACGCCGCATCTTTCATTGGAAATTCCTAGATTTCGATATACACTACTCTATTAATATGTCGTTCCCTATGTTATCAGGCTAGAATAGGAGTATCATCTAGTACCGCCAGGTTTTCTATCACACCCCGCATTGGGCCACTGTCTTCACCAGGGGCATGTTCGAAGGTTGTCAGTGCCCTGTGGTAAGTGGTGTTTTCACCAAGTAATCTCGTTTCCCCAACACTTACAACTGGGTAGTAACAGCCCAGCATGAATATGGAAAGAAACTGTTAATGCAAAAACCTCTGTTCCATACATGTTTCTAAAATGTTTTTTGATTAAACAATGTGACAAAGTTCAATTTCTATCAAAATATGATCAAGATATTGTATGTGTGTATCACGCCATTAAAGATAGCATGTCGAAAGCTAAATATTTTGGTATTTTGATGCCCTGTCAGATTTACCAAGATCCTGTACATATATCACATGGTGTTGATTGAAATTCACAACCATGTTATCCGGTGATGACTCATTAGCGTTGATTTGAATTCCTCTATAACCATAAACTTATCTTAAATCAACTCGAGCTCCACATAGTGTTAGACTATCATACTGCATACTGTAATGGTCTATTTCTGAGATACTAGAATCATTAAGCTCAAATTATATTGGTCGAAAGTATTATAATGAATATCATACATAGAATTATATAGGAAAAATTGCTTTCATAGCACATATGCAAACCTCGTACTGGTTCCAAACGCGTGGATGGTTAAGAGGCGAACCCTAGAAACGTGTATCTACCAACAGATGGCGCCTTATGCACCGTTTCTCGAGGTTAACTGGGGATGCGATCGTTGTAGACAGGTGGTCACTTTAGTAAGGTATGTTTCGAAATATGCTATAATCAATGATTATAAGGAAAATGCAGACAATGCTATTTACTAGACAGCAGTTAAATTCAACCTTTCCAACGCCATAGTAATACAATACAATACAATTGAAAAATGTAAGTTCTCCGTTGAAATATCGTTGAAAATAAACAATAAACGTGCAATAGATGTCTCCCCTGACTGAAACAATGGTAACACCAACGTTAATGGTCAATGAGCAACCACGTCAATATAGAAGTTCAACTGATGGGGTATGTAGAGGGCAGTCCGCCACTAACACTAAAAGCTACACTGCTTTGCTAGGACCAACGTTAAATGGTTACACATATAAATATGTGTAAATCAACGAACTTTGTAGACCTTGCTTAGGATACAAGCAAGAATAGACACCATTCAGCTTAAAAGGTCACACGGTTATTACTAATTTCTCAATAGGTCAGTCTTAAGCAGCAGTGCAAACATTTGTTCAGGGTGTGCTTGGTACAGTGAGAGCATTTCATCTTAAATGCCAATAACATCTTGAAATGTTCTCTTGATTTCTAAGAATATTTTTTTTTGTTCATTTTCACATTAACAAATTAGATCAGTGTACAAAGGCAGCAAAATATAGAACAATGCTATTTAAATAAAGACGATAAATTGTAGATGTAACATGTTACAGAAGAGAACAAGCATTATTGTGTGAACCTAGTATTTGTAAGACATAAGTTCCAGGTTTTGTGTTATAAGGACCATATTCTTTTTCAAATTTCTTCCCTTAATTTCATTCTTTTTCCTTGTATTTTTTCCTGGGTGTATGTCCTTCATAGTAGATTTTGAAGGCAGAATAAGCACGAATGTTTGTCATTTGTTTTTGATTTGTTAATACAGAAATCACAAAAATCAAATTGTTTCTGTGGTGTTTGAAAAATGATCGGGTAAGAGATGTCATTTTTCTAATTCTATTTAGAGCAGCTCATCTTGAAATATTACCATACATATAACGTAAGAGACATACCTAGGGGGAGAAGAGTTTTCCCCAAAATGAAATTATATATGCGAACACACACACACACACGTATATATATATATATATATATATATATATATATATATATATATATATATATATATATATATATATATATATATATATATATATATATATATATCATTGCATAGTATTGTCTTATGAGCACATATCTGCTTGGAATAAAGTCATGTAGGCCTATGTTCAGGAAGTTCACACTTCAGCAACAATTCCTTTGGGATTGCATCTTCCACGAATTCTGCCTGTCGTTGCTGAGAGAAAGTGATATAAATAACAAACACACTCCAGGCACCTCTTTCTCCGCACACGTGGGAATAAAAGCCAACCCTGGATGATAAAGCGAGGTTTCAAATCTCACCAACCTGTCAACTTATCAATCATGATTCTGAGAGCATGGCGCCAGCAAAGCACCAGGGTCTTCAAGCGTGTGTTTGTTTTGAGTTATCTCGTGAAATATTGCTTAAAGATGTCTGTTTTTATTTACACAAACTAGCTACTCCCATTTATATGACTTATTGCGAACGTGGTATAGCGACACAAGACGCCATACATGCATATGCAGAAAAAAGTCGGTAATGTGTTTGTAAATTTGTAAAAGTCTGTAATATGAAAATAGTATACATTGATCCCACAACTCCATCTTACTGACTTAAGTATGTATGTATATTTATTGACTATGATTTCCATCGTAAAAAATGCATACAAATAATACAGAAGAATACAATAGAATACAAATAAACAATATTGAATTGCAAAGTATATAAGCTATATAGGATATTATTATACATTGATAGATCATAGCTACTACAAAAATAGTACTGTGTCTATTAGCATCGAATGATGCACTTAAAGCTGAGGGAGTATATCATAAGGAGGTTTGGTTCGTTTACCGAGTCAGTCCGTTCAGAAGGTACATTGACTAACCTATCCCTTTATTGGATCTAACCCTTAGCTTATACATATTTCCAATATAGAAAGCACTGGTTAGCCAAATATCAACCATTTTGTGGATATCCAAACCCTCTATCGTCGATCCAAGCAATATCAAGAACCTATCAACATATGGTATTCGTTCATAATTCAAGTTACCTTGAGCTATCTCATCGATTCTTTTAAACATGAGCTCCCTTGTCTCTCGAGTACTGGGGCACCTTAGAACCATGTGTCTAATATCTTCAACCTCTAAAAGATCACAGTGTTCACACCACCTGTAGGATGCGTTAAGATTCCTTAGTCGGAAATCATCTGACTTTAGCATACTACAACGACAGATCAATTTAGACATGATTTCGCAAATGCCCATTTTGTCTGGGAAGATATCTGATATTTCCCACCAGACGAGGTACCTCGGAGTATGACACACACTATCAATTATCATCAGACTTTCATGGGATCTTACTTGAATAGCCCAGAATATTCTCTCTAAGTCCCAGGCTCTGGACCAGATTATTGAACTCCAGCATCTTTTAGACATAAACATCCCAGAAACTACCATATTATTGACCCATTCAAGAATTCCGAACCTATGGGCGGTACAGAGAAGATCAAATGTAGGGCTCCGGAATTGATTATCAGAGCATACATCAAAGTGTTCAAAGAAGAACCGTGCTCTCTCCAAAAAGACTACTTTGACAGGGCTGT
>OZ012685.1:12052626-12076894 GCA_963942565.1 Maea johnstoni | reverse complement strand
ATATATATATGTGTGTGTGTATATAGGATAGATGGAAAGTTGTTAGTAGGTTTTCTATACCATGTTGGTTTGTTTTAGTATATGCACGCCAGAATTATTTGAAAATAAAGACGTGTTACTCGGCTGTTCATGTGTTAGATACAATTACTTCAAGCCAAGGCCTCATTTACGCGAGGCATGCCCTTAACTGTGGAATAGGGCTATCATTTCCATGGCGAGGGGAACTAAATGGTGACAAAAATAGAAGGTAGAGGATATAAAACTCTATGATTTGGCGTTGTGTTCCAGATGGGACTGGCAATTGCTGCAATAAAGCTGATAAAGTGAGGCCACCATTTCCTTTTCATATCATTTTCAACGTTATGCCATTGTTATGGGCTGCCATTAGCTAATGTTTTATAAGAGATATTGGAACATGAGGTTTCTCTTATTTCATATTTCCTCTGGTGAGAGCTATTAAAATGCAAGACCTTTTCTTCCTAGAGAACGCTTATTATGAATGAAATAACAACAGAAATGTACTTTCTAGATGGTTCAAATAGCCAATTCAGTTTCAGAATGTTGGAATGAAAACTCGACGAGACTAAAGTTTAATTTAACAGATCATCTGACACACATGCATACAAACGCGCGCACACACACACATACACACAAACATATATATATATATATATATATATATATATATATATATATATATATATATATATATATATATATATATTTATATATATATATATATATGTATATATATATATATATATATATATATATATATATATATATATATATATATATATATATATATATATATATATATATATATATACTAGTATATATATATATATATATATATATATATATATATATATATATATATATATATATATATATATATATATATATATATATATATATATATATATATAAATGGCGTAATGCACTCCATGATCTACCAGACAGCTTCTGTGAATTTCATTAGCAAGCCAAACAAACACTGTGCACTTCATTACGTAGAGGCAAGTTCAAGATGTCGGCCTCCCGTGGGGTGCCAGGTCACTCAGAACTGTACACATCTATCTGCCCCCTGTCCTGCCGCCAATGTGATGGTCTAATGTGGTCTCAGGAACTTAGATGTCCTAATACATAACATGTGTTTATATTGTAGAGGGGTTGCCAAGATGACTGATTGGTCAGAGCACTGCACTTCCACTACTCGCTGGCTTTCACCACTGCCAAAAGTGCCGAGTTCGAATCCTGGCAGAGGCATATTAGGTAGTTGCCAGTGACTTTGGAATAGCAGTTAGCTTCCTCCATAATCTACAGCTCACTATTCTGTCATCGGCTAAGCATTAGCCGATGTCAGAATAGATGAGGATAAACGCAATTCTTAACTCAAAAAGAATATGCATATTTCAGTACGTGCATTTACCTTTTTCTGAATATTTTTCTTTAGACTATTCTAAATAACACTTCCCAATTTATTTCCCTTTGTGTTTACCCGATGACTACCATAACGTATCGTATCGTATCGTATATTTATACATAGAAAATAAGCAAAAGAAAGGAGCGTGAAAGGATAACTCACAAGTGAAAGGTTTCACTTGGCTCAGGAAACCTAAAAACTAACCTCCGAGCCAAAAGTGAAAGAAAAAAGAAAAAGGTTAAATTCTTTAGAAAAGTAAATAGGTATGTTAATAGAGACAAAAATGTACAGGGCTTTATTTACTTATTTATTGTCTAGATTTAGGATGCTGTTGAGGTATTTTCTTACATATGTTAAAATCTTCTCATATTGATTATATTATGCATCGGTACTTGTTTAAAATGACAGTATATTGAATAAAGCATGTTTATTACAGTAGAAACGGAAAAGAGTCATTTTATGTGCTATTGTATTACAAAATGCGCGATTCCATACTCTGTTAGCTGGGTGCTACTGCGAAAAGAACCGATTTAGCACAAGTTTGTTACATGGCAAGGTGAAAAGAAAGAAAACTCTGGGAATGTATATATAATTGACACTGTATGTCTGGTCACCAAACCTCGTGGTGTGCATGAGAAGCCAATACACTAGGAATCTCATCTGGGAGTGCTTATCAACAAGTGTAGCCCGGGCTGCAGGCATACACCTACCAATAACAAACACGAGGAGATGTTAGAGAGAGACCACCAGTAGGATATCTATCGCCTCTAGATCACTTAACCCATTCACATCAGGAGAATCACAGTCTCCGTATCCTTAAATGTGTGTGTAGTGAAAGCTTTATTTGAAAAAGTACCCGTGGATGAAATGTTTAACAGAAGACAAATGACACATAGCCTTCGGGTAGATTTGCTTCCCTGCTTTATCATTAAATGATTTTCATAATCTTAGGAAAATCGGTATGATATCTACCCTGAAGGAATTATTTGGCGCGAACAGGTAAAATTGCTTATTGTGTTCTGGATATATTCAATGACCAGATAATAGTATGTACATTCTCAATTGAAACCATACGCTGGTATAAGAATGAAGTTAAATGGCATTTAGGAAGTCTGTTATTGTTAAAGTAAAATATAACATAAGGATGGTATACTTCTAACATGATAGTTCTCAAAGGTCAACTATCTTGTTTAGCTACAGGTATCGAGCTACTGAGGGTCCCACGATCGGCGAAGCATTGTTTTACACGATAGTCTCCCCAGCGTTGAAATGTTACTAAGATAGAGTGCTGGAGACAGCAGCAGTATGTGGCTTGCTATCAGTAGCAAAGAGGGACTGGCACTGGGATAAGGAAGAGTGTAGCTGATAGAGTTTTCTCAACCACTTCCCCTGTCAGAACCCCTGTAATGGTATCCTGATAACATACCAAACCTATACTCTTCCCAAAGGTTATTTGCGCAAACCACATGTTATCTAGACTACATCATAGCCAACAGTCGAGCAAACAAATCGCTCACTGCACCACAAATTTCCTAGGTTTAAAAATCAAAAGTCAAACGTATACTAGTTAGATACTTGCGATTTACACTGCGATTGGTCCGGTTAAAGATTGTAAAAGATTGCACTTCATACGCTTTATCCACTTTTTATACTTCAAGTAATTACACTTTTACATGTGTGTATTTACATCTCTCTGTATGTAAATTATATCACTTCATACATTTCTCACTTGAAATAAAGAGTGTATCGAAACATGTACAACCTTCCTCAACATCCATGTACCATACGGAATATCAACATAACATATTCATAGCATTGGATGTGGCCTTAATTGATGCTCGCATATCAGATTTGATATATGCATCTTTAATGCTTGTGACGCCTGGCCGAGTGTTCTTACCGCTGTGCCAATTCCCAGTAGAGATACGAGCTACTATTAGAATAGATGTAATTTCCTTTCGATGATTGCTGCCTATATTTGATATATCCATGTCAAACTGATTATAGCCTAACGCCTTGCAAACCCACGTAGATATAGCTATGGGTATGACCTGGCTCTAAATGCTCTCTAGACTACCATAAATTGTACATTTTACGAAAAACAAATAGTCGAACGGTACTCGAAACTATCATTACTTTCATTTCTTTAAAATAAAGATATACTTTATTCCTTACGAGACAGAACTTCTTGGATAATATGTTTGTTTTGATATTCCTATAATGCTCATAATATTGAGTATACTACGTTACGCTATACTCCCGGCTCCGGTATACGGACTGTGCTTCATATTAGCTTGTTGATATTGGCAAATACTATAATTTCACTAAGACCTAGGCAGTACGTGGACCTGAACCGTCAGAGAATATCTAACAATTTTGCTGAAATCATATGGAATGGAATAATATGAGCAGATGTTCATTGATTCGATGTGGATCAGGGCCTGCTCTAATGGCTTGGGGTATAATGGGCCTTGCCACTCACTGCTAGCTGCCTCCGAGACATGTGAGAAAGTTACCATTGACTTTCGCCTGGTTTGCCAGGTTTACGCCACCATTTCCAACTGGTAAATCACGACTTAGCCGCAATATGACAGAAAAAATGACGATAATCGAAAATCCGATATTCGCTGTTGACTGTGCCTCTGAAATTGTTATTATCCAAACTTGCTATTGACAGTAATTGTTAGCATAACGCACATTTGTCCGGTTTATCAATCTACAATCTGCTATCATTACTCTTTTGTATAGATAGTTCCTTGTTCCCTTGCAGCATTCAGGGCTACTGAACCCAGGCTAATGGTAATGGTCCACATTGCTGTCAATACATGAAATGTATCACATACCAGTAACCACCTAATTGCAACTTACATTAATGGAATGGAATCCTCATTAAAATTGTATCCGTAATGCATTACTCTTACACAGGGGTGTTAAAATATTCAAAGAATAGTTGTTTATATCTTATCAGATGCACTCTCCAGCTTTTAGCTTACTGATATGATGCTTATCGTTAGAATACGACATACCCCTGACGGAACGTGGCCTGTAGTTCACGGATGTTTGATATAACTTTCATTTACAATTATCTTTCCGCTAGAAGATGGATGTTTCTATCTCGTGCGCATCAAGGACGGAAATTAGGTGCCGGGGAGTCCTTAGCGATTAAATGCGTGCAGTATGCCGCAAACCTTTGCTCTATTAGCTGTGATCGAGCGCCTCTAATCATGACCGGCTACGTTATTACATTTGACATAATCCTTGCTCAGTCCATAAATACCCACCCAGGTTCATCCACTTGCGGCCAGATAGAAATCTATAATTACACAGATACGACTGACATAGTTGCCTCGGTATTTAACCTTTTGGAGGCTGCTCATCATTTTGTCATGAATTGCCAGTACCATCCCGTTTAGAGTTGTGACAATGAACCAGCTTGATTTATGGATAATCTAAGTAAAAACTCTCAAACCCTGACAACATACGCATATCAGCTCAAAGCACTACTTATGTCATGCCTCCCACATTTCTATATACACAATATCTGTAAAACCTATCATATTATAGTATATTATATCTTTATTCACTACTCTCTCTCTCTCTCTCTCTAAATATATATATATATATATATATATATATATATATATATATATATATATATATATATATATATATATGTATATATATGTACACATGTATATACATATGTGTGTGTATATATATATATATATATATATATATATATATATATATATATATATATATATATATATATATATATATATATATATATATATATATATATATATACTGTACGTCTATAAGGGAAATGATATATTGATAAGTCTAGGCATATCAGGGGAGTCATTACATGTCCTTGAATTATGTGCGTTCGAAAACAAACCTGTCACGCCTCTTTGGACTAATTGATGATAAGGGAAGAATTGATCGGATTGACCGAGTTCTCTTGCTCATTAGGGTTAGGGTCACTGGGTATACTAGAACTCTTAGCTCACACACCTATGCAACTGGAAGATTATGTGGAAGTCTTTTGTACGGGAGTTCTATTCACTGACTTTGCATTGAGCGGTATGTGAGTCATGTGTTTCAAAATATCAAATAGCACATGAGTTAAGTTGCGGCATATTGCGTTTGTCTTGCAGACAATTTTAACAATTTAAACAAATTACACAGATCACTGGATGCATTCATTAAGTATTTGCTTATACTTGTCTGATTCATGAGTACTTAAGTCCGTAAGATGAAGTTGTGGGATCAATGTATACTATTTTCATATTACAGACTTTTACAAATTTACAAACACATTACCGACTTTTTTCTGCATATGCATGTATGGCGTCTTGTGTCGCTATACCACGTTCGCAATAAGTCATATAAATGGGAGTAGCTAGTTTGTGTAAATAAAAACAGACATCTTTAAGCAATATTTCACGAGATAACTCAAAACAAACACACGCTTGAAGACCCTGGTGCTTTGCTGGCGCCATGCTCTCAGAATCATGATTGATAAGTTGACAGGTTGGTGAGATTTGAAACCTCGCTTTATCATCCAGGGTTGGCTTTTATTCCCACGTGTGCGGAGAAAGAGGTGCCTGGAGTGTGTTTGTTATTTATATCACTTTCTCTCAGCAACGACAGGCAGAATTCGTGGAAGATGCAATCCCAAAGGAATTGTTGCTGAAGTGTGAACTTCCTGAACATAGGCCTACATGACTTTATTCCAAGCAGATATGTGCTCATAAGACAATACTATGCAATGATATATATATATATATATATATATATATATATATATATATATATATATATATATATATATATATATATATATATATATATATATATATATATATATATATATACATTGTATATATATACATGTTTGTGTGTGTGTTCGCATATATAATTTCATTTTGGGGAAAACTCTACTCCCCCTAGGTATGTCTCTTACGTTATATTTATGGTAATATTTCAAGATGAGCTGCTCTAAATAGAATTAGAAAAATGACATCTCTTACCCGATCATTTTTCAAACACCACAGAAACAATTTGATTTTTGTAATTTCTGTATTAACACATCAAAAACAAATGACAAACATTCGAGCTTATTCTGCCTTCAAAATCTACTATGAAAGACATACACCCAGGAAAGAATACAAGGAAAGAAAACGAAATTAAGAGGAGAAATTTGAAAAAGAATATGGTCTTTATAACACAAAACCTGGAAGTTATGTCTTACAAATACTAGGTGCACACAATAATGCTTGTTCTCTTCTGTAACATGTTACATCTACAATTTATCGTCTTTATTTAAATAGCATTGTTCTATATTTTGCTGCCTTTGTACACTGATCTAATTTGTTAATGTGAAAATGAACAAACAAAAATATTCTTAGAAATCAAGAGAACATTTCAAGATGTTATTGGCATTTAAGATGAAATGCTCTCACTGTACTAAGCACACCCTGAACAAATGTTTGCACTGCTGCTTGAGACTGACCTATTGCGGATTAGTAATAACCGAGTGACCTTTTAAGCTGAATGGTGTCTATTCCTGCTTGTATCCTAAGCAAGGTCTACACAGTTCGTTGATTTACACATATGTATATGTGTAACCATTTAACGTTGGTCCTAGCAACGCAGTGTAGCTTTTAGTGTTAGTGGCGGACTGCCCTCTACATTCCCCATCAGTTGAACTTCTATATTGGCGTGGTTGCTCATTGGCCATTAACGTTGGTGTTACCATTGTTTCAGTCAGGGGAGACCTCTATTGCACGTTTATTGTTTATTTTCAACGATATTTCAACGGAGAACTTACATTTTTCAATTGTATTGTATTGTATTACTATGGCGTTGGAAAGGTTGAATTTAACTGCAGTCTAGTAAATAGCGGTGTCTGCATGTTCCGTATGATCATTGATTATAGCATATTTCGAAATATTCCTTACTAAAGTGACCACCTGTCTACAACGATCGCATCCCTAGTTAACCTCGAGAAACGGTGCATAAGGCGCCATCTGTTGGTAGATACACGTTTCTAGGGTTCGCCTATTAACCACCCACGCGTTCGGAACCAGTACGAGGTTTGCATATGTGCTATGAAAACAATTTTTCCTAAATAATTCTATGCATGATATTCATCATAATACTTTCGACCAATAAAATTAGAGCTTAATGATTCTAGTATCTCGGAAATAGACCATAACAGTATGCAGTATGATAGTATAACATTATGTGGAGCTCGAGTTGATTTAAGATAAGTGTATGGTTATAGAGGAATTCAAGTCAACGCTAATGAGTCATCATCGAATAACATGGTTGTGAATTTCAATCAACACCATGTGATATATGTACAGGATCTTGGTAAATCTGACAGGGCATCAAAATACCAAAATATTTAGCTTACGACATGTTATCTTTAATGAAGTGATACACACATACAATACATTGATCATATTTTGATAGAAATTCAATCTTTATCACATTGTTAAATCAAAAGACATTTTAGAAACATGTATGGAAGAGAGATTTTTGCATTAACAGTTTCTTTCCATATTCATGCTGGGCTGTTACTACCCAGTTGTAAGTGTTGGGGAAACGAGAGTACTTGGTGAAAACACCACTTACCACAGGGCACTGACAACCTTCGAACATGCCCCTGGCTTTAAAAACAGTGGCCCAATGCGGGGTGTGATAGAAAACCTGTCGATAATCCTATTCTAGTCTGTTAACATAGGGAACGACATATTAATAGAGTAGTGTATATCGAAATCTAGGAATTTCAAATGAAAGATGCGGCGTACTAGTTTCATTACAACTTTCACTTGAAGTGGCCAACATGATTTTGTCAATTAACAGATTTGCTTCTTTTGAAAACAGTTGATCACTCAATGGATGGGTAAGTTGACCCCATGCTGTATATCGTAGCACCATAGACGGATGTGTTTGTACGATGGAGACATGAGCGAGATAAGATGGTGATTTCCAGATGTTTTATAGGCCAACTGTACCCGATATGTTTGCGCGAAGAAACATAGCGGCGTTCGCAGTAATGTTAGACTTGTCTTTATACTCAGCTGTTCTCACTTAGACAGCCTCGTCAAACACGCCGCAAAGGATCTATTCCACATAAATACACAGACACGCATATATATACATATATATATATATATATATATATATATATATATATATATATATATATATATATATATATATATATATGTGTGTGTGTGTGTGTGTGTATATATATATATATACATTATATATATATATATATATATATATATATATATATATATATATATATATATATATATATATATATATATATATATATATATATGTATATATATATATACCCCATCATATATATATATACCCCATGTTTATATATATATATATATATATATATATATATATATATATATATATATATATATATATATATATATATATATATATATATATATATATATATATTGTGTGTATGTGTGTAATTGTGTGTGTGTCTGTAGATGACATCAGGAAACCAGCATGTTTCTGAGATAAGTCAAACATAATTGCATATATAGGCCATTTTATACACTTTTAACTATATGATACTTGTGTGATATGAGGTATTTTATGCGAAATCTTTTCTATACCACTTGTGGAAAATACGAAATCGTTTTTATAGCAATAATTGCTTGATAAATGGAATAACCAGAAATGAGAAAGTGTTTGAATTCAATTCATATCTTCTATTTTGGTAAGGTTCTGTTCTTTCTTGAGACGACCACTATCTTCGACCAGTAGATGCAGCATACTTCTGTTCTAAAATGATAGCTGGCAGCACGTGGTATTGAGATAAATCCGAATGTTTTCTCTGTCAAGAAATCAATACGGTAAGGTGATATACGAGCTAGCTAGGACATAAACGAACCATTGCCGAGTTAGATGTTTTGTTCGCAACGGGAGCATTGCCAAATGCAATAAAGAACAACCGTAACCGTGTATTTTGAAACTATTCCAAGCGTAGTGTTAAACGCCTAAGGTTCCATGAAAGAAGCAATAGAACTTTGTGACAGCTTGATTGCACGTATCCATCACGTCCAATACAGCTCGGAACAATGCACACCAACTCCCTCACCGTAACAAACATTTTCTAACAATCAATGCGCGCTTTATCTAATTCAGGATATTGCATTTTGCAACGAGTAAGTCGATCTACCTATATAATGGTGTGTTTCATTGTGAAACATATATCAAAGAACCTTTCCCGTTACATTGTGAACGTAAGGCACGCGTTGTATTGTGTTGTCGGTTTATCAACATGCACATGAGTGCATTTATCAACAGTTGGGAAAGAACAGGATACAGTGGAGGCTGATTTTTGTTACTTTCCAGCCATCTTAGCTAAATAGTAGGAGATATGCAGGAAGAAATATACTCTTGGTTATAGTGAAAAGCTGCTGTACATTGCCTGTTTTAAAGTATGATTTTCTTTGATTACAGCTTCACAAGACATTCTATTGAAGTTTTTTCTGACAGCTTCCTTTTTTGCTATCTCGTATTCACTTTATGTTATGTTTATGATAGATCCACAGTCAACATAGGAGTACACTTGGATGCATACTTACGTGCACAATGGAACATGAACCACAGGATGGCCGAACTTGGTGCACATGTGCGAACAGCTTGAATGAGAGAACATGTAGGAAAAATACTTCTTAAATAGAAGACTACAAGATATATATGCAAATCTGTATTATTGACAGATACCTCTACCTTAGTTTGACCAATTTCCTTTAGGAGTTGATTATTATTATCATAGTACATAGCTTATTCATAGAGAATATTGGTGTATACTAGAAAAGTTCTGCTTTGCGACGAATATAGAAACAATCCCTTCCTGTAGGCTAGCAGATTGTCGAGAAGAAATACATGTATAGACTGCAGAATGCACTAATTTAGGGGTTAGGTTAGTTACCTAAATAGTTTGACTGAAAGATCAATTGTTGTCTTCACGTCTTTTTTCTACTTCCTATCCAAAGTGCTAAAAATGTTACCGACAGCAGACAACAAAAAAGATGTTTTTCGAGATTCGAGAATAACAACCTAACATTTGTCTTCCCTGCCCCGACGGCATGACACATTCCCAAAGGTCTAGATGATAATAGCCCTCCTTGGGGGAGCATGAACCCTGGCCTGGTTTGCACGATAACACATTTGTCACTCCTCGCATGTGATTGGTTGAAGGTGAAGCTGGCGCAGTTTTGGCCAATGACACTTCTGAATCAGGCACACTATCAATCGGAAAAAGGGAACTCACATACATGAAATGTACATGACTTCTCTTCAGCAGTCCTGACTACGTCATTTTGTTTGCAATATATCTATTTAGATATAAAGCATATGTTACAATGTAGTTCTACAATATGTTCGGTTGAAAGTGGAGCATATGTATTACATGTAGATACCAATTATTCTGAAAGGACTGTTGTCATAATTTCTTTCTAAAAAGCATACACCTACACAGTTTTAAACATGAGAAACGCGAGAACATCGCAAACTGTTTTCCGCTTGCCACGTGATTGCTCTATGAGCACTTATTTCGTATTTCCTGTCTCTCTCTCACACAGGCCCAAAGAGACTTTACAGGAATTTCGCTGTAGGTCTTTGAAATTGGCAAATGCCAAATACTAACCTTTCCATCAAAGAAAAGAATATGTGAGTAGTTTCGCTACTTAGGGGTAAGAAGGTTATTATTCATCAACGAGTAAAGGAAATGTGCGCATGTGATTCTAGTATGAAGGGATTATCCACTGGTTCAGCTACAGTAGTTGATATCACATCTCTGCAACGTGTTGGGAACGCTTTGATATGCCCCGTCATCTGAACACCCTATCGACCCACTTTTTTGCCTAGTGTAGATATTACAGGTCAAAGTTGGTATCATATTAAATTGGAAAAATAATATGGAACCCCCCGTTTTAAAACATTACAATATTAAGACAACACAATGCAATCGTAATGCAACATTCAAAAATGATATGTCTTTTCAAATTATTTAGATATGTATCATAGCAAAACGAGGGATCAGGCACTAGTGCTTGAATTTGATATGATATTACTTGAGATGCCTATTGCATCACCTGTACAATCTTGATTCCGACCAATAGGTGTTCCGTATACTGGGATGCTGAGCCATACAGCCATCTACCACCTGTAATCTAATTAGCAAATGGATAGCTACACGGATGGGTTTCAACCTAGCCGGCACAATTCTATTGGACTCCAACTTCCACATTAAGCGGGTCGATGGAGAATGATTTTATGAAAATACAAGTTTGAATAGAGTGGTTGATGTTGACTTGACGACGGCTCGCCTTGCCTATCGAATCAATACCACCTTTCATAGTCTCCATCCCCTAGAAGACTCTCTCACACTCCTCCTTTCTCCTCCTCCTCTTCCTCCTCCTCTATAGAGCTTAGTTTGTATACATGCAGAATACCTCCTCTTCAACCCTAACGTATTTATGCTTTAGAGTTCCTCCAAAAATTGCCGTCTGGGTCTATGATACCTTTCACAATAACTTTGGAATTAAGAGTGGTTTTACAAAATAGTTCAACTTCAGTTATTGGTCGTTTTCTGATTAAATAGATTGGGGAGAAATTCCACCCACAACGTGAAGACGTATTGATCATATTGCAATTTCCACCGCTATCATGGAGCATCAAAACCTCCCTATTTATGATGTATATACACTTTTCTCTCCATCATAAGTGGAAATAAGAGTGACTGGTATCGACTAGTACTTATAACAGCGAAGTACGTCGAGATAAGGAGAAGGGGGATGGTTGTGGCAGGCGCACTAATGACTTAGTTCTCCTTAAGTAGCCCCCTTATCCCTTACAATAGTCTATTGATTTCCATTGTCCTTGCCCAATGCCTGTCATTTCCGTACAGCCCGGCCGTTGTCATATCGACCATGTACACTTGTAGGATTCGTCGAGGTAATCCTTGTCGGACAAGCATTGTGAGTGAGCGGGGTTAGGGGGTAAGGTGGTACAAAGAGACTGGTTGACCTAGCTGCCTTGCAGGGGATTGCCAACATGTATTGATTAGGTTCCCTAACGCTAAGACCTACACCTAATCCACACCCACACACTCACTAACACGGCAATGGCTGATCCACAACATGGATCCAATGGATATGTTGATATTGACAATATTCGAAGTATGTAAGATCAAAGATACATCCAAGGGATAACCCAAATGACAGAAAACGAGACATACAAAAACATAATAGCAAACAGAAATTATAGGAATCAAAACTAACGTCTAATAAAAATAACGTCGCTTAACGAGACGAAATTAATCAAACTTGATGGAAACGCTGAGATTTGTTTTCTACGGTCAAACCTCAGGGAGTTGAAACCCCTGGGACCTGGACAAAACTGATCATATCTAATAGCTCTTTTCTCAGAGCACGAAGTGTTCACACTGAAAGGTTTCAGTACTGTACCTGTATTAAGTTGTGTATGTTCTATAACATGATTCATGAAATGGTTTATCGTAAAAATTTGTAACAAAAATAGAATACCGATAAAGACCTGTATACCTATTAAAGTTAAAAGGTTTTATGTTTATTGAAGTAATTTGTGTTTCTTATATCAGTCTGATGGTCGAGCGAATAAGTATCTATTTAGTCAATGAATACTAAATGCATGCACACCGTGTTAACAGCTAACAAACAAATCAATGCCCGCATTTTCCAATGCAGACCATATGTGCATTTTTTAGGTTTGGTAAAAATTCGTATGACGACATCTGCTAGTATTGCTAGCATCATCAAGTATTTGATTGAGGGTAAATCGATACAGATTAAAACTCTATTATTGCAAGAGTAACTTTCATCAATGAGAAGAATATCTAGTGAATCTCTTATTTTCTAGATTGCATGTTCTCTATGCTATACGTTTTTCCAATCGTTCTATTCTTAAGGTATTCTATTCAAGTTGCAGAATAAGTAAGATATATTGCGTTGGTAGTGCATCATTCAGGATAGGACATATGCTCTAAAATCGCCCTCATGCTCGGAGAGATAGCGTTCTTTACGTCTGTTGAAATCCTCAAGATTAAATGTATGGCATTAGGCAAATGGTCTGCAACGACTCACTACTGCTCTACGTGTGCGGTTAGAGCTTAAGTGCTAGTCATCAACAACGATTAGCAGCGTTTTTCTCAAGGGTATACACATGTTAAGCTGAGATAGTGAGACATGGCTTGCAATCTCTCTAGGGACTCTCATGACTCAGGTGGGGAACTCATCCTTGCAGTCTGGCTTGGCATACATATTAAATGACATCGTAGAACAACAACAACAACAACAACAACAACAACAACGACGACGGCTACGACGACAACGATGATGACAATATATACAAGGACGACAACGACAACAGCTACAACAACAATAAAAAACTACAGCAACAGTAGCAATATTGTCCAACATCAATCAGTACAGCAGCACGCATAACAACAAAACCAACATCACAAACAACAGAAACAAACTCGTGATAACATCACAATAGCAACCACAACAACAACAACTGCAGCAGCAGCCACACCAGAAGGAAAAACTACAACACTTACAAAGATGGACCAGTGTCCCTATCGAATGCAACAGAAGTTATATTAGGTGTATTTGCTTTTCTATATTGTGATGTGGGGGCCTACTCTGACAACAGCGAGGTCTAAAGCACTTACTACTTGCTGTCTCTAGCTTCCCCAACCAATGACAACTGGCTACTCTCGACGTAGCTGCAACACGACAAAAAAGGGACGATAAACGAAATTCCAAGGGCGTCTTTATCATTTAGAAAAACAGACAACAACTGCAGCCTATTATTCAAAAGCGGTCCTCTGTGAATTAATTGAGATAAGTATTCACGAATTAACGGAACCACGTGCCTTTCGAATAAACATCACTTGAAGATGATCAAAGCTGATCAATTCTATTCTTCCCCTCAAGTCTGCCTCTGACAGAAAATTGAGTGGAAGAAAGCCAATCTGCGAAATGCTGCTTTGCATTAATATACTCCTGCGGATATTTGCTCAATTTTTTAGGATGAGCATTGATTTGAATGAAATGCAAAAAGCTCCCGTTTACCATGATTGTAGCTGGAAGCCATGCCCGCTTCATTAGTTTATGACCACTTGATTCAATCTGGCCTGAAAGTAGGTCACCACAATTCATTGGCTATTCCCCCTGAGGTTAATTAATTTGTGTCGCTCCTATTGCATCGAGTTCCCCTTAGGTTTGCTCTCACTATGGCTTTATATTTCCTTACCAGTTGCTGCCATAAGCGTTCCTTTGACTGGCATAAATCAAGATTTAAAAAATCTTCGGATATTAATTGATACATGTAGGTTCTGAAAAGGATATTTGTTTAAAGAATTATAACTGACAGTTCAATCTAGAAACAACTTGTGATTGTTTTATATATGGTATGAAAGGTGCAGTGCTACTATTTAATTCCTGTAATAAATGAGTAGGTAGCACGACCGCACGTCTGATTGCCATCTAGTTTCCTGGGCATGGATGACCTTGTAACTGGACTCTGCTTTGATTCTCAAGCTACGTGGGTCATTGATGTGCTTGGCTTATTTTTCAACATGTTATTCATGGGTGTTTGTACAATCAGGCACTGGCAGATGTCTGGTCGACTGGTGCAGGAATTGAATATCTGTACTGTACACATTGCTTTTTTGTTCTCTTATATGGAAAAAATTTCACTAAAAAAATCTCAGACATGAGAGATATATAGAAAATCCCTTTCTGGCTGGCAATACATGAGAGTGTAGGGGTATGAGTAGTTAATGTTGTCATGTTTATATCGGACTGTATCAAAGTACTCGGGTTAGTGATGGAAGCAATTGTAGACAGCGCTGCACGAAAGGCAGGTTAATACCTTGCGTGTTGCAGATCCTAGGAGAACGATTGTAGTCCTGCACACAACATGTACACGTGGAACAGCAGCCATCCTAGCCTATATTAGCTGCAATCGATTGCCGCAGTGTGCCGCCGCCGAGTTCTCCTATTCTAAAAAAGGCTCTATTGCTCACTCCACCATCCGAAAAGGCACATTAACTCTTTAACCCCACATCAGTGGAATTGACTGTGCACAACGAACGTACCATGCTATGAAATTGGTTACAAAAACTGATACCTCTTATCTTCCAGATGTAGGCTGCTGTCCAGTAGTGTGATGTACTAGTGTACTACGTTAATACTTGTATTATAGTGTTGTTGCACAATTTGTACGTTTTTTGCATTTTCTGGAGTAATAAAAGTAGGCATATGTACCGGTACTGGACACGATACCAATTACTGCTATCGTATGAGGAAAAAGCGTCGCACCAAAAAAGTAAATCATCATATCGTGTCGTTTAAGGTTAAAACTGTATAGAAAATTGACTTAATTGCTATCTGGACGTCTCCGCAAGAAGGCAATTCACTCTTGTTTAGCGAAATATCCGTAAATAACAGTGGTAGATTTTACACAAGTCTGTTCCTTGAAGGCAGCCAGTGTCATTGAAAATATCGTTAAGGTATCGAATCGTATCAAATCGATATACCAGGTGCCAATTCCCAAATAAAAGTTTTATGAAACTCTTTCACCCCTCTAAATGCCAAAAATGGTAATTTCTAAAGTATACTTTTGAAAATATTTTTTAAAAGAACATATGGGTCAGAAAATATGAAAACAATTATTCCACGAAATTCTTACCAATTGATTCTTTACTCCATATTCATTATGAAAATATCGTAGCAACAAAAGTTCATTCATTTTAAGATACCCTGGATAGCAAGAGGGTAAACCTTTAACCTCACCAAATTCATATACAAAACAAAACAATACGTGTTATATAGATACATGTGATAATAAAACAATGCTATGTAATTATCGTAATGCGTGCACTAATTCCTTTGTCTCGTCTTTTCAGGAGAACACTGTGAACCTCACAAACTCTTCCCGTCTAAGCGAGATGTCCGCCAGGATCCCGAGATTGATCAGTCTATCCTAGGTAAATACACCGCTCTCCACTGCCTCACTAACTTAAGCTTCTCAGGCGAATTCTCAAAGCTCGACTTCCTCAAGCTACAGTGTGTGAGATCTATTCATATCTAAAAGAGCTTTCCTAGGTAGCTAAATAGTCAGCTTCATTCTACAGCGTTAGCTACATTACTGGCGTGGCATGTATTTGTCTAGCTTTTATTCGTGTGTCAAATGTGTTCTTCTTGTCTCAAAAAAAATGTAATGATATATATATTTATATATATATATATATATATATATATATATATATATATATATATATATATATATATATATATATATATATATATATATATATATATATATATATATATATATATATTTATATATATATAAATATACATATATATATATATATATATATATATATATATATATATATATATATATATATATATATATATATATATATATAGAGTATATATGTATATGTATATATATATATATATATATATATATATATATATATATATATATATATATATTTATATATATATATTTATATATACATATATATGTATATAATCATAGTTTGTTTATTCCATATTTTAATTCCAAATAACTTCACGCATACCGTTTTTATGCTCTCTGAAGGGTTTGAGGTTTAATGGCAGATTTGGAGTCGAAAGCCACATTGAGAACATTAGGATTGGAACAATTGTTTCTGATGCGTCTTAAAGACGCCCACGAAGGTTATGTACGAGGATGGGTAAAGTCTCTGCCACATAGAGAAGACGTCACTATCCGTTACCTTCTCTGAACGTTACCCCTTGTTAGATAAATCAGCGGTATCACCCCACGCCGCTATTACCAACAGACTCTGTTCCCTGCACGTAAATAACCAATTTAGCTGGGAAACGTTCAGAAAAGAAAGGAGAAACTCCGAGCTTTATGATATCCTCGATAGCTTTACAAATTCCTTTACTTAAGACATCTATCACTATGCTCACCCGTATTATGTCTCAAAGGGACGGTTAAGGCACACCTCTTGGGGATCAATGAGCGAAGTCTGAACGCATCTGCTTTGTTTTAGCAATAGTGCATCTGGGTCTCATACATCAAAGCTAATTGCTGACGAATTCAGGACATCACTTTCATTAACGACAGACAATGAGCTCAGGAAAAACATTTTACCACGAATAAGTTTGCTGAAAAAGCTGAATATCTTATCTTAACCATGTATAATGAAAAGCCTCATGTTATGTGAAGGAATGAAGACTATTACCAATACACTTTATATATATATATATCCCTTTCTTGTGAAACGATTTTCCTTCATCATCTAAGGTTAAATAGGACGAATGCACTAAATAGAGCTTAGCATATGCCTAATTATTCAGCAACATATCACAATTCTCGGTATGACTAACGGTGGGTTAATACGTTTGACTTTAGCTGGCTTTCAATTATAAGACGGCTGCATGGTGCACGCATCTGTTACGGATTTGGGAGCTTGTTTCTCTGTGAGGGAATGCAGTGTTGTCGCCGTCGTTACGCTTGTCTACCATTTTTGCCATCTTTCAGGGCTTGGCCGCACTGACAGGCAAGGCTTACACGCAAAGGATACGCTTCCCACGCCGCGCGGTAAATCGCAATACTAGCCCCTACATACACCCACCTAACCCCTAAGACCGCAGCTTCTCCCTCCCTCATTCTCACCGCCTTACTTAATGGCTAACATAACACTTCAACATTTCCCGCTCCAATAAGCAACCAACAGAGCGTTGAAAATAATTGCCTATCTCCCTCGTTTGTGTGGACCCCGCCGAATGAGAACGAATATTGCCAGGTATGGCTTGCTTTTGCAATAATAAACTGCCCATATGAAACCCAACCCCCTCCATCAAGGCACACACACACAGACCGACCAGCAAAGAATTCTCACTTAAATTCGCGAGTAACATACCTTCAATCCATCTTAATCATGTTCTTAATTCAATCCATCTTAATCTTATCTTCCAGATATACACCATGTTGGCAGATCATAATGCACAAATAGTTTTTAATACCTAAAAACAATCTGCAATCTGCAGTGGCCACCATTTTGAATCCTTTTGATGCTAGGGTGTGCCCAACAATGGTTACCATGGCACTACCAGGTGTAGTATAAATATATTTGGATCCTAATAATTTGTTGTAAAAAGCATGGTTAGAACCCCTAATAGAGGATTGAAAGTAAGATTCCAACATTGACAATTGTTAAAAGCAATGTAAGAAGCTATATATATATATATATATATATATATATATATATATATATATATATATATATATATATATATATATATATATATATATATATATATATATATATATATATATATATATATATATATATATATATATACATTCATACATACATACATACATACGTGCAAGTTAACAGCCCCCCCCCCCCTCCATCTGCACCGTTTGATCCAATTGTTGGGAGTTCTGTTTTGCTAACATTTTTGTTTGGGGAATTGTGCGGGCGATCGATTGGCCCGTATGCAGGGATAATGGCGTTACAGGTGCATTAGGCAGGCCTCGATAGGCGCCTGGGGGATAAACGTGCCTTTGTTATCATAAAACTACGTCATCTCCGCGGGGCTGGATGAGATGATAAATGTGGCCATAATGAAAAATGGGTCGTTACGCACTCTTTATTGTCGACTGTGAGAACACTGGTAAAACAATGTGCACTTTAAAAGAAAAATACTTCACGCGATCAATTTTTATATCAATGGCAAAATTTGCAAACCGATCAGCTTATTTTACTCGTTGACCAAACAATATCAGTTTATTTTCCTGGCCTATAACGGGTATGAACAGATCGAGGCTTACTGTGTGCAGTAAGGCAAAAGGTTTAGGTTAAGCCTGTGTTCTAAGGTGGCAATATGGATGAAAGGAACCACAACGTTCAGGGATTCTGTCAAATCCCTGTTTTGCTCAGGGTTTTGACTAAATCCCTGAAACTAGGAGGGTCATTTTTGACCAGTTTACTGGACGCAGTTCAGAGGGTTTTGTTGAATGACAATTACCTTTGTGTTATGCTAAGTTGAGTGCTACTTATGATTCCTGACTATCAAAGTATTGAGGATTCGTCTCAATACTTGGTATTGTGCTGAATATTCACCCAATATTTATTGCTTGATGATGATAATTACTATCATAATGATCGTTTACCATTTGCATTGTTATCATTATAGGTAGTAGTAGCAGCAGCAGCCAGTAATAGTAGTAGTAGATTCTCTTTTCTCAAGAATATTTCAAAGATCTGATGTCTTTTGAATGTATGAGTGTTTTTTTAATAACAACAGTCAATAATGATAATATAATAATGATAATAATAATAATAATAATAATAATAATAATAATAATGTTAACAATAACAATAGCAATTATTGTATTAGTAATTACAATCATGATAGATAATGCCGTTACTACTACTACTACTACTACTACTACTACTACTACTACTACTACTACTACTACTACTACTGTGATCATCATCAAAGTAAAATTTATGATAACGATGATAATAATGATAATAAAGACAATAAGAACAACAGCAACAACAATAACAATGATAATAATGATAATAATACATGTTGGGCTTTATGAATGATGAGCTGCTATATATATATATATATATATATATATATATATATATATATATATAATATATATATATATATATATATATATATATATATATATATATATATATATATATATATATATATATATATATATATATATATTTATATATATATATATATATATATATATATATATATATATATTTATATTAATATATATATATTATATATATGTATAAATATATAAATATATATATATATATATATATATATATATATATATATAAAAAAAATATATATATATATATATATATATATATATATATATATATATATATAATATATATATATATATATATATATATATATGTATATATATATATATATATATATATATATATATATATATATATATATATATATATATATATATATATATATATATATATATATCTATATATATGTGTGTGTGTGTGTGTATATATATAGATGACTGTAGTGTATACGTTTCCTCCTAAACATAACACGTTTAGTAATGTCATGGGTTGGCGAAAGTGCCGATTCTTATGCAGGTGTATTTATCATGACAAGAAATAATCTTATGGGATTAGGAATTCTACCTGTCTGTCAAATCCAGGCATGATCGTGAGTAGCCTGCCGTGAATGGTGGAGAAAGTACCCGGGAGAAACCAACGCCTAACCCATAGGCATGGTAATTTTCTCACCACGAGCCCTGGCGAATATTCGAACTCGCGCACTAGTTAGAGACGGCGATCAGTCAGCGGCAGCGCTGTAATCAACTTGGCTTAAGTTACCAGGGAACCCCCTTATAAATTTTAATAGAATATCATGACATAGTAGTTTTACAGAGGTATAGTTCTGCTCATGAAGATGCTATTGTTCCGCTGGTCAGTGCAGTATCAGAGCAGGTTTGTGCCGCAGTTTACGTGTGCCGTTGTATTGCACATACTGCTCCTTTAACGTCTCGTGGGAAGCTGAATTATTCTCTTTCATTTCCTAACGTGTTCCATTTAGCGTGGGGCATTATCTACTTTTAGCCGCTCCTACGCCTAACGCGACTCAGCCAAAAAGGGAATCCTAATAATTTTCCAATTTCCCTGTCATTAACGCTTGCAATTGTCGCACAACTTACCCACTCTTCGGAAACGCTCGTAAATTGACTGCCTGGCATGCGAGAAGCTGAGATATACTGTAGGGGACTGCGACTGTCTTAAAGCCAGGAGCCTCTGCCTGGCCCTTATAATAGGTCTGAGCATGGTTAGAGTTATTCACTCCCTATCCTTTTACCAATTGTTACAGTCATTGAGTCAACCCCTTTTAGCATTGTTACAGTCATTGACCCTTTTACCCTTTTAGCATTGTTACAGTCATTGAGTCACCCCCCTTTTAGCATTGTTGCAGTCATTGACCCTCTACCCATTTAGTATTGTTACAGTCATTGAGTATCTATCCTTTAATAGTGTTACAGTTATTGGGTCACCTCCTTTTTAGCATTGTTACAGCCACTAGAGCTACTGAGACTCTACCCTTTTAGCATTGTTACACATGTATAGTCTTTACCCTTTTGTCACTACTACAGTTATTGAGTTTCTGTCCTTTTAGCATTTGGTACACTTATCTTATCTCCACCTTTTAGCAGTGCAACAGTTTTTCAGTTCTAATACGTTTAGCATTGTTACAGTCAAGAGTCCCTAATCTTTTAGCATTGTTACAGCCATGATTCTTTGCCCTTTTATCGTTGTTACATTCATGAGCCTCTGCCCTTTTAGTCATGTTGCAGTCATGGATCTGTCCTTTTAGCAGAATTGTTAGCCATGAGTTTATGCCCTTTTAGCATTTATACAGTCATGAGTCTAAACTATTTGAGCAATTTTGCAGTTATCGTGTTTCTACCCGTTTAGCATTGTTACAGTTATTGACTTTCTACCCTTTTGGCATTTTTTTTGTTGAGTCTCTACCCTTATAGCGTTGTTACAGTTGTTGAGTCTCTACAACTTTTAGCATTGTTACTCTTATTGAGGCTCTGCCGTTTTAGCATTGTTACACTTATTGAATCTCCATCCTGGGGATTGCTGCACTGATTGAGTCTCCATCCTATAATCATTGTTACAGTTTTTGAGTTTCTACCATTTAAGCATTGTTCCACATGTCGAATCTCTACCCTTTTAGCATTACAGTTATTGAGTTTCTAATACTTTTAGCATTGTTGCAGTCACGAGTTTCTGCCGTTTTATCATTGTTACAGTCACGAGTCTGCCGTGTAAGCATTGTTACAGTCATGGGTCTCTGCCGTTTTAGCAGTGTTAGGCATGAGTCTCTGTCCTTTTAGAGTTGTTACATTCTTTAGTCTCAACCCGTCTAGCATTGTTGAAATTATCCTATCCCTTCTCCTTTAGCATTGTTACAAGTATTGAGTTTCTACCCTTTTGGCATGGTGTATATACCGTTGTACGGTTGTTGCAGTTCTTGAGTCTTTACCCTTTTAGCATTGTTACACTTATTGGGCCTCCATTAT
Organism: Maea johnstoni; assembly: GCA_963942565.1. Taxonomy (NCBI): domain Eukaryota; kingdom Metazoa; phylum Annelida; class Polychaeta; order Spionida; family Magelonidae; genus Maea; species Maea johnstoni. Next base: position 12,054,225 of record OZ012685.1, on the reverse strand, counting down.
TTCCGCATTGTTACAATTGCCGAGTCTCTACTCTTTCAATTATCACAATGAGAAGATAACCCATTGAAATCAAGAGCTGCCAGAAAGTCGTTGGCCTCCTTTTTTATTCCACATATAATGAGATAAAAGTAAGACGTATGCACGATACTAATTCGAAAAAACACACACACAAAAACAGGAAAACCGTCGGAGGTTTAGGTATATCAAACTGTATAATATGCCTAGTGATCTAGCGCTTTACATAACTTATACATGTACATGTAAGTATAACATTGTATTGTATCCTTATGTTAATGACTGCGGCGAATATTCCAAAAACGTACAGGTTGGGCTGGTGGTTACTCTTCCTATTTGCCACCGAAAGCATTTTGGCAAGCGTTTTCTATATTTGAGCAGTGTCGATATTGGATTGCCTTAACATGTGCGGAGGAGCAGAGGATATGTTAAGTCAAGTACAAACGTACGGCTAGTTATGTGAAACCGAAGAGCTCCATGAATCACATGCGTTCAAAAGGGCAAGTGGTCAGACTGGCGTATATTGGATGATTAATGGTCCACTTACGTGAAAGGTGTAGTAGACCATACCACCTGTCTTAAAGAGGGGGTAGATCCCACGTGAATTCATCTTCTGCGGATGATGCCCAGTTCGGCGCCGTCTTAAAGCGCTGGCTCAGCGCGTTCAAATGTCAGATGGTCAAGAGGTGTCCATAGAGTTCACGGACTCTGATTCTCAAACACTCCTCGCTGAAGGCAGCCCTTGCCAAATGCACAGCAGATATTGCATTATTGAATTCAATGGTAAGTGGCCTGCGTGATATCTCATCAAGGCTATTGTATTCGCGCATCTCTTATTCCATCTAGAAAGTGGCTAAATATCTGAGATATGCGTTCGAGTAATAGCCGTCTTCGACTGAGTGGGTTAGAATGGAATTCTTTATGATCTCAACTTTGTCTTTAGATATTCAGGCTTAATCATATGCAGTCGGTTGTTCTTGGTGCCCCGGAGAAACCACCGCCTAGACCAAAGTCACTGACAACTTCCATATGCAGTGTCTTTGATATTGCGAAATTCGTTCAGTAAGGTATTACCATATTTACTCTTTTACAAATTACACGCAGTAATTTTGTACAGGCAGTAAAAAAACATATTAAAACTATTTACTCTGTTAAGAATGCCATTAAGACTCGAACATATAGGATTTCATCCTATTTCAGGATAATACCTTGATATTTTTGCAGTATACGTTCACAACTAAAAGGATGAAGCTGATTGACGCGGCAGCACTTCCAGCAGCTAGATAATTCTCCTGACATTACTAATCAAAGCTGTCATCACCTCATACGTTTGAAGACTCCCGCACACACACACGTACGTGTATAACTGGAGTATGCTAAAGGCACATGCCAAGAATCTGTCTCTCCCGAGGCAGTCTTAATGACATCTCCACTTGGACGGTATGCTATCGCCCTGCAGGTGCTGCTTTGGCCGCAGAATAGTTTAACCCTTGGCTTTCGTAAGGCCCTTTCTAAAGTGACATGTTTCGTTAAACATATACAGTATGTATATATATATATATATATATATATATATATATATAT
>OZ012685.1:12042626-12047626 GCA_963942565.1 Maea johnstoni | reverse complement strand
CAAAGATCTGATTGGTTTAAGTAGGATACTAATAAGACGTTCCGTGCTGTGTAATGTAGGAGAACTACAGTCAGGGAGGGGCTCCCAGGCAGAGATGTGCGGGAATAGCAGCACTGACTCTCACTGCTGCCGTTTAGTACTTTATCTCGTCAACCCTAATCTCCTTGCTGAGAGGTCTAACACTTACACAAGCATTTAGGCTGCTAGTAACGTGGATAAGTCGCTTGTCTTGCTTATTCCTATCATGGGATTGGAACAACAATGGCCTTATTGTAGCAGTTGATTTTGAAAAAAGCATTTTGAGAATGTGAACAATAATGAATTAATGACATTATTTTATGAACTGATTTTGTTTTCGTGGATATACATGTAGGTCAAAGATTGTTTTAAACATTGTATGTTCCAGCAGTGTAACTGTGGACTTTCTGAAGGAACTAAAAATTCAGAATATCCTAGATATTGAGTATGATTCATTTTACATCTTAGGACAGGGTATTATTTAAATGATTCATCATGGTATGAAACGTTTAATTATGAAGTTAAACATGAAATAGTTGCTGTCAAAATGTGATACATCAGAAACTTGATATGAATTTCCAAGAGAAGTTTTTTAGTGTTGATCATTTTTATCAGTAGATCACAGTGGTTCAATTAGATTATGGATTAAGTTTAGTGCATTCCTCAAAATTGAATAAGTATAATGTTGCTTTATACGATAACAGATGTGAGAGTAATGTCTTTCCTGATTGTGAAAACGACGTAATAAAGCATAATCCTCCCATGCCTAATAAGCAGAATAGATTAGTGAAATTCTGACCTGCTCTAGGAAGGAATGTAATTGTCAACCCACAAACTATTTTAAATAACTTTAGGAAACATCGTACATAAGTTATTTTAACTCATGTTATGCACAGCCCTGGTAAAAATTGAGAGGTAGCAATGAAGCTTTGACATGTTTTAGCGGTACTCTATATGATGTGTATGTGTATGTTTATTGACTTCATACTCTTTCAATACAAAATGCAACATTTCAAAACTATAATTACAACGGTGAATAAAGTAAATCATAGAACACAAAGAATACCGGTAGTGTCTCGTAAGAAAACAAAAGTATTTAATGGAACCAGGAAAGTGACAAATGCTACCTCATAATGAATTTAAGTAATGGGAAGAAACACAAACTGCCAACGGATATGTTTACCAAAGCTATGATTTCTATGCGTTGTATACTCAGATTTCTCTGCAATCGCTTGCTTCCTTCGAATAAAAGACAAATATAAACACACAAAAACGATCCAAATGGTTAATCATGCAGTATCAATGTGTCCTAAAAGACGAGTTGTTCCAAATGTTTGTATTGGGGAAGGTGTCTATTCCGACCACACTGAAATCTCCCGGTTCTGCCAATGTCCTGTTCCCCACAGCGTGAATTCTAATTATAATCCTATCGACGTTTGAAGGTGCTGCTGCTGCAGGCTGCAGCGAGATAAATAAACCAATTCACTTCAAACAACAACCTTAACCCGAGTTGACAGCACCAGGTTGCTTTTTTGTGACCTTGCAATTGGTTCCAAGGTCATGGAAATGAAGCATGCTTAGTAACTCGCATCGTGTTATGTATGAACAATCTAGACTTTACCAAAATGCACGCTCTCATCTCGGATGCTGTGCCATTTGAACGCTTTTGCTGTTTTGCTATCAAAAATGCCTATATATATATATATATATATATATATATATATATATATATATATATATATATATATATATATATATATATATATATATACATATATATATATATATATATATATATATATATATATATATATATATATATATATATATATATATATATATATATATATTTATATATATATATATATATATATATATATATATATATATATATATATATATATACATATATATATATATATATATATATATATATATATATATATATATATATATATATATATATATATATATATATATATACTAGTATATACATATATATATATATATATATATATATATATATATATATATATATATATATATATATATATATATATATATATATATATATTTATATATATATATATATATATATATATATATATATATATATATATATAAATATATATATATATATATATATATATATATCACATTGTTTGTTTAAAATATGTAAATGCACCAACAAAATGTAAAACAAATAGACTCAGCTTTTTTTCAGAATGGTTAGAATCCACGAAAATAAAGTCATGTTGATGCTCTATTGCCTTAGTTTCATGAAAAATGGCAGTTCGTGAGATAGGTTAGCACATTGTCATATGACGTCATGATGGCATTATAAGTTGAATGTTATTTGCATAGGATGACCCTGGATGAGACAGATATTAAACAGTGTGTTCTGGTGTCAAACCTCCGCAGTGTGCCGTGTGCAGACATCATCAATCACAGACCCTCAGCCGCTTCACTGCCTCGTCTCTCATCAGTTCAAAGGATGGATTAGGTTAAGGCGTCCCCCAGACACATCTTCCTATTGGCCACTTAGCTTTCATGTTTTATCAGATTATATGATGACGTCATACGGCTAGTCATTTCTACACCCATCCATACGTTGATTGCGACAAATACCTTTTAGAATGTTTATGATTAATGTTTTGTAAGATAATTACAAAACTTCATAATCGTAAAATAACGTTATGCACCTCTTGGGTAACGTGTGTGGATGGCACGGATAGATGGATGGATGGTTAGATAGATAGATAGATAGATAGATATTGACCGTGTTGTGTACAACAGGAAATATACGACCAAATATTTTGTCATAAGATAAAATACACATTCAAATAAATAACATCACCCCCCCCCCTCTCTCTCTCTCTCTCTCTCTCTCTCTCTCTCTCTCTCTCTCTCTCTCTCGTAAATGAGCAGCAGAACATGCGGTATCAAGTATACGCTATATGGAGTTGCTTGCTTTGCGTACGATGGCACTAATGCAGACAACTGACAGTTCCGATTTGCTAATAACATACCAGTTTAGTGTTCCTCTAAAATATCTATCATCTGACCTGGGTTGAGGACATACTCCCTCTTTCTGATCATAATGATTCACTCTTATTAAGCTCGCTGGCCTATCGAAATTGCGAGCATCGATCCATATCGAAAGTACGGCAAGGAGAAGCGACCTATGTACCAACGTTATAAAACCCCCATTTTGGTAAGAAATGCAATTCCCCGGATCAGAATATTCTCCTCCTATAAGCACCATAATGTGATAACCTAAGTATTTCATTTGCAGGTTGTCAGGGAAAACTCCTGGTATATTAGTCCCTCTGGATTGGGTTATAGCGTGGGGTAGTACCTCGCACGCTAGTGTATTCCAATGGGAATATCAGACAGGTCGTAAAACATACAATGGAATCATCTCGCAGCCCTATGTAACTACTCAAATACACTCACAGTGGAATAGATCACTGTCGGTAGAACTGGTTTTGAGCAGGAGTACGTAACCCATGCGTTTTGTGTTCTGTGCCTGCATTTCAGGAGGAATACGATGATATCCTATAAATCCGGGATTCCTGGATGGATTAAAGGCCGAGTGATAGGGGTTAGGAGCATGCAAATATGAATCTAATTTCCCGTCTAATTTGCAAATATAACTTCAATTTTCGTGTATATGAGGAAAACTCTCCCTAGTATTCTTTGAAAACTACCGAGGCTCTTCAGTTTTGAAGTAACTGTAAAGTTAAGGTGACTGTCGAATAGTCGACCAGAACAACCCTGCTTACTTAGTATGCTTTCAATGTCAATGTCAGACATGAGTATGGTTGCAGTGGGTTTCGCACAGTAATTTGTAAGACAGATGTATTGTATTTTTAAATGACCATTCAAAACGAAATAAAAGCATATCAACGCATACAATACAGTATTTGGAACACATCAGCCTAATCAGCCAAAGAACATTATAGTCACAATCTTTAAACTATAGGGAACTTAAAAAGGAGTTCCATTCTTTACCCTCCGATTATCACCACTTTTGTCTGCCATATTTGGGCCATTTCATGACTAGCCTGTTGTAGGTGGTGGAGGAGATCGGACCAACCAGCGGAAACAACACCATTGTTATTGGCAACTTTGTCACATACCCGGCAAATATTCAAACTTGGGCTCTCGTGAGAAACAGCGAGCAGTCAATGGTAATGCCTTAAACCACCCACTCAGCCATCAGGCCAGGCCCCCAAACCAGTTGAACCTAAACTAACCACAACCCGTGCATATATACACAGAGCCAGGGGTTCCATCACCCACTTAATACAGTATTGATATATATATATATATATATATATATATATATATATATATATATATATATATATATATATATATATATATATATTAATTATTTTTTTAAATTTTTATGTATATATATATATATATGTATATACATGTACTGAGTATATATATATATATATATATATATATATATATATATATATATATATATATATATATATATATATATATATATATATATATATATATATATATATATATATATATATATATATATATATATATATATATATATATATATATATATCAACAATCGTACTTGATATGTGAAACTCGTACTCAGTCACCCCAACTTGTTCGCTACTGATTGCTCAGTAGTTTGCGGATTGCTTGCTGTGACAGGTGTATTTCTCGCTGAGTAGGAGTCAACATGCTCACCTGCTCCCGCCGCCATGTTAGCCAGTCAACAGGTGTTTCTTGCCTGAACGAGCTATTAACACTCTACTTTATTGCCCGGCTGAACAAGAGTCAGAGCAACTCGACTCGCTCGACTGCAGCTTCATGTCATGTTTCCTCCCTGGAAGTGGCATGTCCTCGTCATGAGATCTAACATGTTGGTAAAAATAGCAACGTTATTTTATTGTTTTCATTAGGTGGTTCCATTGTCTTTGATAATGATTTAATAGGAGTAG
>OZ012685.1:12008665-12042426 GCA_963942565.1 Maea johnstoni | reverse complement strand
TGTTCTTCGTACTTAAGTTGACATTTTCTATGTGTTGTCTTTTCAGCTGCGTGTGTGTTGGTGGCGATAGAGGTGATGGTCAATTCAGTCAAATACGAGGAGGAGAACTTGCCGGCCAGGCACCCGCCAGGCTCCTCTGTCAGCTACGGCTTCTCCTTCATCCTGGCCTGGTTTCCTTTCCTAATCTACCTCGCAGCTGGTATTCTATTCTTAGTCTGTTCACGCAAGAGGAAAGGTGAAAAGGCGGTCTCGTCCGAGGAAGCCGAATCTAACGAACCGGTCGCTTTAGGCCGGATTTAGCCCGACTACGAGCCAATTCTGATGGATTGCATATTAATATGTTTTCCTACGTCGATAAATGCTCATAAAGAAAACGAGACACTGGCGTGCAAGCCAGTTTCTCTAAATCCCGCGAGATTGCGAGATCAGTCACGTGTAATAAACGTCATGCTGTTCGAGCACTCTGATTGGCTTAGCCAAAGACATTTGCATACGTATCGTCTGAGATCTTCCTCCTTTAGGGGACATTGCACGTGTTGGTATACTGAGACCTGTCGTAAGCAAATGGTTATGATCATTAGATGTTTCTACACGAAGGAGGGGTGAAATACGATTTAGGTGCAAATTGCGTGTACCAAAGTGAGATGATCAAACACGATATGCGCATGAGTAGTTGATACTCAAGGGAAGCGATCAAGTGATTGATGGTTAAATACGTGCAAGGTATTTCCCCAAACTGATTATAATGTGGCTTAAGTTACTGCACTTTTGATATGAGGGTTGACAAGGTACATGAAATGTTCAGGAAGTGGTTTACGACAAATGTTTGTGATGAGTATTGCAGAAATGATATCTTATCAAATATTAGAAGTCATATTTCTTATTCTTCTTGAAGTCTTATACATAGGGTGAGTGACGTCCAATGTGAACCGATTATGAAGACATATGTTATTGCTCAAAAAGGTATATTACTTGGAAATTTAATTTCAATTTCACACTTATTTCTGTTCACATGGATGTATTGTTTAAGAAGTTCAATTTTTCACTTATTTCTGTTCAAATATAGAAATTGCTTTGAGATTACAATTCCTCATTTTTTTCAGTCAAAGAACTGCAGAGTGGTGATAAAATGAATATCAATATGATAATTAGATACATGCTTGCGTGTTTAGATGGAAACGCAACTCAAGTGTTACCACTTGTGACTGATGTCCTCCTTTTACATAAATATCATCTGATTGCCTGATTTTAGAATATCCACGAATATTGATCAAAGTTACTGAATCTACATCAACCAATATATAAATACCGAACATGGGTTAGATTAACATCCATACCGTTGAAATTGTTATCAAGTGATGAGCTACACTGCGCACAACGGAGCGTTGTTAACATTCTACCATGACACATAACGAAGGTTTTTTATTGTCAGATTGTTCGGCAATTTACCACGGTATACGGCATTCCTTCATTCTGATACTGCTCTGTTAGCCGAGTTTATTTGCATCAATATCACATTTTTATAATGAAAATATACTGTTTCTACGCATTATGCATTATTTCACTCATTAAGTAAATTATTCTTTATTGCATTGGGAATACCGATTTCCTTATGAGTATCATTTCCAGAGTTTCGCCTATTCGTGCATTGCTTTGGCATGTATAGCCAGTTGGCTTCCGACACCCCTCAATTCCAAAACAGCATTAGAAGTGACAAGTGGCTATTTTAAACCTCCCTGTGCAGTGACCAGTTCCTGGGAACGAGATTATTACAAATTTGCCATAATGGCCATCTACCAATTACTCTCTGTTGTAATGACGATTTACTAAACCATTCACGGCGTGACGTCATTCCTACGTCATAGGTGCATGCAGCATCTCGTATAGTTGTTGCTAGGGACAACAGAACTTTACGAGCAGATCGTGTGAGATAAATGATGTACAGTGGTTGTTCAGAATGCACACTTACATAGTGTAACACAAAAACATAACAGAAAATCAGTATCATGATCATGTTAACGAATCAGCAGCATGATCATATTAAAGAATCAGTAGCATGATCATAGTACATAGTAAGTAGAGTGATCATAATAAAGAATTAGTAGCGTGATTCTAGTACAGAATCGGCAGAATGATCATAATGCAGATTCAGTAGCATGGTCAGATATTAAAGAATCAGTAGCATGATCATATCAAAGAATCGGTAGCAATGATATTATCATATTACATAATAAGTAGAGTGATTATATTAAACAATCAGTAGTATGTTCATATTGCAGAATATCGATTCAGTAGAATGATCAAGTTACAGAATCAGTAGCATAATCATAGTATAGATCCAGTAGAGTTATCACATTAAAGAATCGGTAGAATGATCATATTACAGAATCGGCAGAATGTCATATTACAGAATCAGTTGAATGTTTGTATTACAGAATCAGTAAAAATGTCATATTACAGAATCAGTGGAATGGTTATTGTAGAACCAGTAGAATGGTCACCTTAAGTTATCATAATCAGTAGAGTGACCATATCACTGAACCAGAAAAGGGACACGTTAATACGTGTGTATAGCCATTTGTTTCAAAATGGTGTCTATGGAAGTCGAATTCGAAAGACAAGCAGTACCTTGTTTTAGAATTTGGCACAATTTACTTAAGGTAAATTCAGTTTTTATGAAATTACCAAACATGATCACTGCAATATGGGAATAACTCACAAGATCTATCTCGTTCGCTCTAGAAGCGTGATTTCTGATACATCCTAAATAGCCCTGATATATAGGCTGAATATAGCACAGTAATGTGCGTTAAGCAGCCTTTTGAATAAGGTTAAGAAACTAATGTTTTCCTATGAAAGTAACTCATACGACCACATTTCTTAGAATCTGCAAATTGTGAATATGGAATGCGGTGCCAAACTAAACGATAGTTATTGAGCGACATTCTTCGTAATTGGTGATTTCAAGGATGACAGGTTTGCAGGTTTCATCTTGTACATAGCTTCTATTGAATATTGACGCGAAGTCATTTGTAAATATTTTTGCTCTTCTTTTATTCTTATACGGTGTGTACATTAACCACGTTTGTGGTGTTTTATATATATGGTTGATATCTATAACATTGGTTTGCACATATGCACATTGCACAGCGAAGATGTTTTCAGGGAAGTTTATTTCAATTTGATGTGTCCGAGTAGCAATAGTTGCCCCTTTATTATGAATTGGTATGTAAATTATGCTCAACTACCCCCTGCTAATAGAACTTGAGGAACATTCATTGCATCATTGTCGATCAACGTCATTCGAAATTAAAACATTGACTGCACAGTTGAAACATGTACTGTTCAAAAGGTGTTATGAAAGGGGCTAACTGACCAAGATGTTTAGTGTGTGTATGTATATATGCATGTATGAATGTATGTATGGAAGGATGGATGAATGGATGTGTGTGTGCGTGTTTGTGCACGTATGTATGTATGTAGAATGTATGTATGTGTGTATGTATGTATGTGTGTATGTATGTATGTTTTCTATGTATATGAACGAATCTATTTATGAATGCATGCATGTCTGTATGTATGTAGTTATGTATGTGTTCTTGCGAAATAGTGAAACAATCGGTAGATTTCACACAAGTTTCATTGTTTCAACAGAAGGTTTATCTCGAGATCATACGGTCAGTAGCCGATGCACTACCTCTTAAGGTACCAATTCGAATCATAATAAAAGAAAATAATTTATTTAAGTGCATATCTTAAGCAATGATATTTCCTTCTTGGGAACATAACTCTCTTCCAAATTATCTTCAGGTAGTGGTGTTTATGTGTGTCTGAGGGCAGTATATATACATAAACAAAAATATTTAGTATTAATCTATGAAGAAACGGTAAAGCAATGTCATTGTAAAGCATCGATTATGTCGTTTAACTCGTTCTGTGTTGATATCACTGAAACGTGACATAGTAGATACCTGGTGCAATAGGTATCATGAACTAAAATAGTGTATGGGTGCGAGTTATGTTATATTTCACTTCAGAAGATAACGCGGGGTTCCGTTTTAGCCATTCGTGCTTCCTGTTTTGGTCCAATATGGGATCTTTGATAGCTATGCTAGGATTGTTTTTGCGTTTACGATTGACTTAGGATAGATGTTACTTTCTAGCATATTAGTCGTATTAATCAATAGATGATATAAGAAAACATTTACAATGGGTGCATTCAGGAATTGCTTGCAGTGAATTGTTAGTTGTTTGCTCAAATTCCACACTATTCAAAAAGCGCTGTATTTCTGAATGCACTGTATTGTATATCTGTGATATGCATGCGTGTATACAAAGAGGAGGTTCCCGCTCTTGGGTAAAGAAGATGCAAGTAAAATCATCTAAGTGACATATCAGCGCCATCTATTTGTCGAAATACATACCAGATCAAATAGTGTAAAACGCCCAATAAGGCATTGGAATGCCACTGTGGAATCTGTGAACGAGCAGATGCAAATAGCATGGCGGAACATATGTAATAGCAGGTATATTATTCTTGATGATAACTACAGAAGCCAATTGTTATTGCGTTTTGACATAATATTTTGAAGGCTACCTCAAATTCGTAAACCTTTTTCTGGAACGCTCACACGGTCTTTATTAAGGACATTATTCAACGGATGAAAGAAGTCGAATTTGTAGAAACTTTCTAAAGATTAGAAGTACTTTCTATGTCAGTGTGTCGTAAATGAAATAATGTCACGAAAACAATCCTGAACTGAAGATGATAATTACAAGAGCGATTCCAGCTGTGTCATGATAATGTTCAGATTCTCCGGATAGTTAAAGGAATGGGGATGGCAGGATTGAATTTCACGCTGATAATCATAACAGAGTGTGTGTTTAAGGTGTTTTGTATATAAACTACTTTTCTATGAGCTACTTTTTGTATTATTTTTACACTTCCAAATAAATTTATGATTCTTCATGTTAATGCGTTTCCTGTTTTCTCTTTTATGCACACGTAGTCAACTATCTATATCATAAAGTACATTATCTCGACATTGTGTTAACATGATTTGTTAGTATGGTGTTTACTTATCCAGAATAGCAAAGTGTAATGTATCTATCTATTTGTAAAAACCGTACCTTTCAGTTGAAAAATACCATATATAAAGAGACTCGTAAACAGCAAATATACAAAGAGTGGAAAAAGATTTTTTTTCAATTCATGTTTTAAACCAAGCAGTATATATATATATATATATATATATATATATATATATATATATATATATATATATATATATATATATATATATATATATATATATATATATATATATATATATATGTATATATATATGTATATGTATATATATGTATATGTATATGTATATATATATATATATATATATATATATATATATATATATATATATATATATATATATATATATATATATATATATATATATATATATATATATATATATGTATATATACGTGCGTGCTGCGTTGTGGACGGCTAATGGCGTTTCTGCAACTGAAAGATCCCTTGTAACTATTGTTGAAAGCGATGTAAAGCCCAAACGTTCCCTCATTCCTTCCTAAGTTATATTGGTCATTGGCGGGGCCCTCAGGCCGCGCCTATCTGGGAAGCCGATTTGAAATGTTCATGGGCCAGACGTCCGTTCTCAAAATCCTGAGGCCGGACTGATTATAATTCTCTATTCTGATTGGTTATAATATACATGTTGCCTTTGCCGCGGAAAATCGTGCCTTCCTTATTTTAATTTAGCATGAAGTTTTCAAATATATAAAATATTTTAAGCGGACATAAAGTATATTTTTCAGTATAGGAAGGAAAATTACTAAGAAAAAAAATACTACGTTTTTAGACTAGCGCCTTCTCACAATCACGTCACGGATTAGAGACGGGTATCGCCCACCATCTATTGTTGGTGTGAAGCGGCTCATAGGATTGGCACTAGTCTACTATGTGTATAGAATGAAATCAGGAGACTTCGTAACCAAACTGGTTCGTAACCAAACTGATGAGTACCCAAGTAGCTTCGCACCCAAGAGATTTCGATGTCTCCAGCTTGCGCCTAGAATTCCGATATTTGTTTCATTTCTACAAATATGATACACATCTAGTCATTATAAATTATTTTCCTCTATAATGTTAATGTTCTTTATACATCCGGTTCCCTCACGAGTTCATAAATAACTTGGCCCCGCCTTTTGACTATTGATGCTTTGCATCTACAACCGTACTTGTTTTTCAGTTGATTTCCTTCTTTTTAAAGTCATCGTGTAATAAGACAGTCGGTGCGAGTCGAGAGTGTAGTGTTTAATGAACTAGATGTGAGAGCAAGTCATGTGTACATCATTTCATACCATTGCGCCATCTATATTCTACATGTAGAATGAAACAGCTGCGAGAATAATCGCCAGTTCTCTATCTTGAGTGTAAACTACTCGGTGAATTACATAAACATACTACTAACAGCGCTCCACTTTAATTAAAATTTAGCAGGTAGAATGAATCTCTTCAATATAGGATAAGAACCTAAGCAATGAATATCAATAAAATTTTCAAAAAAAGGTATCATAAAAGAAAAGTTACTTTCGAGTCCAACTAAACGAGAAAAAACACTAGTCGAGAAGAGCAATATATGTTCAGAAAGATATATCCAATATATTTATAACCAATAAAATGCTACAATGCACACGTGATAATACATTGATTAGAAAAAGTTGAGGAGTTTACTAAGGTAGTATATAACATATGACAGATCCTATTGGAACGAAAACTAAAACATCTTGTATGTATATCACTTGTTTTCCCTAGTCCGTTGATTTACGAACCTATTTTGCAATTCCAACCTATTTTAGCCCATGTGGGACTTCATGTGATTCTTCTTATTCTATGGACGTCTTTGAAAACTTTGGTTACGAAACCTTTTTTTATTTGGCATAGGTCTGCCCATTTGCAAATGTAATCTTAATGAGGCATGCATATGGTATTTGTATAGTACAGATATTTATCATTACATATTTTCAAGATATTGCAAGTTTCACTGTTCAACACCACTTTGATGGACATAATCATAATTTTGACGACTATTTTACTGTCTAATGATATATGTAACAAGCTTTTAAGGTGAGAAAGAAAACCGACGACAAACAGCCACTTCCTTCTGTTACTCAATAGTGTTATTGTGAATGTATTGCGTGGATGCATATTTAGTTATAGTTAGTGTCGTCGGTGGCGTAGTGTTACAATACGAACGATACCGCGCGCGATACTTTATGTCTATCTATATCTATCTATCGATCTATCTATCTATCTAATCATGCCATACTTGTATACGTGCATACATATATAGATACACGTAGGTAAGTACATACATACAAACAAACAAACATTGATACATAGATACATACGTACATACATCTATATATCTATCTATCTACCTATACATACATATATACATACATATATACATATATACATACATAAATACATATACATACATTGTATATATATATATATATATATATATATATATATATATATATATATATATAATATATATATATATATATATATATATATATATACATATATATATACATATATATATATATATATATATATATATATATATATATATATATATATATATACATATATATATATATATATATATATATATATATATATATATATACATATATATATACATATATATATATACATATATATATATATACATATATATATATATACATATATATATATACATATATATATATACATATATATATATACATATATATATATACATATATATATATATATATATATATACATATATATATATATATATATATATATATATATATATATATGGGGACAAAGTAGCTCAGTTGGTTAGGTGTCGGACTAGTAATCAGAGGGTCGCTGGTTCGATTCCCGGCCACTCCGGACGTTCTTGGGCAAAACAGTTTATTCCATATTGCTTCAGCCTACCCAGCTGCAAAATGGGTACCTAGCATAAATAAGGCAGTTTTTAGAGTGTGTGTGGTTTCTGTATGTACAGTGCCTGCTAGGGGAGGAAGGTCGTGTGAGCACTTCAGTGAATACAAGACTATAAACGGAATACCTATATATATATATATATATATATATATATATATATATATATATATATATATATATATATATATATACATGGAGACATTTAGTACATAAGTATACGTAATTTTTTAAATCAACAGTTCCGCGTTGTTTCTCACCTTAAACTACCCGTTTACATCACAGGATGTTTCAAACATCCTCATTCATGCATTATCATGCATTTAAAATGTCGGTAAATAACTAATCATAATATATTTCCAATTGTTTCTCCTGCAAAGCTCCATGGTAACCAACTTAGTGACTAAGTGCTTTGGTCAGGCACTTAAAGACCTGAATGACCTAAAAACACACTAGGTCCCCCTGTGGTACACCGGGTGGGAATTGAATGACCTAAAACCACACATGCTCATCCCAAAATAGCTAGTGTCATGTTATTCAATGATAAAACTACCACGAGATATCATATGATGATCAAATATCCCTTACAATGTTTGTTTAGTATTGGGAATAATTGGATTGAAGACATCTTCCTTCAATATAAATTAAATATCGTAGTAATTTTAAGTAATTCTAAATGATTCCAAAGGATAGAATTATTTGACGAACTGCTGGCATCCTAATAAGCAATGTACGTGTACTTGCATCAGCTTTTGACTTAATGTGTAAACTATGCAGACACCAGTGAATTAAGGTTGGAATTACTACGTCCTTGTATTACTTGCTTTATATTGCATTTGGTCTGGATATTCTTATAAACTGTTCAAACATAGTATTTTTTCAATTTGTCATTTTTAAAAACGACAAAGCAATTAATGAATAAAAATGCTTACAGAACAATGAACAAATTGAAAATATAAGTAGTACATGCATGGCCGTTTCAAGAGAAACTTAAACCTAAAGATGTTTCACAAATGCTAAAACAGACCAATCTCATGTAAATAAGACTGTCATGAGAACCTTTCTCAAAGAGTTCTTTACAACTATTTACCTTAAAATGTCTTTTACTGATTTGATTCAATAAGATCAACACAATAAAATGAAATATGTTTTAGAGTCGAGTGACAGTCACAGGTTTAATTGCATGTAATTTGTTGTTGACTGCTTAATATCATTCAGACTGCCAATTGTGTTTAAAAGTTCATTGATGTGTTTCCTGAACTCACTGCGTGGAATTGGGATATTCTAACTCTATACAACAGACCATCTATTCAACAGCAGCATCTGCTTTCTCATTACCCCATATGCCCAAATGACTAAGGACCCAGTACAATCTAATACTTTTCGGGAGGTACTGTACGAGCCAATGGAGGCATTCTAGCAACCTAAGAACAAGAGGATGTGTCCAATACTCACCTGAAATGGCCTAAAGGGCAGACTGTAAATCAGAGATATTTTAA
This sequence comes from Maea johnstoni, assembly GCA_963942565.1. Taxonomy (NCBI): domain Eukaryota; kingdom Metazoa; phylum Annelida; class Polychaeta; order Spionida; family Magelonidae; genus Maea; species Maea johnstoni. The sequence goes on along the minus strand of OZ012685.1, from coordinate 12,032,898 downwards.
ATTTCTTTTCAACATCATTTGATATCTCAACCCTATCGTTCAATTTCATAAAAGAATACTTGTCAATACTTGCGCCATCAGTTTAAATAAAATCAGTCCCCAGGGACAGCTTTAACTTCATTGTGTAAACTCATGTATATGGAATGATCTGTTTGATCCTTCTTGAACATGTGAAAGAGTGGAGTTGACAATCGGAGTTCTAGATGTCAATGGAGACATTTCAGGAAATTGAAACTTCGCTACCATATCAGGGTTCAAATCTAGTTCCTTCAACGACTCTCTAACATGAATACCATAAGTTGGGATGACTCTTTTATACACACACACACACACACACACACACACACACACACACACACACATATATATATATATATATATATATATATATATATATATATATATATATATATATATATATATATATATATATATATATATATATATATATAAAGTTGCATTGAAAGGATGCGTGAACCAGATAGTCATTGAAGGAAAAACAATGAGGTATTGTGTAGAGTCTCAATGAATAACTGTTGATTCGCTAAAATTGACCAACACTTGATGAATGGGGAAATACGACATGTGTGGTTTAACTATACATACTTTACCATTGCACCATCAACATTGCACTCAATTGTTTCTCCAATCCTTACATGGACTGCTGTCTTTTCGGAAATAAGGCCAACGTTCTAAGAAGTATTGCCAAATGTTATGCAATCTATGGTAAGGTCAATTGCCTCAATTATGTAAACGATCAGTGACCCGTTGTGATATTTAATCTAAACTTGGTGCTAATTACTTTATCTTTTCTGTCCCGCTGCTTATAAGAATGCTACATGACACAGAAGTGTGGCAATTTCCATATATTATTTATAGTGTAGAATTCCCTAAGTCCCACATTCAGATGTTCATTCCTCACATAGGAGACAGGTTGGACTTCATGATCCTCCCTGGAATAGTAGTATATTGTATTGTATTGTATGTTTTATTGACTGCACGTAAAAATGCAAAATCATAAAAATTACAAAAACGTTTCTGTTGGGTCTAAGGAGGACACACAAAAAGACATGAATAACTAAAGGTAACTTAGAACAACAGAAATAAAGAGAACAAAATCAATACTAAAACTAAGACTAAAGGCTCTCAAGTAAGATATCTTATCTTAAGTCCAGGTTTGATTCCAAATAGCCGGCTGACCTATTTGTGTTAAAGGGTAGCAAACTACATATTGGTTTTGCGCTTATGAGTAAGGTTAGCACAATTTTGACTTTAGTTATAGTGCTTCTCTTAGCAAACTATCTTTGATTTTGCACTATTTGCTTTTACTCCTCTGAACAGGGACAGCAGGATTCAAATATGTCCTGACTTATATAATATTTGGACAGATACATTTACATCACTAGGAATAGATAACGACGTCACAGAGTTGGAGCATATCACAGCATTAGAATTAAACCTAAAATCCAAAATACTAGAAATAGAAAACTCCTATTAACTCTGGCAGTCACGTAATCTTACCCTCATTGGTAAGATAATAATTAAAAGTCTTTTTATATTCAAGATCATATATATCCAGCTGTCCCTGCCAAGCCCAAAGAAAGATACATTTAAAATAATGGAAAACATATCTGACAACTTCCTATGGAAGGGGAAAACTCCCAAATTAAAAATATCCATCATTGAAAATCTTGTAGGTGAAGGTGGCCTTCAGTACCCAAACTTAAAACACATAGACAAAAGTTTTTAAAATATCATGGTTTAAAAGACTATACCACAGTACTGCAGGATGGACAACCTTCTCTTTAAAGTACAACCTGAATCTGGAGATAAATATTGGCAAAAGATTCATGACAATATCAACAATAGATTTTGGAAAGACACTTCAAGTGCTTTAATAGAAGTAGAAAAGATGTACAGTCCCAAACTCTCGGAATGTAAACTATCTATGCCTATATGGTTTTCCTCAAGAACAATGGAAGGTAAAATGGAAAGTTGGGTGGAAAAGGTTTAATATAAATATTGGTGATGCTGTAGACACAAAGGGCCATATATTGAGCTTAACCGATATCAAAGATAGCTTCAATGTTGCATGTGTCTTCATATCTTACATTAAACTGAAAGAAAGAGTTAAAGAAGTACTAGGTACGGTTGCTCAGTACAATCCCATAAAACAGTTTCAACAATCACCTTATGTCTTACACATACTTGAATTGAGTACAAAAGGAAACAGGAATATATGTTATAACAGCTTAGAGAGAAATATAGGTTACTTAAATATATTAAGAGATAAGTGGTCACAAGAACTAAATGAAGAAATATCCACGGAAACCTTGATAAAAGCTTTTAAATAAATGCTAAAGTGTATTCGCCTTCAATGTACCAACAGTACAATCAATATAAGTTAATCCACAGAAGAACAGTCAATAAAAATTACTTCAAATAATGGGTATTGTTTCTAGTGATAAATGTTTATACTGTAATGCTCTTATGGAAACCATTGAACATATTTATATTCAATGTGAAAATACAAGACAACTTTGGAATGATACTGAAAAATGGTTGATGGAGATTTATGGTAGTCATTTTAAAATTTCAGACATTGATAAATATTTTGGCTGGTTGTATGGATAATAATCAAATCACACAATTGATCATTATCACGATAAAAGATGTACTTTATCAAAAAAGAAAAAAGGGGGAAAATGAATATATATGATGTAAAAAGATCTTTACTAAAAGATATGAGTGTGTGGAAGCAGAGTGAAATAATGAAGAACAACTTAGATTTATTTAATATAAACTGATCAATATTTATTGACACATTAAAGACAGACACAGATACAAAGAATGGTTGGTACAAGTTGTAAGATTCATGTCAAAATATGAACTCTTCTAACTTTCTATTACATACCGCATCTTAACATACTGCAAACATATATTATAGAACAACCTATGATATTATTATTATTACTATTATTATTATTATTATTATTATTTTTATTATTATCATAAGTATTGTCATTATTATTATTATTTCTATCATTATTATTATTATTTCTATTATTTCTACTGTCTGAATAGTACATTGTTATACTACAAGTTATGGAAAATAAAAATCCTGTTGCACATGTGTGCAATTTGAAATTTAAAAATGAATATCCAACCCCAGTCTAACAGGCAGGGTAGTTCCTGGAAAACTCAAGGTTGTCCCTCAGACGACAGCTAAAGATGCTAAGATTCTTACACTTCGCTTTAAACTTGCATTGCTGAGAGGTATCACTCACAGTGCTGTTATGTCGTCTTGCCTTGTGAAAATGGAGATTGGAGTCAGAGCCAGCTACTGACTCAAAAAGTATCAACAATATCATAAATAGCATATTGCAAGAAAGATGAAAATGCATACTACTAAACTACTTTGATGAAATGTAACCAACATGATTTCTTACTAAAAAGGATTCTACAAAATCAGAAGTACCCACCCTATATATCTATTAAATTCAACTCCTTAAATGTAGCTATTGAAGATGAAATTTTGAAAATCATTTCTAAGGCTCCTACCAAAAGCTATTCACTTGAGCCTACAACATGGCTTAAGTATTATGAGTAAAGAGTACTTCTGTATAACCAATACCGCAAAGATGAGAGAAACGTCACTTACAGGTCTCAAGCTTTTCAGGGTGTCAAATTCAAGGTCAATTAGTTTTGATAAAATATTTACATGGGTTACTTTCTAAGACCCAGGTGAGTTTGCTGTATATCCTGTGATTTGGTGTTATATCATTGTACTTTACTCTTGTAATCTAAGTAAAGTCCAATGATGTGACACCAAATCATAAATATCACAGGATGCACATGAGTCAATGAATATAACTCTTCTATCAAAAAAATGACCTTGAACTAGACACTCTAAAATCTATACGCTTGTAAACGTGATTTTTGTTCATCTCTACGGTGCATGTAAGAGGTATACAGAATATATGACCGAAATCAACCTTTAAAAGCTACAGGTATGCTTTTAGCTTACAGGGTATAGTTTACCGTGATATATAAGTAATATTACGACATATGAGATTAATAAACCATGGCTACGTTTACTGTGCGCTGTACACAAAAAGCGCTAAAAGGCAATTCAAATTCCATTAACTGGTCAGTAGCCGTTTATACAATACTCCTTCTAAATTAACATTTAATAAGACTGCCTTTTCTTTCACAGGAATACTCGTTCAGTGGGGTATACAAGTGTAGAGTTTAGCGAATTCGGTAGTCTAGGGAAATCTTCAGATGGATGATAACCTAGGCTGCCATTCAGGGAAGGTGTTCTGTGAACATCTGTCGGTGTTAATAGTATTGCTGCTCTCTAAACACATAGGTATGTCTCTCACTCCTGGTTGCTTGGTGCATAATTTGCCTAGGGGGCTGCTCTCTCAACAAGTGGCATTTGTCTTAATATAATTGTTCTGAAGAGTGTCAGAGCCAACTTGCACACTCGGGCAGAATCTGCATCACACACTGACTGCTTGCTCTCGTCACGACCCTGACATCCAGAGTCTCACTAAACACAGATCTTCATTCACTGCAGCTTTTCTTTCCTTATGCTCGTCTCCCACATACGAATTTTAAGGTGCGACAAGGTGCGAATTAAAAAGTCGTAGTTTTTCGTATATTGTCGTGATTTATCGCGGTTGTTCGCAGTGAGTCTTAGGTTTTCGTAGGCAATGCTGCGAATTAAAAAAAAAGTTTTACATGTAAAACTTTTGGGTGCGACAAAAGTTCTGTCGTAGGGAAATATTTTTTGGCGAACATTGTTGTACATTGTCGAATATGCTGTCGCAACATGTTGTACATTGTCGTATGTCGTACATTGACGTACATTTTCGTACACTAATCAAATGTTCGACAAGGTACAACAACCTACGAAAGTGGTTGAACGTACATATCTAACGAATATGGAAAACACCAAGTTTATAGCCAATTCGTGGCTTTAATCGTATATTTGAGATCGTGTATGTTCGCACATTAGATTCGTATGTGGGAGACCAGCATTATACAGGCCGATTTGCGACTACGCAACTATGTCAAGTTTCTGCCATGCACAGTCTATATTGTGACTAACTAGTTGCACGTGGTGAATGGATCAGGCTACCTAGGGAAAACAACTACCAAACCCTTTGGTTTAACTGTTTACCTTTTCTTATAGATAACGTTCTAACAGTGTAGATATGCTAGGGATAGATTCAACTTCATTACAAGATATTAAGCAGTTTGGACTATCTACCATATTCTTTCGAAATAATTTGATAATGGTCATAAATGTGTAACGTACCTGTTGGACATGGAAAAGGAACTTATACGTATTGAATGTATTGAATTCTTTATCCGAAAGGTATATTGTACCACGTACCAATGAATGTCCTCATTCATATGGTTATCCAACATTCTCGAATGTATGAATTATACGTTTTCGATCCATTACGAATAGTAGCACATCGCTTTGAAGAGTAACATGTGAGAACTAGGACCAGAGGTAGATCAAGGCCTACACGCGTCAATTCATTACACGTCTTGATGCTGATAGTGCACACTCCTGAAAGAATTTAAGGGGCTTTATTTTACCTTTTTATATTGTAATGAAATAATTGTAAAAATAATGACTGAAGCCCGTTTCAAAATGCATTAGCCTTTAGCGTTAGTCGATCTCATTATTGTCATCTCAGAGCAGACCAGGGGGGTATACTAGATGAAAGAAGGGGCTCAAAGATAAGTTGGGCGTTTAATTGACACCCATCTGTCCCGGGGGGGGGGGGGGGCAGTTTGAAATACGCACCATTGTATTCAACTTATTTAACTTTATGAATATAGATTTCCCCGTGTCATCTTCGAATAAAGGACATGGCTGTATCTCCTTACCGAGAGGTATAATGAGAAATGAAATCAAGCACGTGTGGTCTGATACAACTTCCTAGGTTATTTGGTTTGGAATAATGGGAAATGTTGAAAAAATACTTTTTGTTAGACTTAAACAATAGAGATGAAATTTCTCCCTTTGTTAGAGGTGTTGGCCACTCTATATCCATGTACTTTTACTATGGAATATCACACATACAAGGTCTATGAATAATTGTCGTTCTACGTATAGTATATGTATATTTATATCGTCAAGTAACATATATTGACCTACAATATCTGCAGCAATGAATAATGAATTGCGCAGTAGCTACTCAGCGGCGCCGTGACGTCTGACAGTCTTAACAGAAGGCTATTTCGTTATGCAGGCTGAGTAGTTGTCTCATGGTCGTATTCGGAAATAAGAGCCAGGGGTCAAATGCTTTATATTGTGATAGAAACACTCAAGACGCAGATGTCCTGCTCTGACAGATTAACTAAATATCTAACATTGGCCGTGGGGCCTAGATCAAACACATGTCAGTTTCAGACTGAAAATGGAATCAAGCCTACCCCGGTCCTTAAGATAATCGAGTACAGTCAAACCTGCCCGAGCGACCACTTCTTGTAAATGACCACTTTCTGTGAACGACCACTTTCAGATAGACCAAGCCTTAACAGTAAATGGCCCTTCATTCTTGTTTATGTGTTTGAATCAAAGAGGTATGCGAATATGTGCCCTTCATTTAATATGTATGAACTATACATGTGTGTAGGATTATTTCAGTTGATTTGTCGGGTAACTTGCCTATTAACATATCTCTATTGGTCAATATCGTAGCGATACACTTTATCTTACTCAGTAAGACATAGATGTAAACTAAAAAGTTAAACGTTGTATGTGATTATTGCAACAATTCATTAAGGGCGTCACATTTAATCTGTTAAGCATATAGTGTTTTGTTTCATCCTGTCTATCTTATGATAAACTTTTTAAAGAATAAATCCAAGCAAACTCCTTTTGTTTGTCTTCTTACGACCTCTCCAAACATGAATATCTAATGAGGGTCTACCTAGATCACTTATTCGAGTTCTGTATTCACTTTGCTTCGGTAAGGGTGAGGTTCCACATAGAGCTGGCTGGAAATTCGACCAGTTTGAAAAAGTTTGAAAAAAATCGCTAAAAGTCGAATGCGACACGTAAAATTGTCATCGGGTTAGGCATTTTTAGGCGTGTCGAATGCGATGTGGAATCGCTAAACGTCGCTAAACGTCGCATTCGACGTGTTCGAAGTCGAAAGGTCGAAAATGGTTGTGCGAACGCATGAAAGACTTGTCGAATACGATTTTATGCAAATTACCTGGTTGATTGACAGGATAGGTCGAATGCGACTTTCTAAAAGTCGCATTCGACATATTAATGCGCATTCGACATTTTAAAAGTCGCATTCGATTAGTTGAAAGTCGAATGCGACTTTCATAAATTCGAATGCGACTTCCAGAGTTTTGTCACATTCGACCTTTTCAAAGTGGAATGCGACATTGGATTAGTCGCATGCGACAATTAAATGTCGAATGCGACCAAAAAAGATGTCGAACGCGACATTATTTCTTCGCATTCGACATGGAACTGGTCGCATTCGGACTTTAGATATGTATCTATTTATCTATATATCTATCTAGATCGATAGATATCTATCTAGATATTTATATAGATATCTATATCGATTCAACATTTTTTTTTTTTTAATATTACATATCAGACATGAAAGCAGTAATAGCAATAACTTAAACTTCATAGGTAAAGTTAAGTATTGATATTATTTCCTTCATGTCTTTTCTCAAATGGAAATCATTTTTTTATTATGAAAATGATAACATATACAAAGTTATATTTTTATTTTTCAAAATTAAACACAATAAAAATTATTTACAAAAGATACAAATAAATAATATTTATTTACAAAAAATACAAATCAAAATTAAAAGTTATGCTCCTGTCAAAGAGTAGGGGTTGCCATCAACCATCTCCATCTCCAGTTGTTTTGAGAGGTGTGCTGATCTCGTGGCTTTTGTTGTCTTTCTTCTTCTTGGGTGCAGGGCCCTTTCCTTTGCCTTTTCTCTTCTGTCCAACTCGGTAGTCCAATTCTTCCTCCTCTTCGTCATCTTCCACCCAAAGAAGTGATTCTGCATACTCTTCATCCTCTTCATCGTTATCGTCCTCTTCATCCTTATCATCCTCTTCATCCTTATCATCCTCTTCATCCTTATCATCCTCTTCATCCTTATCATCCTCTTCATCCTTATCATCCTCTTCATCCTTATCATCCTCTTCATCATCGTCAACCACTACCACCCAAAGAACTTGCTCTTCTTCGTCTTCTTCGTCTATGGGTTCTGTGTCTGGTGATGGTGGTGGCGGTGATGCTGATGGAGGTGGTGGTGTTGGTGGTGGTGGTGGTGGTGGTGGGGATGCTGCTGTTGCTTGAGATTGAGCTGCAATAGGCCTCGTTGTTCTCTTGGTGATTGCCATGTCTACTGGAGATGTTTGCTTGTCGACGGTCAGTTGCGGTATGAGATATGAGCTAAGGACTTCCTTTTTATAAGCTGCAATAAGTCGTATTCGACTTATAGTAAGTCGAATTCGACTTTTCGTATGTCGAATTCGACATGTGAAAAGTCGCATTCGACTACTGAAAGGTCGAATTCGACATCCACTTTGTCGAATGCGCACTTATAAATGTCGAATTCGACTCTCTGAAGTCGAATTCGACATTACAAAGTGCGCATTCGACCTTCAAGGGCGTGGGAAAACTTTACCAATTTGCGTGCGGAAATAAATGGACATTAGTCGAATGCACATTTGAAATGTCGAATTCGACATTACTGAAGTCGAATTCGACATATATTAATCGCATTCGACCTTTCAAATGTCCAGTATGCATTTAATATGTAGAATTCTATTACATTTTGTCGAATTCGACATTTCAAATGCGCATTCGACATTTTCATTGTGGGGAAATAACCACCATGATCAATTTATCGAATGCGTAAGTTTATTTTACGCATTCGATTTCAAATAAGTCGAATGCGACTTTAAGAAAGTCGCATTCGACTTCCCAGATGTCGCTTTCGACTTTATGCAAATGAGGAAATGGGAGTTAACTCATTAGCATATCGGAAAAGTCGACTCCGCGCGAATGCGCCAAGATAACGATGTTGGGGCCTTCCCAACCGTTTGGAAGGCCCCAAAATGCGAATGCGACTTTTGATTTTTGAATTCGACTTTTCATATTTCGCGCCAAAAACAAGGTCGAATTTGATTTGCCGAACTTAGGGACAAAAGTCGATTGCGACTTTTTCTAAACGTCGAATTCGACTCAAAAACCTCATTAGCATATCATTTGCATAAAGTCGCATTCCAGCCAGGTCGATGTGGAACCTCACCCTAAGTAATCTCAATATCAGAGAAATGTATATAAACATTGAAAATGTGATATCTAAGAATAAACTTTCTTTTTTGCACAACAACTCTGTCTCAACGCTGTAGACGAAGTATGAAACCCCTTTAGGCATCTGCTTACATTGCCATTGAGAGTGTGTTCAATACTCATTGCACATTTTGTGCCTGCACAATGTATTGATCTCTGATAACCTGACGTGGCAATTAACCCCATTTAAGGTTACCCGCATACATGTGTGCATTGTTGGCCCTATGCTCGTTTCGCTTTCGTAACGCGGTTCAAGTGAATACCTTTTTTGTTATCAAACCACACCCATGTGTAGTCGGGATTTCATTGCTCCGTATGCTATTTTTTTAAATTATAAAATGCATAATGAGAAGCAATCGACCTGATTAAGGTCGTTCAGTATCAGCACACAATAAACACATGACAAAATCCTGTTTAACAGTCGTTCAAGAACATAGCATCCACAATGGATCAAAGGCTTCAATATTTACATTAATACATTTTTATAGGTGCAACATTTGTATTATTCTAAATGTTTTCAAAGAAAACCATAGCCATCCGAGGCAACTGTTTAAATGCCATTATGTTCTGGAAGATGAGACCACACCAGCATTAAAGTGTTTGGTTTATAGAAACATGAACACACACAAACGTACAAATGTATATATATATATATATATATATATATATATATATATATATATATATATATATATATATATATATATATATATATATATATATATATATACTAGTATATATATACTAGTATATATATATATATATATATATATATATATATATATATATATATATATATATATATATACATACATACATACATACATACATACATACTTACATACATACATACATACATACATACGTACATACATACATACATACATATATATATATATATATATATATATATATATATATATATATATATATATATATATATATATATATATATATATATGTATACATATGAATGAAATATGTGCGTATGTGTGTGTAAGTGCGTATATACATAAATGTATGTATAATCCGCCTAGGGACTTAATTTCCTCGCAGTCCAACAGGCCATACTCGCTGTTATAAATTATAAACGAACCAACTGCAGCAGTAGAGAAACGATTTTCTATTTAAACCGTCATTGCTGTCTGGGCTGTCTTACACCATGGTGCTCATTCTGAAAACTACTTCATTTTCCCCCTCAAGGATTAAGGGATAACATATATTTCTGAAGCATCTACTTATAAGGTCAACCTCTACTTGATCCCTTTTCTTTGGTGGCAGTGCTGGAGGAATAGTGTGGATTTGTTGGATTAGTAGTGGGACTTGCTGCTCCCCACTCTAGCTAAACACCACCTTTCATAGTTAACAAAGCTGCCAGCTTGCAGGCCGACGACGCAACAGCGTCACGTGACGTCATGCCCCAGAAGCTGCTGCATATTTGCAACATGGAATAAGTGGCTAACTGACAGGCCGGGATGTTAGTCTTCTCACTTAACTCAAACTGAATGAATATTACATGATGGATGAATGCTGGCGAGGCTGAAGACAGGACCAAACCACACAGGAACCAACAGCCATCTATTGCTAAAGTACTGCAGGAGCTTCGCGTCCCGTCAAATGGCGGCATATACACATACATGTGCTACGAGAAGTTGAGTGCTATCCACAGCACTGCAAACTTCAACAACAAATGGGTGTTATTTCACAAACGAGACTCTATCAGTTATTGGCGTTATTTCTTAGCGGTTCTGGAGCGGCTTTTCTGATGGTCGCTCTCACCACTAACCATTGGGAGACAGTTTATTATGACATGGCCAAGTTGCACACGAACCTGACTGCGGATATATCCTTCACCTTTCCCAAGAATACAGATACATATTTCACAATCACCTTTTTACCCAATACGAGTGGAAATAATGGAAATCCTCAACAGACAATGTTACATGTGGCAGCCAGGAAAAATAGTGGATTATGGTCAACGTGTGACACTATCCCAGGTGAGATCCAACACATGACATGTGTGTTCAACCATTTCTGTAATTTTAAATATATATATATATATATATATATATACATATACATATATATATATATATGTGTATATATATATATATATATAAATATATATATATATATATATATATATATATATATATATATATATATATATATATATACATACATATATATAAACATACCTGTATTTGCGTATCAATATCCATGTTTTCTTATTTTTAAAAAGTAGCGTATATATCAATACACGTTTCTTAAATATATAAATGTGCGTTTGGCTGATTTGATTGCGGTTTCTATTCACATTTGTAATTGTATGATCGGGTTATGATTGATTTACTTTTGTATTTCTGTTTTTCATCATAGTCTTCCTTTTATTCCGGGATTCATTTTGGTTGGGGAGGGTATATTTTACAGTAACAATCTAATACAATCGTAGCTGTGTATGTTATGAATTTGCTGTTCACTAACAGGGACAATGAATGAACAGTGAAATATAATATTCCTGTATTATAGATTTACTGCTACGATACTCATACTCATGGGCGCAAATCATAATATATTCATTCCTCAATTGTTATGAATATATCAATGATTGTTATCACTCTTGGCTCGATATTTGTTCAGAAGGTCATTGTCGCTGAAATGCTACTATATCAAACAATTGATTGTTGAATTACCTTGATTTCTAAACGGCTACTACGTTTAAGAACTTTTGTATGTATTCCCAACATTCACCAGTGGTTATTGTTTTCCAAATACAAAATACACATATCAACATTTTAGTATTTCTATACAAATTGTGGTCATTTTGACAAATCAATAGCAATCATTTGTACACCAACCATGTGCTAGAGGAGTCTTGTGAGCTAATAGTGAAATATACAGGCATAGATATTTTGTACCATTTCAAATTAATTATCACATTTTGAGGCAAAAGGATGCGGGTATCCCTGCTTAACCATCATATTGGAGCATTTGATAAAATATATCATGCTTTGTATTTAAAAAGAGAATATTTTTAATAATCCAATTATCAACACATGTATGCAACTTCCTGTTTCTTCTTATAGTATATGCGTAATAAGGTGACCAATGAACGTCTTCATACGCTCCATTCTTCCTTACTTCATAGCAATTTCACTAATCATGTGGTTTAAATGCGATACAAACACCCCGTATTTTTTATCCACGTGTTTTCAGAAGTATGCTGTTTATTTATAATATTTTAAAAGACGACATGGCAGTGACTATTCGATTTCAATTTCATAAAACATCAACATACTGGCTTGTAATCAAAGTAATTGTGTCATATATGTAAATACTCAGACGTGTGAACATCTATGGAACTCGAAATACGACTGAACAAAACAAAACTTAATTTTTCCAAATAATATCGCATCTTATGTATTGAAGTGAAAAATAGGAGTTGCTTTTTATTTGAAACTATATTACATAGGCGACGAAAGTGCAATTACTGAAATTACACAATATATTGCTCACAAAACTAGGAAGTGACTTAAGTCCCACGTGTGCATGGGTATATTGATGATCTAGTCAGAGATTATGATATACATTATGTGTGTGTGTATATATATATATATATATATATATATATATATATATATATATATATATATATATATATATATATATATATATATATATATATATATATATATATATATATATATATATATATATATATATATATATATATATATATATATATATATAGTATACTGAAAGAAGTGATGATCAGGTCCAGATCGACGAATTACAGTACCGGTATTAACATTGACTATCGCTATTGAGGGGGACATTGGTATCGAAATAGAAAGATTTACGAATGTAGATTTCACGTTTCTAATTTTCATTTCCCATAAATGGCCTCACCATCCTACAGGTGTGTTAGATGATTTGTTGAAGCCATGACACTGTATCGCATCAAACAAAATACACTGAGAGCGACCAGAATACACACAGCACATCTTTAGCCATCCTCTGTGGGTTAATTGGTTGAACAGGTGCCTGCCACTTTTTATAAGCAAATGCCATTATTATCATTAATTATTCAATTGGCAATCGAACTCTGCCTCGTTAATGCTACTAAATCATTTGGGGAGGATAGCTTGACTTTTACATAGTGCTCCCTTATCCCCCTACCTGATTAAACCCAAGCTCGTTCACTGGATATCGATGTAATGGATGACTATACTGTGTTGAAATCTGTTTAATGTACTAATGGCTGGTACATCCGGTATGCTGGTCAAATTGAATTTTGACGACATAGAAACACTATATGAATACGAATTGAGCAGATTCGGAGCTTTCTGATCAATTAAGTACTGTCACCAAAAGTTCTCAGATTAAATTGCTGGGCACACATCAGTAAGTAAGCCATCCAGTACCTAAAAATAATTTCTTCATTAACAGACTGCTGCTTTTATCTTTTTTCAGTGTAACCAAGGCAGGAAAAGCCCTAAACAGGTCAGGGGTCCGTTAGTTTGCCCACTAATTCTTTATTCCTTTTATTGTGCTGTCTGGGTTTGTGATATTCTTTACAATAACTTGGATATTATGAATAATTCCCAAATAATTTGATCGAGATGTGTTAGTAACATTCTGATTAATAATTCCCCATCAAATATCTATCCTTAATATGCCTTTGCATATAGGGATTCATCAAATCTGCCAGGCAGCTTTTGGCCGCTCACAGCGAGCAATAACGGGTTAAAGAGTTAATATTACTTCACATAATGACATGCCATCTGACTCAACAACAACTAGTAGTAGTAGTAGTAGTAGTAGTAGTAGTAGTAGTAGTAGTAGTAGTAGTAGTAGTAGTAGTAGCTATAGTAGTAGTAGTAGTAGTAGTAGTAGTAGTAGTAGTAGTAGTAGTAGCTATAGTAGTAGTAGTAGTAGTAGTAGTAGTAGTAGTAGTAGTAGCTATAGTAGTAGTAGTAGTAGTAGTAGTAGCTATAGTAGTAGTAGTAGTAGTAGTAGTAGTAGTAGTAGTAGTAGTAGTAGTAGTAGTAGCAGCAGCAGTAGTAGTAGTAGTAGTAGCAGTAGCAGTAGCAGTAGCAGTAGCAGTAGCAGTAGTAGTAGTAGTAGTAGCAGTAGCAGTAGTAGTAGTAGTAGTAGTAGTAGTAGTAGTAGTAGTAGTAGCTATAGTAGTAGTAGTAGTAGTAGTAGTAGTAGTAGTAGTAGTAGTAGTAGTAGTAGTAGCTATAGTAGTAGTAGTAGTAGTAGTAGTAGTAGTAGTAGTAGTAGTAGTAGTAGCTATAGTAGTAGTAGTAGTAGTAGTAGTAGTAGTAGCAGTAGCAGTAGCAGTAGCAGTAGTAGTAGTAGTAGTAGTAGTAGCAGTAGCAGTAGCAGTAGCAGTAGCAGTAGTAGTAGTAGTAGTAGTAGTTTCATCACTATGATGAACATTAGTGATCTTCAATACGCATATGCATTTCCTGTTTCTGGTTTATCGAGCCATTTCGATATGTACACGAAGATGCAGCAATGTACCTATAGCATATAACGCCAGATTTGATTCTGAAAATTCTCAAAATGTAAATGTCAAAATGTGAAAGTGTCAGACCTCCCGGGATGTTCAGAACTCGCAGTGAGGCCCTGGCGATTTCAATCAGCCCAGTCCTGACATTATCACCAGCATATTTCTCTCTGGATTATCCACAAAGCATTGTTATTAGATTAGACTTCAGCAAAACCGACAAAAAGGCACTGTTTTGAACCCGTTGTAGCTCCCCAAGAGAAGTGGGATTTAGATTTAAGTGGCAAGTAGATGATTGAATTCCAACACTGGACTGGTAATAAACACGACAGAAGTGACATGCAGGCTATCGAAATGGTGGATTGGTTAAACATGCACATAACAGAACCCATGTCTTCGGATGTTGTCTACTATTACTGTGGGTATATTAAAAAGGTACACCGTCATCATTTGCCAAATACTAGTAGAAAATACTTGAAATGATGAAGGTATGTTAATGTGCGAATTTCCAAATTTTCAAATATCAAAGTTAATTAACAGTTTTTAGATAATGTCAATCTTGATAACCAAACTATCCAATCCCGCCTCTGGGCTCTGTTGTTCATACGAGCAAAAAAGGTTCCAGCCATTTATTACATCTAATATATACGAATGTAATTGTAATCACTCAAAGCCTAATGTTTTTAGTATTCTAGAAAAACCCTGATGCTAGTAAACATCTGTTTATTATAATCTCTGTTATAAACGCTCGACATCACATTCGTTTCTGGCCATTAGTACTGAAAACATAATAACTACGATAAGTGCATTTACGTCGATGGCAATATGATAACATAGGATGAGTCATTATCAATTAAGTAGGTTCTTGGTTCATCCACGAGTTTGTCCTAAAAACCATTGCCACATTACAAACACAATTTACAGAGAAAAACACGTCTTGGTCCATTTAACGTGCTGTATAATTTTAGAATCAATATTTGTCCACCTTTTTGCTTTTGAACTAAGTAGCTATTAGGGCCGGGTATTGGGAAGAGGCGACGTGTTGCACACTATTGTGTTAGATTAGCTAGCAATCGTTACAAGAGGACGGCTAGGCGGGGGGAAATCAATAAATAATATAGTGGGAAAAGGTTATCCCAGCACAGCACACGGCCCGAGCCGTATTGGAACCACACAGCAATCCACTTCAGGCAGGCTGCTCTCCTAACCCTCTCAGAAATAGGTCAACCATGTCCGTCAACACAGACGGAGAGAAACGTCACACGTCACGTAACATGATGAAACGTCCTTATGAACTAGCAGGAGAGGGTATTAGTTACATGTACATACTTATTCTGCAGTTACATTGGTCATCATGGACATTCTGAACTTAAATTGGTTATCATACTTACTGTGCACTTATATTGGTCATCAAAGCCATTTTGAACTTATATTAGTTATCACACTTATTATGCACTTACATTGGTTATCATGGTCATTCTGAACTTATATCGTTTATCATTTTTATTATGCACTTAAATTGGTTATCATGGTCATTCTGAACTTGTATCGTTTATTACACTTATTGTGCAGTTACATTGGTCCTCATGGTCATTCTGAATTTATATCGTTTATCATACTTATTGTGTACTTACACTGGTTATCATGGTCATTCCGGTTTCAAATTGTTTATCATACTTATTGGGTCATCATGGTCATTCTGAACTTATATTGGTCATCTTACATACTTTTCACTATCATGCAACACATTGGTTACCATATGTGTAGGTGATACCTATTATCAAGTCGATATGCTTTTATGGTATTGAATTATTTATCTAACATAAGGAATCGATAATATCAATTAATTTTGTCGTGAAAATGGAATACGACAAGATGTCTGTGAGAAGCCAACCGGTATCGAGGGAGGCCTGACGGCCTTGTGCAATACCTGCTGGCTGAACGCGGACATTGACCGTGTACCATTTTCACAATGATAACAAATTAATCATCAGCTCCCAGCGCCGCTGCATAAATTGAATTACGATAAGCACAACAAGTTCTAAGTTCAAGGTTCTTTTAGCGGACATCAGAGAAAACCTCGTCAGACTGGACTAACGCTGAGCGAACGGCAAGGATTTCTTAATTGAACTCAGGATTTACATTCCTATATCCATCTTAATTACTTCGTGCCATCTTATTTTCCATATATACACCATGCTGTCAGACTAATGCGTAGATAGTTGGCAGATATAATGCGCAAATTGTGTTTTAAACAATGAGACAAATTTCTAGAAACGGTCCGACTAGCAGTGGCAGTCATTTTTGTTGCAAATAATAGTAATAATATGTCATATCATAGTTCCATTTTCAGTATCGTTAAAATAGGAGTTCAAAAAAGTATTTTTAAAAAAGGATTTGAAAGTGATTAAATTTTACGTTTCGCAGCAATACTAATAACAGTCAAACTGATGTCTAGGTTGATATCACCTACTGCTCGCTGTGTCTCTCACTAGTACTGCCGGGATTTGAGTCCCCGCCGGGGTATGTGAGATACCTGCCACTGACTTTAGGGGTTAGACGGTGGTATTAGCTCGGCAATATGAATTCCTCACCACTTACAAATGGCAAATCACGATCAAGCCGCCATATAACCAAAATAGTGAGGATAAACGAAATCCCAAATTCCTATTGCGTGTGCTGATGGAGAATGGTGAGTGGAGTCGATTGATTACCCCGCGTTGCCTCTTAATTAAATCATAGTCATAATCGAACAACTGGACTCGGTCAATACTATTCACTCATGAACCCTGAGTTGGCAGGAACGATTATCCAAGTGTAACATTCCATTAGCCTAACACTAATTACTTCCAGTTACTCAACACACCAGCTACTGCTGCGGTATTGGCTGAGATGGAGGCCTAACACTTGTGGTTATCATATATATGCATGTACTTTTTCTTACTATCTAGGAATATCACGAAATGACTTCCCTTTCATCAAATACTTATACCCTTACATTGATCTCACTAATGCCTATATGTGTTGTTTAGAAAATAATCTAAGGTGTATGTTCTGTCACCTGTTTACTTGTGCTGTTATTTTGCACACTTATCGCGCCGATAAAACGCATGTTAAAGCTTTTTTTTCTTTTTTTGTGTGGGGGGGGGAGATATTTATTGAAAGCCGGTCTTTTCTGAATCCGTTTTAACATGGCATTGGTATCAACTAGGTCTGCGCATTATAACAATTGTATAACAATGAAAAGGTGAAATGGAAAACTTTTCAGTCTCAAAATATCATACCCTCCTCAGCACGATCAATATCTAGATTAGGTTATAAAATCGATCTTATAATCGACCTTTTTAAATAATTGACCTAATAATTGACCAGCGAAATAAAAGCTAGCTCGCAACAATTTTAGATCATCAAAGTTTAGCGGTGTCACTCAAATATAAATCAGATTTTACTCGTGCAAGTTATTTGGATTTTATGTTGATATAGGTATTTTCGCGTTTAGATTAAAGATCTTTAGACTGATAAAGATTTAATTAGTATTCACCCTTATGCAGTTTCAAATTCTGTAATGTTTTGTCACTAAGCTACTGATCACCGTGAGGCATGTTTAAATTGCCTTAAACTGTTGTAG
Organism: Maea johnstoni; assembly: GCA_963942565.1. Taxonomy (NCBI): domain Eukaryota; kingdom Metazoa; phylum Annelida; class Polychaeta; order Spionida; family Magelonidae; genus Maea; species Maea johnstoni. Next base: position 12,014,378 of record OZ012685.1, on the reverse strand, counting down.
ATGTGAGTTTATATAGTAAAGAAACCTCTTTATTAATTATTCAACCTTACTTGTTTAATAATGATAATAATACTTATGTTAGTAATGATGATAATAATGATAAGAAGAAGAAGAAGAAGAAGAAGAGATCGAAAATAATGAAGAGAGTTTTTTGCAAACATGTTTAAGGAACATATCAAAAAACAGCATTTTGTGAAGTTAAAAGAGCAGAATAAAAAATAATAATGATGATGATAATAATAATAATAACAATAATGATAATAATAATAATAGTAATAATCATATCATCATCATCATCATCATAATAATAATAATAATAATGATAATAATAATAATAATAATAATAATGATAATAATAGAAATAGAAATAATAATAATAATAATAAACATAATGACAATAATAATAATAATAATAATAATAATAATAATAATAATAATAATAATAATAATAATATCAATAATGATGATAATAATGATAGTAAGAACATTAATATTGATAATGATAATAATAAAGATAGTAATAATGATAACAAAAGTTTGAAAATTTGTTCCCTTCTCATCCATAATGTTCACAAACGCATCAGTAAAATAGTTAAGAGGTCCACATAGCCAACTATACTCGTAAAATAGCACTAGTTTCAGTTGGGGTTTAAACCCGTGAACACTATTAATACACTCTTTATGGTGTTGTCATTCAGTGTCAGTACTCCTAATGCAGTAGTAGAAAGTCACAAAGTAGAGTAAGTCCTACGTGTGTTTGGGGCATATTTTCATATTTCCCCAGTTGTTTATGGTTAGGATGATTAATGACATCTGCCTTGGTGTTGATGGTCCCTGAGCGCTTGCTTGCTATTCTAATCGTATAGCACAATTGCCAAGTGAAGAACCTCTGACATTTCACACCGCTTAAATTCAATTCCACCATCTCTAGGGAGAGAAACACAATTATGCAGGCTCCATTTAGCTAACAACACATATGTTTGTTGGACTATTTTCTACTCACTTATATTCGGTAGATTTGCAGCTGTTGAAGCCTATAGCAAACTGTGAGATAGAAACAAACGTATCACGAATGTAGCGAATGTAGTCATTGCATCAGGACGATATTTATTGGGTTCAACACGTAAAGTATTCACAAACTTAACTATCTAGAAAAAACTATAGATCAACTAAAGTACATAACTTTTTATAATTTTATTCATTTTTTGTGTCAGTCGTAAATATATCAAAGTGGAAAATGTAATCTCCGTTTAACTATTATCTATCAAAAGTCTAATTAGCAGAATTACTTCTCATACTATCTTTTCGGTACCTAAGTATTGAATGATCGTCGTTTTTCTTGCTGTTTCCGCAGTAGGAGCGGTGTAGAATTAAAGGTAAAATGATATAATATAAGCACAACATCCTACCACTCCACCATAGTCAAGCAGAGACGCCCACAGCTTGCGAAACATAAATTCCCTACGTGTATTGTCAAAATAAAGAGAAAAGTATCTTATTAAATCTTATATGAATACCTGTTTTATGTTTAAACGCAACTGCACGAATAATGGATTGATTAGTTTGTTAAGGTAAGATCATAGGGTATTACAACAACGACTACGACTACTACAAGTAAATCAGCTCTTAAGGATTTTGAATAAACTATTTAGGAATTAGGTAATTAATATCGATAGTTTTAAATCTAAAGGGAGCAATGTTGACCAAGCTAATTCTGGGATTATATATGAGATTTGGTACGACACAACATGACCGTTTGCTTTTCAAAAGACAGCTTGGGTGTTTTGACACCGACGGTTCGAATGAAACATTTATGAATTGAGTTCCTATAATCGACAGTTTCAAATCTAGAGGGATTTGGCGTTATATATTTGAAAGTTGCAAAACACGACCGCGTGCTTTTTGTAAGTACAAAATATGTTTTCATGATTGACTGCTTTATTCATGAATTCTCTGTGTTGCTGTCCCCGCCTCACGTATTGAGTAAGCAGATCATATGCTTGCCCTCACCTGGCTCTGTGGGGGATACCTAAATGCTTTATAGATATCCCGCGAGGCCATGGCTAACATCCTCGTACGATAAAACATAGCGTTTACGTACTAGCTCTGAGAACAGCAGCATGATCACAGAACAATTATCATGAGATGCAAGTGCTCTTGCTAAAAGTTCAAATGCTTGGTAGATGCATAATAAACAATTAGGCAGATGAAACGTTGATGCCCTCGTCTTGATAGACATTGTAGAGATAGCATAAAGGCCTATGGAAAAACAAACCAAGTGTAAAAGCGATACTATTAAACGGTTTTTGATGTGGATCTGTTAATTATAATTGACATGTTTCATCCTTCCTTTCCGTCTAACAAACGTCTATTAATCTAGCTTTCTAACACGTCGACTATATTGAAACATAATTGTTTACATAGGCAAGCTTTACACAATATTGTTTTACAAGGCTTTAATAATGGAATTTTGGTTCTCTCTCTCTCTCTCTCTCTCTCTCTCTCTCTCTCTCTCTCTCTCTCTCTCTCTGGACCCTATTTACTAGAGGGTCAGGTTTATTATGTAAGAAAAAGACGCCGTATAGCAGTCGCACACGTAGGCTGAATTGGCTGTGCATGACTCATGCATAAGTAACGTGCTTAATAGTAAATGCTGGCAGTTTGAAGTACTGCCAAATTGTCAAAGTCAATAGAGGTAGCTTTAACACGCATGAATGGGCTAGTCAGAGGTCTGGTATGCTAATAAAAAGATGAAAGGAATTGCAGGTCTCTTGTGGTAAAACTCATCATAGTTACACTGACGCATACTCAGTAATTACATCACCAAAGGCATTTTATCAGCGTCCTGTTTATATTTTCAATCATTCATAGTTCTTTATGCATCATCATTAAAGCAGTAGATACCAGTATATGGTAGCAAAATGGAATAATTGGCATATCCTTTTGTGAAGAAAGTTCCTCCCAATGAATGAACTATTCAAACTCCATGTTCTATTGATACTGTTGATAATGACAAGATATTCTATCAAGAGCCCTCACATAGTTCCTATTGACGTCAAATAAACACACACGCTCTCTGAAGTGGATATTACTTTAGGAACATCCTCTAATACTGGAACACTGTGGAGAGTGCGTCACACCATAACTCTTTCCTTTGGATATCTAGTACAAAAGCTAAATGCATTGGTCATTTTACAAATATGCCATGCCAGTGTGGGTATCCTGATGGAATGTCTCCCAGAGGGAGGATGGTTTTCCCGAGGGCGGAGCCCGAGAGAAAACCATCCTCCCGAGGGGAGACATTCCATCAGGATACCCACACTGGCATGGCATATTTGTTTTATTATACCGAACAAACCCCAATTTGGTAAAATATCAATGAAAACAACAATGACTGCCGGTAGATCCAGTGAGAACGGTGGACGTTTTCGGACATTTCGCCGGTGGACATGATGGAATGGCCAACCTTTGTAAGCCAATAATAATATTGAATGATTCATAGTGCATTTATCTAAGGCTAATATACATGTAGTAAAGATGTACAATATGGTATAATATGGTGTGTCGCGTTGACGATCTGCTGAGATATAGAGTTAGATATAGAGGACGTTAAAATGTTCCATGAAGTTAATAACACAAAATTCAACTTAGCTTTAGCTATTGCTGTGATACTGTCATTTAACAGTAGATATTTTAAACAGAATCAGACAAGCCTGAAACACGAGGGAAATAGGTACATTTTGCGTGAGCCATCCTATCCCACGTTGCGCAATGGCCCGGGATTATTCTACCTGTTGCTGGCTGTCGCTCAATAGGAGAGACTTTTGCAGGTATCGATCCAACCAGGAACATGGAACTGTAGCATTTAATGCAGGTGTTGTCATGGTGTCACTAAGATAAAGGCTACCAACATTAAACAATCAAACGCACCACTGGCAACCAGTGGTCTGACTTTTTAACTGGTTAGCCATGTTGTTTATACATCCAGTTAGGTGTACGTAGGGAAACATGTTATGGCCTAATGCACATCACTGGCTTTTTATGTTCCTAGCGTATAGCTAAACGCGAGTGCAATATGGAATGATAATTTCTTAATGAGATTGTCGTGCTGTATGTGTACACAAAACCTTCATAAATGAACATTGCATGCTACAAGGTTTTCTATACTCTGGTAGCTACCAAGACCATTTAAACAACAATGGAAAAACCTTCGTGTAAGTTGCCCCGTCACTAAGTAAGTTGTGCGCGTTTTTTTCTATAAGTGTTCGATATACGCAGGTTCCAAACTATGTATATGAATTAATTAGTGTCCAACATTTAACACACACGTCAGTAAAGTCATATATCCCTAATATGCATGAAGCGTATTCGTTATGTTTGACTGTAAAATGTACAATGGATAAAACATAATTAATTCACTTATAAAGCAGGAGAATTGGTGGATTGCTACAGCAGCGTCACCATTTTATCCAACATAAAAAGTATCTACAATGCAGTTACATGCTGATAAGTGTATGTTCTTAGCCACAGTTCCAAAAACAGATTACACATAAGAAAGGCATCAAAAGAGACACCACTTCTGTACATAGCACAGCTTCGTGCTGTGGGCACTTCTTTTCATTCCTGTGAATGCTCAATGTATACAGGTTCCACTGAATCTCAAGGCTTAGATTCATGCCCAGCATCTACCCAACTATTCACATATTAACAAATCAAACTAAAAGATTAACAACACACAGCAGTTCAGTTAGACACATGTATGCTCCAACTGTGAGTATGTGTGAAATTTTAAAGCGAACTATCATAGAATGGATATACTAAATATGAAGGCACTGCACGTACGTACGTACGTATGCATGTACGTATGTGTGTATGTTTAAATATATATACATATATATATATATATATATATATATATATATATATATATATATATATATATATATATATATATATTTATATATATATATATATATATATATATATATATATATATATATATATATATATATATATATATATATATATATATATATATGTATATATATATATATATATATATATATATGTATGTATGTATATATATATATATATATATATATATATATATATGTATATATATATATATATATATATATATATATATATATATATATATATATATATATATATATATATATATATATATATATATATATATACATGTATATATATATATATATATATATATATATATATATATATATATATATATATATATATATATATATGTATATATATATATATATATATAGTATATATATATATATATATATATATATATATATATATATATATATATATATATATATATATATATATATATATAATATATATATATATATATATATATATATATATATATATATATATATATTATATATATATATATATATATATATATATATATATATATATATATATATATATATATATATATATATATATATATATATATATATATATATATATATATATATTATATATATATATATATATATATATATATATATATATATATATAATATATATATATATATATATATATATATATATATATATATATATATATATATATATATATATATATATATATATATATATATATATATATATATATATATATATATATATATATATATATATATATATATATATATATATATATATATAT
>OZ012685.1:11981514-12008465 GCA_963942565.1 Maea johnstoni | reverse complement strand
GAAGGTGTGTTTATTTAGTGGAAAAAGTCAGCGTTTTTATTAAAATAAGGGTGCTTTTTTGGCCAGAAATCAGTGCTTTAGGGGTATTTTTTAATTTTGATAACGAACGTATGCGCCCCCTACATACCCAAGTGCCCCCCCCCCCCCCCCCGGGGTAAATATTTATGGCAGGGATTGAGTTAACACTAGTCAGTGTCTTGACGAGTGAAGTCAACAATCAGGCACTCGTCTGTGTCAATTAAAATTTACCACGGCGAGTCCGAGTCTCTTCTATCCCTAATTTAGAATGTAATACATGTGTCCAGTGTGTGCATTATGTTCTAGTCTCTAGCTTTGAGAACGGGGCAGATGTTTGGTTTGTCCATTTAAAAGGTAGATTTGCCGATCTGAATATTCCAAAAATTAGTTTGAATATCTGTCGGCAGATGGCATTTTTCTAGATGGTTCACACGCGAATATTACGATTCGCTATTATGGGAAAATGGATCGATTCGCTAAATTTAACCTCGCCAATATTTCGGACTTAACAGTATATATATATATATATATATATATATATATATATATATATATATATATACATATATATATATATATATATATATATATATATATATATATATATATATATATATATATATATATATATATATATATATATATATATATATATATATATATGTTTAATCAGTGGATTTTCACATAGGTGCTTACTCTACATGGTTGATTAGTTTCATTATTACAATGGCCAATGTTGAGTGTTTGGATTGGTTTGGATTGTTAGTTGTAATGCTGATAATGGGAAATACTCTTGGATAACAGCTATGATGAAAATATGCCAATCATGTTATAGATTATTCCAGCCAACAAATAGTAAAGCACACATTTGGAATTTGAGTTTCAACCCACATATCCATCCTAGCATTCCAAACTACATACAATGTTATTTAAACAAGGTTAGTAACAAGCACTAATGGAAATGCCATGACTGGGATTTCAACCTGCAAACAAGAAAGAATAACAAGTGTGAGTTGTCTACCAATGTACCAGGGTTTAGCTGCCAGCCACTGAAATTTGTAACACCTTAAGATAAGATTCAGCCAATTCTCAACTGGGGGACACCTGCCATTGTTGCTTGTGCAACAGCTCTTGGGGACCCCAGTGGAAAGATGGCGGGTAATAGGTATATACTATACAGACTATATGGTAGGTATATAATAGGTATATGATATATAAACTATATAGTTATTTGGTGTAAAGTGTGTTAACCATTACTATCTCTGAAATAACATATAACTAAATAGAGAAATATAGGGGGATCACTTGCAACTAGGAAGGAGACTCACAACTAGTGCTCAGTGACCCATGGGTCACTGAGCACTGGCGGACACTGCCAACGTTTGAAGTATTCTTATGCATAGTAATATTAGTTTTTGTGTCACATAATAGATGGCACCCTTGCATGGTTTTGACACAAGCACAGCGTGATGGCTATAATTGAATTACATAATCATGCTATCTTGGCGTTGGCTCCATTGCGTTACGTACCCGCATTTTCCGATCAGATGAATTATAGAACCATTTAAAATTTGAGACAAAGTTATTTTTCATTGATGCCTTATTGTAATTTAGATTTAATCGTATTATCGTGAGATTTACCCAATTATAAACTGTGATTTGCTTTTTATCTTTGAACCTAGTGTGGTGAACGGCTTGAGAGTATATTGTTCTTTTGTGCAGGTGTCGTGCTGCTTAGATGCAATACACATATGGGATTGGTCAATAGCAGACACTAAATTGTCTTTATTCTCGGTGTATGTTAACACAGGCGTGTTAGAGTTTTCAAAATCCATTATGCAAACCATAATACTGTATACAAAGATATCCATTTTCCTAGATATCCAGCAATAATCTTAGTTACCCTTAGTTTATCCAACGCATAAAGAAGGTCGTAAGTATGGGATTTACAATGTTTGACTTACTTACCGGCGGAGTGTGCAAATTACAAAATAACATAAGCCTCTTCCGAAGGAAACATTCTTCAAACCTTGCATGTAAAACAATGCTTGATTTCTCAATCAATATGTGATTATAATATACATACGTATAACGATAGCTTCATTATCATTGGCATCATACAATAGTAGTAGTAGTAGTAGTAGTAGTAGTAGTAGTAGTAGTAGTAGTAGTAGTAGTAGTAGTAGTAGTAGTAGTAGTAGTAGAAGTAGTTATTAGGTGTAGATTCTCCTTACAGAATCATACATACTGGCATACATATAGCATAGACAGAATAGTTTGAAAGTATATGATCTAGGTAATGGTATAAGTATACATAGATGATTTAGCAGCCTGTATTAAAAGAATGCACATGCAAACGCAATCAATTTGATCGATTTAATACCGACATAATTTTATCGGTGGCCTTTAAGATTGCTACGCCTACACGTCACTTGTTTTGACAACAGTTTCAGTAGTAGTAGTAGTAGTAGTAGTAGTAGTAGTAGTAGTAGTAGTAGTAGTAGTAGTAGTAGTAGTAGTAGTAGTAGTAGTAGTAGTAGTATAAATGTATGTGTGTATGTATGTATGTATGTACTAGTAGCTGTAGTTGTCGTTATCGTTATCGATATTATTGTCGTTGCTTTAAACGCGGTATTTTGAATCTGATATATCTTCAAATTGTGGTAATGTTTCTGCCTCTGCCATTGCAGAATGGCCCTCTCTGCTCAACAAGTAGAACTGACTCCATGTCTCCCACCTCAAAGAGAGCCGGGTTAACAACGAGGTATCTATCGGGCACAGCAAAGGAATATGTATCGTTAGATTGATTTTATTACAGAATTTCACATATCTATAATCTTCTATTTTTTCTTCCGAAATAGGGCTTTGAAAATGTTTCAAAAGAGTGTGTCATATTTTACCTACCTGCTTACTAATTATTGGAGCTTGGTGTTTATATTGTAAAAATCATCCGCTTTAAATTATTACTGACTAAGCATGAGATTAGGATGCAAGAAAAGGGTATCTGATGAGTTGTCCGTTATCTGTAAATAATGAATAAGAAATGGTCAAATCATGATAGTGACTGACCTAGATATTTCTTGTGGTCATCATGAGGTGAGATTTAATGAACTCTGCCGGAGGGCATCATAGGGATTTACTGACCAGTCACATGGTATCTATCCTGAATGCTGATTGGACAATCCTAAGCAGTTATAATGGCATTTGTAGTAGTAGAAGTAGTACAGGTAGATGTAGTCGTAGATGCTTTTTATGTTTTTGTATTTGTTGTTGACGTTTTGCTTGTTGTAGAAGCAGATCTAATATTTCAATTTCCTCCACCACTTCCACCCGCTTACACTGTAGTTGGTTTTGTAAAAACATGTTACAGTCAATAAACATACTACTACTACTACTACTACTACTACTACTACTACTACTACTACTACTACTACTACTACTACCACTACTACTACTACTGCTACTATTACTACTACTACTACTACTACTACTACTACTACTACTACTACTACTACTACTACTACTACTACTACTTCTACTTCTACTACTACGACTACTAGTGTGGATAGGGCAGAAAATGCTTAAATAACATGTTCAAATCTCAGATTGCAGCAGCATGTGCAGGCTGAGGCTACACGCCATTCAGCACTGGTCAAAAGGTTCCTAAATTGCAATATATGGCTGGAAGCTTCTAGTGAATTGAATGGTTGGAAGGTAGTTGTTATTCTGTAAATCCATCTGCTCCGCTTAGGTAAACAGTGTGTATTATAAAGCTCTTGTCTGCGGTTTTGTGTTGTATAAATGGCGCTGCGGTTGGGTGGCCTGTGGCTTACTAGTCTCTGAAGAAATCAATGCGGAGAACACGTAGCACAAGAATGAACAAACTGTGTATGGCCTGGGTTCCTCTTCGATTAGTTCTCGTGTTTCATGGGCACTCTTATGGCATACTTTCCAAACAAAGAGTGGGCTGAGTGGGCATATTGCTAATATAACCATGGGAAATTGTACATGGCTGTATTATCATTTCACCTGAATGCTGAGGATTAATTGATTAAGACAACTAATTAAGTTCACCGAGCACCAAGGGTTACTTCGTACTTAAAGAATAGTCTATAGTGTTAAGCTTGAGTGTTGGCTAGACGGAACTATTTGAACATGCCAAGATAGGGCAAGTGGTTGTCCTCGCATGTGCAAATTAAGAAAGGAAATTCAGCAAATTAGGGCCAGAAATCAAAGTATAATTAAGAGCTCTCCGCATCCTATCCATAAAAAATAATGTTCATCACAAGTGTGCAATAATTTAACAAAAATTAGGCCTTTTGTTCTGCTTGCAACGACGCAAGCAGAACACAAGGTCTCGAAGCCTAAGTGTAAAACTCAAGCAGCGGGTGGTGCATGTCCCAGCCTGCGGTTTTATTGGCGAAAGGGGCAAGCCCGACGCAACGATAATATATAGGCTAAAGTGGGCAACAACTAGACAGGTCCTTGAATGACGTGTGGGGCATACAGACGGCAGTTCTCTCCCCCGTAACGATGAAGAGGAGACTCTTAGCAGGATGTGAAGAGCCAGGATATTCCGAGATAGAAAAAAGTCCCTTGGATTTCATTGGAAGGTGGTGATATAATGACGAGATATCGCCTGAATCGAGAAAATTATCAATTAAGAACAAATTATGAAAAGGAAAAGCTACATAACCACTCATCTAGGTGCCCGTATCTACGTGTAATTTGTTATAAATATAAGCACGTGTGTCATCCCCACATAGGGGTACGTTTGCAGTTAACCACAAGAGCTCTCGACCACAACGTACTCACAGTCTACCTGCGAGCAGCTTTTTGTAATTACGGCGCAGAGGACATCGCAACCAGCACGTAAGAGGACCATAATTCCAGCACTAAGCGCAAACCGTTATACTGGAGCCAGGCGTCCTAAATACTACATGTATACCACAGACGATGCCAAAAACTAGGTCTTCAGCCCTCGTAGCCGATTTTCCAAGGGGTTAACATGCACTTTGCTTACTGGCTCTAAACACTGTCGAGGTTCAAATCCCGGTCGGGGCATGTGAGAATGTTACCAGTGACTTGGGGTTAGACGCTCGGTACTCCGTTTTCCTCCACCACTTTTATGGGGAAACTCTCTGACGAGGTGGACATCAGTACTAATTGCTTAGGCCTTGAAATTGTGGGTAAGCATGTATGTATGATGTACAAACGCGTGTTGGGTACTAGGAAGGGAATAGGTTAAGGTGCTGGCGATCTCACTTGCCCAGCCCCCCTCTTTCGAACAATTTACGGTAATGGCCATTTTTCAATGGATGATTTTGGACAGTTCATATGCCCCCCGTACAGGCAAATAGTTAAATACTAACTCACTATTGCACAGGCTTATTGGTACAAGCTCATGGTTTGATGTTCTCTTTGTTTTTTCACAATGTTAAAAAGCTACTTATTTTAGGGCAGGACTACTTCGCGCTTAGCGTTGAGGGTTAAAGTTTTCCTCTCTTATAGTTAGGTCGCATGGAACCAAAGTTACATATCCATAACGACATCGTTTGTGTTGTTTAATTTTTAGGGCTTGCAATTTTTTTTACTTTCAATTTTGTGCGGCTCTAGTTAGTTTAAAAAGTTCTAGCGTCCAATGCCCTCATAACAGTATTCTGTCGCATGTACCTCTTTATGGCTAATTTGCCTATCACTTAGCACTTTTGTTTAATTCACTGCAAGACTGCCCCGTCTACAGGCAGCATATTTTGTTTCTGGTGCTCGTGGAGAGCAATGATTATTATTTGTATTGTACTTTCATGAATTGATATTTGTGGCAAATAAAGATACATACATACACTTACAACTGGCTAGACACTTAACAGCAATATTGCAAAAAGTGACGACAATCGAAATTTCAATTTCTACCACTACCTCTGGGCCGTGATATAGTTGTTTGGTCGGTCATGTTAAGAGGCTGTTTTGATCAAAGTTGCCATCCTCGTGTGGGACTGATCGTCTCAAGCAATTGATCTCACCCTAGATGTTTGGATTTCTATTGAGGTGTGCCAATGGGGGGTTCGCTCCCCCTCTCCCCTAATCGGATGTCGAGACGGCCAGGCGGTGCAGCAGACAATAGTACTGGAATCCAATCTACTCACGAGTCAGCTTTATTGAACGCCTCTAATTGGTTGGCTGGTAGGCTTTTTACATTATAAAAGAATAACAGATGTATTGCCATGGCAATCCCACGTTGTTGCCCAAATTTTACTTCAATGAAAGAGTACGGTGCGAGTCCAATTCCCAGTCTGTAATTAAGGGGCTGTTCTAATTGATAGCAGTTGCTAAAGACCAGTTGCCTATCAGCCAAATACACAACTCCCTAGCCAACAATAGTCAATCGATAACTCAATCTGATTAATGTACATAATTGATCTGTAATCTTTTCTAACTTTAAAAGTAACAAACATACACGCATGGGTCTTCCTTTAACCGTGACATAATGATTTGCTTTGAAAGCATAGCAAAATTCATCTTATTGGGTTACGATCTTATCTAATTGGGTTACGTTAGTCTGCTTTTGTTAAGGTAGAAGTCCCTCCTCGATACACGGGTCATTATTAAAACGTGAATGTCTGAAAACTGAGTTTAATGAAGACAACGTCACTTATGCTATTGTAAAGTTGACATCTCATAGTTGCCAAATAACGGTAAACTTATCACTAAGTGGCTATTTTGAGGTAATGTGGCACCCTTAAAGAACATATCTGGACGTGTTTCGTTTTTTGGCAAAATGTCAAGACTCACCCTTTACGTGAAAATGGGAGTCTACCATAAGATCATTCATGTCTTTGGTTGGGTGCAAGGTCCTACCTCAACAGCGGATCAGCACGATGAGTATTTTGAAAACATTTTACGCCTCAAAATTACTAGCAGCACGTGGTTTACATAGTAAATGCTAATTTTCAGGTCCTGTCAGAATTCAAGGAACATGTGACATGACCTTGCACCTAGAGGGGGATCATATCTGTCACATTCTAAAATACTGTCTTTGAAGACTGTATCGTTATTCACTTTTAGCCAAAAAATGAAATTGAAACAATGAAATGAAACAATGAAGACCCAAAGGGCCCCGCCTTTTGTTCTCTTGACCTTACTACAATAGGAAGTTGCTAGGTCGAGATTCGTGGCGAGTGAACACTGCTCTTGTGTAATCTCTTGTTTTGATATCCATTCTTAGGGGCCAGCCAAGGACACCACCTAGTGGTGATAATCTAGGTGTACTAAATTATCATCTTAAGAGGTTTTGAATGGAATGCATGCATACATTAGTCGATAGCAATTTCCGCAAACCGCGATCAACACAAAGGTGCGATCACATGAGCGAAATGAGATGGCAGCTCAAGATATCGTAACACATAGCCTGAAGTTCTGTGTTATCTTTTCCACCAGACAGCTGGACACTCTCAGGCAACCAGTCTACAAATTGCTGCAACAGGTCGACTGGTGCGGGAATTAAATATCTTTACTGTACAATAAGTGTGTACCAAGGACAATATGAGTCGAACTGTATTTCCCATGGGCAGGTCAAATTACCATAAATGCGAACAGATGACCCTTCGACGATCATGGACGATAATTCTATCCCACTTACTTAGACCCCAAATGTTCTCGATTGATTACTAACTAAAACTCAAATGGGAAGTAGGTCAAAGTACGATAAACTGCAATCAATGAAAACTCAGTAAGCCTTAGCACTTTTTTCAAGAAGCCTATAGCGCTAACGAAAATGCATTGTTCCATTAGAAAAATACTTATCGATTGGTCGCCGCCACACAAAGGCTACAATAGAAGAATATCGACAAAAGTATATACCATAGGAAATATAGAGCCATCAACAGCTTAGATATGTGCGTGCAGTAAACCTTGGAAAAAGAACAAGCCTTAGAAGTAGTTTACTTTTGCTCGTACTATAACATTTTCGCAAAAATAATCTTAAACGTTTATTTGATGAATATGTTTGAAGATTTTCATACTTAAATACCTGTCAGAATTCATTGTAGAAATGGACTATTGGAAAAGGTCAGTCTATTAAAATCAATGATGCCCAAGTTCATAGCAGTTAAATTCCAGACACCAGTCAGAAACCAGCCTCCCCCCCCCCCCCCCCCCCCCCCCCCTGAGCAAATATAATCCAGCCATTCATCTCCATGGTATATGCATGTATACATGTTGATATAGGGTAAGCAATGTAGGACTCTTCAAATAGAACATTTTTAATGTTTCGCTTAAACATATCTGCATTAGAGAAGTCATCCCATTGCCGACTTCAATGAATACGAGTGTCCAGAAATTATAAAGCCATATAAACATTTTTTTTTATGTTACAACCATAGAAATCACTTGGGAAGAGAATTTGAAAACATATTTTAGTATTTGATTACAATTATTGCATTACAATTATTGCAGACGATATCGCCGCTTGTTGCCGTATCCAAAATAATCTTGATAGAGTCATGATTATTGTAGAGAACCATGGGCGAGTCTGGCGTTATGACTTCAATGCCAGAAATATGTTAAGAAGGAATCTTCTAAATACTGTTTCTGTCTTTGGTCTGTGTAATGAGGTGAAAAATATGATAAATAGAGGGCACTTCTGGAACAGAGCACACTGGAGGGAATTGATATGGAAAAGGGCATGGGAACTTGAAGACGTTTTCTGGTGCCTTAAGTCAAGATGCCACAGCAGTCTTGATATGCTTAGCAAAATATGTTCTACAACGAGGTATATAATATGGTGGCAGCTTGCTGATAGATTTCCTAATATAATTAGCAACTGTGAAGTGATGGTAAAGATTATTTGTCATGCAAGCTTACTCAAAGCTTACTCAAAGTCGATGATGTCAGACTTAAAAGTCTGCCAATTTCTGCAAAATTCTGTACTCTTTGCGATCATAGCTCCTTAGACGATGCAGCACATATGGTCATGCGATGTCCCAGACTACAGCCGCAGCGTAGTGCCATGTTCCTTGAGATAGATGAAATTCTCGGTAATAATGGCCTAAACCAGAATGTATTGGATGAGAACGTCTTCCTTAACCTAACGGGTAGGCCAGGATTAAATATCCCTACTGAAATAATGGAAGAAATATGGATATGCTCTGCAAGACAAATAGCAAGTATGTATAGATGGAAGCTTATGCATGGGTTTGGCTATTGCTTGATCATTCACCTAGGCCAGCTACTATCTAAACTCTACCCCTGATTTAACAATGGATTCCGAATAAGGCATCTTTATATCTATTTTCCTTTTAAGTTAATTTCGTATGTCCTGTATATTTTTTCTTATGTTCCTTTATATGTTTATTTATATTAGTTCATATTTAGCATTATTATACTTGTATGATTTGCATTTCATGGCATGTTGCTATAGTCAATAAAGACCATACATTCATATGAACATGTTAACTAATTGAAGACGTTTATGAATAAAAGATAGCAGCTACTCGAAATATGGGTGAAATCCGTGCTTTGTGTTCGTAAAGAAACTCGTAGACGTATTCCCAAGAAGATACCTATTGTCGACGTTATTCTGCACTCTAAACTCTCTCTATTGTCTATAAATGCATACGTATTGTATGCATATATTTATGTATACGTAAAAAAGCCCTTTTCACTCTTCAATGCCCTGGGCACCTTGCTATCCTTGCTCTATCCTTGCAAGAGGGGGTAGACAAAGCGTTGCCGCTATTTCTGTTGATGGATTTTCTTGCAAAGAGCCTCCCTGCCCCTATGAATCTATTGAAAATGGTTGTAATGAAGCAAATATTAGTTGAATATATCAAAGAAAGTTTTAGATTGGGTTGATGAAATTTTTTTCTTCAGTTGGTTTTCAATTTCAATGGGTGTTTTGTTAGAGAGGCAAATTCAAAAGGGCAAGGGTTTTAATTATCAAGATTACCGGTAGACAGGATGACTCCGATCCTGCTGTATGGAAGTCGAAAGTACATATGTACCTGTCTTATCTCAGGTTGTGTATATTCGGATACTAAAACGCTCTATATATGGTGAATGCTAAGGGTATATTGATATAGCGCAAATACATGTATATCTTGTAATATATAGCATAAGACAGAACACAACTGTGCAGCTCAAGATCCAGTCTTACACTGACTGCTTGCTTTATTCAGACACACCTATTCTATTGTTACAGAAATAGCCCAGGAGGAACTGGTCCTGTAGGCTCTATACTCTATTAAGATAATAGATGGCAGCACGTGTAATGAGATATGTTACATCTCCCTTCTTCTAGTTAATGAAAAGTTGCTGCTTATTTAAGTGACGCCAAATTCTGTCCACAACTTGCAAAGTCAGTTATACTAAAGTGTCAATGAATTCTCTTAAACAGAATTGTCTTATCCTGTGATTGTAAAGTAATAAAAATAAGTTATAACAAAATCCATTGTAATTGTCACTTGACACATTGTCTTGTAAAGTCACTTCTTCTTGATTCACAACTTGATCTTGATGACCACTAATGTAAAGCCAGAGGTTACTAGCACATGGCTTTACCACATACACACACTGATCACCAGATTTCCTTTTCTCAGGATTTTAACACAATTGCATGGTCAGAGGTTACTAGCACTTGACCATGCCTTAAAACTTATTTAAATTTTTCCACAAAATCACCATATCTCACTGGTGCTTTCACAACTCTTCCGCTTCTTGTCACAACATTTCCAGCTGTTTTCCGCACAACTGGAGATTTCTCATGACTGGCACATCCAGCATGAGACACAGAAGAATCAGGACAGTCGGCTCACTATTTGTAGGTGAATCATCCAGTTCTGGAAGAACCGGTGCTGGTGCTGGTTCGCTAGTTTTCAGAAGATCACGGCGATTCCTTCTGAACTCTCTTCCTTCATGAGCAACTATGTAGGATCGAGGATGACAATCACTTCTTTCTACGATGGCTGGTTTCCAATACTTTTTCCTTCTTATTCTTACTACATCACCAGGCTTTAGAGATGGTAATGTCTTGGAACCTCTGTTGTAGTATCTGACCTGACTTTCTTTGTTTCTGCGAAGCTGGTTTTCAGGTTTTACTACTTTTGGGCTTAACAGCTTAGATGCCGATGGAATCTTTGAGTGTAAACGCCTGCTCATTAGCATCTGGGCTGGGGAAAAAGTCATTCCTGCCACTGGACTGTTGCGATACTCCAGCAGAGCCAAATATGAATCGCGTCCATCCATTTCTGCCTTCTTGATCAGCGATTTCATCGTTTGGACCATCCTCTCACTCAGCCCATTGGATTGTGGATACGTCGGACTTGAGGTAGTGACAACGAAACCCCATTTCTTCGCATATTCTCGAAACTCGTAACTGCTGAATGGGACGTTATCACACACAAACTCCTCCGGAACTCCATGTCTCGAGTAGATCGCTTTCATATGCTTGATGATGGAACTGGCAGTCTTGCTATGCACTTGGACTACCTCAGGAAACTTGGAAAAGTAGTCCGCTACTACTAAATAGTCCCGACCTTTCATCTCAAATAAGTCTGCCCCTACTTTCTGCCATGGTCGACTTGGCATTTTGTGTGGTTTCATTAGTTCTTTTACATTGCTAGATCTGAAAGTCAAACAGATTCCACACTTTTGAACCTTCTCTTCTATTTCTCTTGACATTCCAGGCCAGAAGATGACTTGACTTGCGAGTGTTTTGCACTTCTCCATACCGAAATGGCTTTCGTGGATTATGTCAAGCATTTCTGGTCTGAGCGCTGTAGGTATGATGATGCGATCACCTCTGAAGATCAGATCTTCGCGCACGCTGATCTCATCCCTCATTGGCCAATACTGCCGGACTGATATTGGAGTCTGCGTCTTGTACTTTGGCCAACCGCGCATCACCAACTTCTTTAACTCTTGAAGTGCGGGATCTTCACTTGTTGACTTCTCGATCTCTCCGCGTTTCAGAGACGAGATTGGCATGTTCTCAACAAGTGTGTGGATGATCACTTCATCATCCTCCAGGATTGATTCTGCGGCGCCCACTGGGGCTCGAGATAGAGTGTCAGCTAAATACATCTTGCTACCGCACAGCCACTCCATCTGCGTTCGATAACTTGCTAGCTTCAGCCGCAATCTTTGGACTCTTGGTGACGATTTGCACATAGGTTTCTTCAGGATTCCTAGTAGAGGTTTGTGATCATTCTGGACTCGAATTTCTTTGCCGAACACATACTGATGGAATTTCTGGCACGCGAAAACCACACTCAGAAGCTCCTTCTCCACCTGAGAGTAGTTCATTTCACAGGTAGTCAATGAACGAGATGCGTAGGCGACAGGTTGATTCTCCTGTAACAGACACGCACCAAGACCAAACTGTGATGCATCGCACTGGACTGTCACTGGTTTCTCGACATCGTAGTACCGCAATACAGGTCTCGAAGAGAGAAGCTCCTTCAGTTTGTCGAATGCCTGGTCTTGCTCTGGTTGCCATTGGAAATCGACATCTTCCTTCAGCAAACTTCGTAGTGGTGCTGTCAGAGTAGATTCATTTGGAATGAACTTCGCTACGTAGTTCAGCATCCCTAACAGTCGTTTCAAATCTTTCTTGTTCTCGGGTTTCGGCATACGTTCGATCGCTTCAACCTTCTTCAACCTTCTTCACATTCCGTCCTTGGACACCTCTGTTCCCATGTACACCACCTTGTCCACTTTAAATTGGATCTTTTCAGGGTTGAACCGGACGTTTTTCTGTCTCACTCTCTCCATCACTTTTTGAAGAGTTTCATCGTGCTCCTTTTCGTTGATCCCTGCGATGATCATATCATCGGCAATCACATGCACGTTAGAAATGTCCCCAAAAGTTTCTTTGTTTCTTTTCTGCATGACTTCACTCGCAGAACTGATCCCGAATGGCATTCTCAGGAACCGCTTCCTACCCCACAGTGTGTTGAACGTAACGAGGTATGACGACTCGTCCGTTAAC
Source organism: Maea johnstoni (assembly GCA_963942565.1). Lineage (NCBI taxonomy): Eukaryota > Metazoa > Annelida > Polychaeta > Spionida > Magelonidae > Maea > Maea johnstoni. Next base: position 11,995,462 of record OZ012685.1, on the reverse strand, counting down.
TTCACCTGCCAAAAACCGCTCCGTTCGTCAATAACGGTGAACACTTTCTTGCCATTGAGATTTCGTAGAACATCGTCTGGAACCGGAATCATGTGCTGCTCACGCTTGATTGCATCGTTCAACTTGCCTGGATCTAGGCATATCCGCAAGCTACCGTTTGACTTTTCTACAACCGTTAGGTTGCTCACCCATTCGGTCGGCCTATCAACTGATTCGATGATCTCGTCTCGTTCCATCTTTTCTAAGGCGGATTTCAGCCTCTCATGACGTGTATAGGGAAACCTGCGTGGAGGTTGTATGTCGCCCGGAATCGTTTCATCTACTTCAATGTTGTACTCTTTCTCGAACATACCGAGACCGGTGAATACATCCCCGTACTCATTTATCAAGGATTCTCTTGTCATGGCCTTCGTTGTGGAGAGTTGGTCAATCCCTAGTCTTTGTACTAGTTTCATATCCTCACTTGCCCCTTGACCAAGGATCGTCATTCTTCCTTCTCGCGTCACTATGAAAAGAAGATTCCTGTTCTCTCCACCATCCTTCGTTTCACAATTAAGAACGGCCTGGCCCAGTGGAGTAATCTTGCTATCGCCAAACGGACATAACACTGCACTGGTCTTCTCTAGCTGCTGACCACCACAGACGCGCTGAAATATGTGGTGAGGCATGACATTTTCTTGGGCACCTGTATCAATTTTACACAGGATTTCGTCATTTTCAATCTTGAGACTTGTCTGCCACTTAGAAACTTCCATTTTACCAATAAAAAGTTCCTCAATAATAAGGTGATATTCATCTTCATCCTGTTGGTCGTCTTCCTGCTCTAGGTAGTTCAAGGCTTTCTTCTTACCCCTCCAATTGCACACCTTTGCAAAGTGATTCGGCCTTCTACACTTCCTGCACTTTTGACCATACGCAGGACATTTCCTAGGTTCATGACTTAACCCACAATATTGACAGTCTCTTTCTTGCTCAGACCTTGACTTTCCTGTCTGCTTTCTGTTTTTACTCCTATCTATGTAGTTTACAGATGCAGTTTCTTTAGCGCCACCTACCATGGACTGTAGGTGTGCTCGGCTTGCTTCAGCAGCATGGCATAAGTCTATAGCTTTCATTAATGTCAGTTCAGCTTCACGTAGCATACGTTCCTTTAAGCTCCTATCCCTGACACCAAACACCATCTTATCCCTTATCATGTTGTCAGCCTGGTCACCAAATTCACATGTACTTGCCTTGGTTTTCAGCTCTGTTATCCAATGGTCAATTGGCTCATCTTCATTTTGGTTTCTCTGCCAGAACTTGTACCTTTCAAACACGATATTCTTACGGGGTTGACAGTAAGCTCTATACTTGCCCAAGACTTGCTGCACATCTTCTCCACTCTCTCCTTCTCCAAAAGTGAAAGTGTTGAATACTTCTAAAGCATCAGGTCCAGCACAGTGCAGTAGAACAGCTACTTGAGTGGCTGGTGGCTTCTGGCCCATTTCTGCTGCTTGCATATAAATGGTGAACTGCTGTTCCCACCTTCTCCAGTTGTCTGCCACATTTCCCTCAAACTTCATGTGCCCAGGAGGCCTTAAGTGCTCCATGTTTCAGTTGAGCTATGAGTTACAAAGATTTCTGACACCATGTAATATATAGCATAAGACAGAACACAACTGTGCAGCTCAAGATCCAGTCTTACACTGACTGCTTACTTTATTCAGACACACCTATTCTATTGTTACAGAAATAGCCCAGGAGGAACTGGTCCTGTAGGCTCTATACTCTATTAAGATAATAGATGGCAGCACGTGTAATGAGATATGTTACAATCTATTCTGACAACAGTAAAGTGTATGTATGTAAATGTACCACCTGCTATGCGACACCCAGAGTAAGGTCGTCTGTGTTCACATTACCTAAAATACATGCAGCAGACTATCTGCATGGTTCAACAGGATGCTATTTATTCAGAGGTTAATGGGTCATTCAGTACGGTTCAGGGTAATGCGTTTTACCGGTCTGTGATGATAACTATTATTGGTTATGATTCAACTAGTAGTAGATGGGTTTCAATTCCACCGAATCTTTAAGTCAAAGGATAGCATGTGTTAGTATGTAATTATACTATCAATCTTATCTAAGAATGGCTCTTCAATGCCAGTGGCACGAATCTCAGAAAAATGGTAAATCAATAGAAAATGTTGCTATAAAGATGATTATTATCATATACTTCTTATAGATGTTATTCCTTAAAATCTTCGCCGCAACATCAACTGAATTATCATTAATTCTAATCTCATAAAATGTGATATTATTAGTTATCCTTGTTGTAAAAATGGGGTAAGGCCTCGTCCGATAGCCAAGCCTGCTGCACGCAGACATCTTGACGTTCAACATTTTCACAACAAGGGTAACGAATTCATCACAGGCTCATCCCCACACCGACATAGATTTTGAATTATTAAAAGCAATGTTAAAAGGCCAATATAATACAGTACAACACAGAGCTTGACCAATCGGCTTATAGTATCAAAGTGGAGCTGATGATAAAACAATTTATCATCCTCTTCCCGCTGTTTTTCTGGGAGAAAATGGGTCAATAGTTATGTTATGAGGTCTAGAAGCATGTTTAGCCTTACTCTGTTTTAAAGTTCAAAGACGTGACCATGTGCATAAGTTAGAGCATGTGAACCTGCCTCTCCTGACCTGAGGTCCAAAGGCAGAGAGAGGGATTCAAGAGGCTGCTCCTGAATAATAGACACGCTTCTACTCAGTCGTGAAGGGGTGGTGCTAGAGAGAAGAACCTGGATCAAGGTCTTCCATAGCAATGCTATTGATTACCATATATATATATATATATATATATATATATATATATATATATATATATATATATATATATATATATATATATATATATATATATATGTATATATATATATATATATATATATATATATATATATATATATATATATATATATACACCACCACCACCAATTTTACTAGCTTTATCTCTGCAAAAAATACTAAAAAGATAAACTATCATCATTAATATCACTTGACGAACCAAGTCAAAATCAATATTTGGAGAAGGCCATTAATAGCACTATTGAATATTTATTGATGCATGAGCGATAATTGAATAGTCAATCAATGCCCCCTTCACAAGTTGCGAGTTAACTACTAATATCAAGTCACCAGGGGGAACTCCTGACCGAGCTTCATTGGGCGTGTGCCAATAGTGAGGGCATTTTGGTACGAATTACGAATTTTGTGTTTCGTCACATTTTCTGTCACATTCACGCACATCACTGACTATCCCGTTGTAAGTATTAGAGGATATAGAAGCACTAGGGAAAAACACCTTAAGTCATTGGTAACTTCGTCGCATGCCCCCGGTCGATCTCATTTTGAACTGCGATGATATGAGTTACCGTAAATTCGCAAACCAACCATAACGATGGGTATGCAATTGGGTAAGCACCGTTTTGGTAAGTTTAGATTACGATTATCTGACAAAGTATAGTACACTCGTGTATAGTATACACTGTTTGCTCAAACTGGACACGATGCATGATAACTAAAATGGCTATTCTGGACAGGTAAGTATTCTTAACAAAGTGGAAACAAAGCGCATGTTTTTCTGCGAGCCAGTAAGTGTATGTGCCAGGCTATCGTGATGGAGACTATATATATATATATATATATATATATATATATATATATATATATATATATATATATATATATGTATATATATATATGTATATATACATATGTATATATACATATGTATATATACATATGTATATATACATATATATATATACATATATATATATATATATATATATATATATACATATATATATATATGTATATATATATATATGTATATATATATATATATATATATATATATATATATATATATATATATATATATATATATATGTATATATATATATATATATTCATTTTTGTGAGAAGAAGCCCTATTCTCCCCGTGTCCAGGTGGCACCCGTTCAGAAAAGGTGATTGAGTTCGCCACTTGCTGTGAGTAATCATATTGCGTCGTCAATATAAGTTGATGTCGTAATATTAGTAATTTCACGTAATATCCCCATAAGGCACCAGTTGTAGATAATCAGGAATTGTTTCGTCCCCTCAGAGATGTGAATCAACACCTGATCGCCAAGTGTTATAAACGTCAAACGAACCATATTGTCATAACCCTCCACAACACCGATTACACAATCTCATTTCCATACCGCCATAATGCTTTACGTGTGTGCGTTGGAGCGCGCACATACATACGTACATACATACATCATACATACATACAAACTTGCATGCACACAAACCTACGATCATTCATATAGACAGACAGACAGAAGAAGGTTAAGATTCGTTGATATTTCCTGGCGTCCTGATTTATAGTATTCGCCCACCATCTCTGTAATGCTACTAAGGATTTACAGTGTTAAAGCGAGCAGCGACTTCGGATTAAGATTGTTTTTCTTGTACTGGGTACTCGTTATTCTCCTGCTTTTACAACTGGCTCGTCAAGATTAACGTAGATCTGGCTGAAAGAGTGACGACAGTTGTATAAACGTTAGAGGCCCGATTCTCATTTGACTTGATATGTTTTTTTCACCACCTGTTTTCAAAAAAATAAAACTGACCATGAAAAAGGAAAACGTCGAATAGAGACTGCCAATCAAATGGGGCTAAATTTGCAATATTCACAGGAAAAACTGCTATGTTTTGCAAACTCAGTCACACATTTAACCACTCTGACTAATAAAATGAACACTCATCTATGATTTTAAAAGATTGTTTGATTCATAGATTAATATAGATGTAATTTGAACAAAAAGATGATAAAAAGTATGATGAAACGGTGATAAAAGCTTTATTCTTGTTCGTCATGTTCTATTCTTACAACCGTTTAATCTAATAATTACGCTCTATATTTATCAATACATGTTTTTGCCTTGAAGCCATGTTTTCTCGCGCAAGGTAATTCCCCTGCACTTGCCACACGTATGTACGAACCACACTACACGAGGCAAACGCAGATCCCTACTCTTACTGATACAGTCAAACCTGTATTAAGAGACCACCGAAGGGAAGACCAAAATATGTTCTCTCAAGACAGGTGGTCTCTTAAGAGAGGGTCATTTAGATTAAAATATTAGACCAGGGGAAATAAAAATGTGGTCTCTTGATAGAGGTGGTCTCTCAATATAGGTGGTCGCTCGGTCAGGTTTGACTGGAGTTCTACAGGTTCCTTCTGTAGGAAAATGGCCAAAGAATGTGTAATTCGGAATTTTCTTTATCGTCAGTTGTTTTGCCATGTTAAGACTAAGACTGGACTAGCATATCGTGAGTGGTGGATGAATCCGTAATTCCCGGCGAAAACACCATGTCACTGGCAACTTCCTCACACAACACGACAGGGATGCGATACCAGTCAGTGGGGAGGGATAGAAAGCAACCAAGTACAACGCTTTGGAATAGTAGCTTAGATCATCTCAAGACAAATTACGTTTATCAAGCGACCATATGATGCCAACTCATTTGCAGGAGTACAAGTATGTGGTATGGAACGGCATGTTGGTGTCAGGTTGAGCCAATGTTAACCCGTTAATGCTCCTGCGGTGAAACAGCCTGACTGTTTTCATAGCACCTTTCAGGTGAAAGCATAGTAGGAATAATATGTGAATGAGAAATGTTAATTAGAATACTACCAACAATTTTCCTTAAATAACTTTGTAAAATCTTAATCCATTCCAAATTTTTTTTGTCAAAAGTATAATAGCTCCAGACGCTGATATGCACAGGAACCCATTAGTATTAATGATTAGAAGATTCAATTCCAGTATATCCAGTTGTGACATTAATGTATTTATGAAGTGAAAACAAGATCGACTTCGAAGATCTTATACCATGAACACTTTTAAGACTATAGAGTTCATAATATATAACTCATAATAAAAAAGATGATGTAATGAGTGAGAGTCAGGTACGTGATGGAATGAATTGGTAACTGGCCAACCGTTATAGAGGTTATGATTGGTGTTCTAGCAACTGTTATCATAAGAGTGCATGATTCAAAACAGTACATAAGGTCTAATAATTCTACATAATGAACCGGATGTTATCTGATACCAGCTGCCAACACTGACCACTCCTTTAACACTTGTAGGGGAAATAAGGTATACCATATGCTTTTATCTAAGCACAGAGTACATACATGTAGAGATGCCGTGTAGCCAGTGGCCATCAGAAGTGTTTCTAACCTTCTTTCATGGTCTGACATATATGGAAATATCCTGATATGAAGACAAGGCTTTATGAATTAGTTTATTAAAGAATTCGTTCTAGAGGATATTGTTAATCCTCTTTAAAATAATTTTCAGGTATTCCTGTTATTGAGGAGTTACGTAGCTGAATGTGTTAACCATGTGTGCGGCCCAAGGGGGTAATAACCTGTATCCAAGGGGTAATAACCTGTATCCCCAAACAGGGGAAATTACGAAATGATCTGAAAAATTGGAGACCTCTCACACTCCTAAACTCTATATATAATTTTTTTTCAACTATGGTATCAAACAGGTTAAAAGCAGTTCTTCCCACAGTAGTCAATGATGATCAAACTGGATTTATTTAAGGCAGATTTATTTGAGAGAACACTCGAATGATCTACGATACTATTGACTATTGTGAAAATGAGCAACAGAAAGGTCTTTTAATGATACTCGATTTCTCCAAAGCATTTGATACGATCGAATGGAATTTTATTAAGGAAGTGTTACACATTTTTAACTTCGGAAAAAAAAATTCTTCTATGATTCAGCTTTTTCAAAAAAACTCTACTTCCAGAGTCGAACAGAATGGCCACCTCTCTGAAAGCATAGTTCTATCCAGGGGCTGTAGACAAGGTGATCCCCTGTCACCGTATGTATTCGTACTATGTGCGGAGATATTATCACATGTAATTAGGGAGTGTGGTGACATAAAGGGCATTAAGGTGCACGGTGTTGAGTCTAAATCATCACAATATGCTGATGATACCACCTTAATGGTGGAAGAGGATATACAAAGTATAATCAAAATAATACAGGTATTAAAATGGTTTCAAACAATCTCTGGGTTGGATATAAACCGAGAGAAGACCAAACTGGTCAAAATTGGGGCCTCAAGAGACAGCAGCATCTCTTTGCAGGGCAAATTTGGATTTAACTGGACAACAACTTTTGAAATTTTAGGAATTAATTACGACATAACGAAAATGGGTGAAATTACAGAACTTAATATTAACAGGAAAATGGGGGAGATAAGAAAACTTATTCGAATATGGAGTATGAGAAATCTAACTCCATACGGAAAAGTGAGTATTATAAAGTCCCTATTAATGTCAAAAGATAACCCACATGCTGCTGTCTCTTCCAAGCCCCAATGCCACTTGTCTTAAAGAATTAAATGATACCTTTGCTAATTTTTTATGGTCAGGAAAGCCTTCAAAATGGAATAGAGATATTCTAGAAAGTGAAATTCACCTTGGTGGGCTTAAACTACATAACATTGCCTTATTCGACAAGACTTTAAAACTAAGTTGGCTACGTAGATTTCTCAAGTCAAAAAGCAAATGGACCATTTTTCCAAATTCTTTTGAACTAATAGATACCTTCAATCATGGTCCTGAATATTTAGACAGAATAATAGAAATGACGTCAAATAAATTCTGGATAGATGTGATCAAAAGTCTCCAGATGTTGTGGAATTCTGAAGCTGTTCTTCATAAAGATGTAATATGTAACACTCCATTGTGGCTGCACAATTCCTTTCAACTACCCATCAAAAGATCATGGCAAAAACGAGGAATTAACTCAATAGCAGACTTCCTAGACACAAACAATAATATCGTATCAATGGAGGAATTCATAGATCACTTTGGAGTGAAGACAAACTTCCTAGAATTCAACAACATCAGCCACAAAATCACTAAATTCCTAGAATGGAGGGAAATACCTAATTTCAGTGATCCTCTTCCAAGAAACAGTACAGTCAACATTTTATTAAACAAAAGTATTAAAGGATGTTCAAAACTTTACACAATGATTAGAGATTCAGATGATTCTATTATTAATAAGTTAGTTAACAAATGGTCTGATAAATCTAAACTCGAAATTGAGAGTATAAGTATAAGCAGAACATTTGTTAAACATCACACAGTCTATAAAGATACATATCTAAACTATATCCAGTTCCGTACATTGCATCATCGATTCTATACAAACGACAAACTTTTTCTTATGGGTATTAAACAGTCAAAAATATGTGGAATGTGTAATTTGTTTGAAGATTCCATAGAACACATGTTTTTAGATTGCATTCACTCTGTAAGGTTATGGAGCGATGTTCGGGACTGGATTATACAATTGGGTATGACAGATTACAACCTATCAGACATTAGAAAGATAACAGGAGACATGGAAAATGCATTGGCGATCAATTGTATAATTTTATTAACAAAAAAGGTTATTTACAACGCTATGAAAAGGGAAAGACCTCCTCACTTCACGGCAGTTAAACATGAAGTAAAGAATTTTTTTTATCAAGAAAAATATAGATTATTCATTAAAGGGAAAAAGACTCTTTTTGATAAGCAATACAACCTGTTGTGTTTGTATTATGACAATGACTAGTTTATAATACCTCATTTAAAATATATTTTTGTGATGCTATCTATATACCTATTTGTACCTGCTGCCTACCGGCTTATTTGACTTGCTTGATATTGAATAAAAAAAGTATTTAAAAATAAAAAATGTGTGCGGCCTAAATGAAAATGGGATGGTATTGTTTCATTGTCTGTGAAGTTGGATTTAGAATTTGAAGTTTCGATTATCGTCACTTTTTATGGCATATTCAGGTAAAATCACGACTGGTCAGTTATATGGGTAGGAGGAAACCCGAGTAGCGGTGAATACCACCACCCTACATTTGGTCACTGGCAACTTCCTTTTGCGGGGATTTGAACCTGGTGAGAGGCAGCGAGTGGCAACGCCTTAGATTACTCAGCCTTCAGGGCAGGCCCAAATGAAAATTGTGTGTTCAACTTTAACAGTCCCTCTTAAAATAATATTCAAAAATGTCTCTCATTGAAAAGTTATATGTGAAGTCATCAGACCATTAATGAACTCCAGACATGCCATGGTCGCTCCCCAGTCTCACAGATTTCCCTCTACTCCCTTTGTATGATAATAAGATAAGCAGTATGTGTTGAAGGTCGCTGTATGTTACGTGAATGGAGTGAATCTGCGTGTTAGGTAATAAGTAGAGAGGACGCCAGATGAGGGACGCCCATGTGTTGCGCATGCGCACTCGGCATCCGCTTTTGCTGAGCACTCTATTGATCTTGAGAGAACAAAGTACTCTCCGCCGCCACTGAGTAGCAGTGACTACCAACCACACCTGCCGGCTCTGATTGCATTCCACTCCCTTTCTACCTACCTGCCTACCTAGCTAGCTACCTACCTGTATGCTCCTTGATAGGGCTACTCCTAACGGTGCACTTTCACACGGGACCATTGCCTGATCGCGGCGGCCGGTCGGCAAGCAGGTAAACTGTGCAGCATCGCGGCGGCGGCAAAACAGTGCAGCTATTGATTCGAGTAGTCAAGCCGACAGTTCATCAGTGAGAAGGATGTGGGGTACATGGAAACGGGATCCGCTGCACTCCTCTTGATGTGTTAACTCGTGGTGTTTATTCAGCATTATCCCTCTGGAAGCAGTGCATTTTAGTTTTAACGTGTTGCGCAATGGGTTGGCGCACCGGTAATCCATACAAAACCTACGACGGTAATCCATACAAAACCCGTGTGCGCTAGCTCAGCTATCTACTCTAGTCCTAGTCGTGAAAGACATACCTCATTAAGGTACTGGGAGTCTTACTTTAATAGTTTAAGCATGTAAACATGGCGTATGGCAGCTTTCTTGCTTTAGCTGTCTTAGATGATGTGAAGCAGGAATGTATAGATATCCCGGGAGCATCCTATAGCCGTACAGGATTAAGTTAAGGACACCAATGAAGAATATACGCAGTCTCATGAGTAATGGGACTTTCAGCAATCCTTATAATCTACTGGCACCTGATGAACTGACAACTTTTATACCGTAACCCACTCAAATGATGGATCTTGGACTTAAATGTGTGAGCATATGGAACTAAAGGAATTTCTTCAAGCAAACTGGTAGTTGCTAAACAACTAGAACAATGCCGGCGCCATCACCAATAGTGGTGGTGCTTGCAATATCTGTGTTTTTTGCAATAATTGCAACAGTGTTCATGGTGATCGCCATCTCGACTGACCAGTGGGAGGTGATTGAGCACAATGCAGACAAGATAGCCGCCCTTTCGCAGGTTCTTGGGAATAGTTCCGTGTTGAACGAAACTACTGGTTATTTCAAAGTAGTGTACAGAGAGAACAGTTCTGGGAATATCACCACAGTGTATACTTACTCACTGTATGGAGGAATATGGAAGCTTTGTGACCGAGTTCCAGGTAAACAACTACCTTTCTATACTAAAACATATTTTCCCCTTCTAAATCAATTCTGTGTGTCGTATATTTCGTTCTTCTGTTGTCTTGTTTTATTTTTGTTGCATATCTTTTAATAAAGACTTTTGAATATGTATCCTTTTCCTCCATTTAATAGTGAATAAAGGTACTTATATACGTACATAAGAGGCTTGTAAGCATGTCAAGAAAGAAAACAGTGTTGTAGTATTATTGGTGCGCCAGTAGGGGTATTTACTTTCTATCAAAAGGACTGTAAGCACCTCCCTGCTAATGTTTATCACCCATATGCATAACGTGCGGGTTAAATCTAGGAAAGGGATTGGTTAGAACGATTACATTTTAACCTCGACTGGCTCGCTTAAAAGTTACCGGACCTAGATCTATATAATTACTGGACCATGAATTGTTGATGTATCCTTTGGTATTGGTGTCAGATTGGTGGTAAATATAAATGATGCACCACATAGGATACATATTTGTATGAGGTTATGTAATTAGCTGTTTAATTTATGTCATATGTCCTTTGTATTATGTATAGTTGATAAGTTTACTCTATATTATAATACTCTTTGTATGTTTATTTCAAAATGCAAATTTCGGTCAATAAATATACATACATATGTCACGATACTGCTAGGTACTACTATTCCGTATCATAACACTGTAGCATTGCTGATTTAAGACGACAAATGATAGTGCCATTGTATAAAGTATTGATGTTGTAAACAACTACATTCCATTCTGAAACTGACATTGCCTTGTAAGCATTTCATGGAAGAGATAGTGCCAATGGCGTTTTTATACTTGCATTTCCGTAACACGTATCGTATATATAATATATATATATATATATATATATATATAGTAATATATATATATATATATATATATATATATATATATATATATATATATATATATATATATATATATATATAATATATATATATATGTGTGTGTATATATATATATATATATATAATATATATATATATATATATAATATATATATATATATATATATATATATATATATATATATAAATATATATCTATATATGTATATTATATATATATATATATATATATATATATAATATATATATATATATATATATATATATATATATATTTATATATATATATATATATGTATATATATATATATATATATATATATATATATATATAATATATTTATATATATATATATATGTATATATATATATATATATATATATATATATATATATATATATATATATATATATATATATATATTATATTATATATATATATATAGGATAAATTGCTGCAAGTGACTTTCGATTAGTCGGTGGTAACAGCGCTTATTTAATTTCCATAACGATAAAAAATGCAACTCTCTAAAATAGGAATCTCTCATTGATCGAATTGCAAGGAAGTAGTCCGCACTTAAATCACATAACTTTGAAATAAGTTCTTATTATTGAGTCTCTCTTATAAATCTTTATTCTAGAACGTTTAGTTCAGAATCATAAGTAAAACGCACAAAAGGTTCAAACCGAAATTGTTTCATAACCATAAAGTATATAAGAACACCCCTTAATACATACATAATTTCCACCACCATCGCCTAACCACCTCCCTGGGACAAATCTGGGGAAACTAAATCAATCGAATCCAATTTTCATCTCTATGTATGCTCCTGGGAACCATTTGCTTGACAGTAATTCCCATGTAATAAGTTCCCCTTAAGGAATCTACGATCATAAATCAGTCCTGGAGCCTGTTGATGAATTACGTTTACCCAACGATTGCAGACTTTAACACATATAGTATCAAATATATCAAACACTCTCTTGATCTATAATAAGTCCATAATCAGTTTGACAAATCTATCTGTTGTCTTAATTTCAAGATTGTGTTTTGTCGTCACCATGTCTGTCGAATTTAGGTTTAATTATGACCAGCTATTTGTAGGCGGTTGAGTAACCAAGAATTCGGCCAAAAGCCACCGCCTTACCCCAAGTCATTGGAAACATTCTCACATGTCCCAAACCTGCTTTGTACGCCACTTTTCTGAACGTTTCAAGAGATACTGATATATCCATTTTAGTAGCTGACAGTACCGTATGGATCCCTAAAGAGACACCTAAAGATAGTAATAGTTAGTATTCTTATTCTTATTTCGTGTTTCTTTTTCCTTTTATGTCCACCTGTTTAAGATAATTCCATTGATTTTGTTTTGATTAACATAAACAAATATAAAAAATACGATAAATTACGGGCAGTGCTGAGAGACAGAGAGCAGTCAGTGGCACTGCCCTAGACCACTCGGCTATCGTGCGCCCCTGTGCAGTGTAAACCACACCTCCAGTTCGTCTATATAAGAGGTTTGCATGCTATCAAAATGCAAACGTTGAATCTGCTCAAATACGCTATAGAGATGCAATAATACGAATTCTACGGATTTACGACTGAATGATGAAAAGCGCCCTTTAAATAAACGGTACTTATGGCATCACCAAAATGTCATATATGGTACGGTTTTGGAACAACTATTTAACACTTATATCATTTTATATATGTCTACCTCATGTCATGCAACCTCTTGATAGGGTTCGTTTGGGATGCTTATTGTAATCTTCATCAGAAGACCTTCCACGAGGCAGACCTGAGTAAGCCCAAGGCTATCACATACACCGCAGCTTCCTAGTAGTTTATCTTAGCTGACCACTCTACACTTAAGAGACTTGCCTCAACCTTTGGGGTGAGGCAGCTAAGAGATCATAGGCTTCAAAGTGCGGGTTATGGCATATAACCCCCACTATTCGAGGTCTGTGATTTCTTATTGTAAAATGTCTCCAAATTATTCAGAATATAACACATATCTTCTTAAATAAGCACTAACAGAATGTAGTCAAGAGGGTTATAGATGGAAACGTACGAGTGATATATATACATTTCTTTCATCTATGATTCGATACCTTTGAACATCTGTGGCCACCCATTACCAACATGTGACGTCTGGAACTGAAGCCCATCAAAGAAATGTTTCATCCCTCATGTGATGCAATATGTAGGTCGCAAGTACCACTCTCCTGCATCCCCATTAGCACGTTGACCTAGTCGCTATATAAATGTGCGGCGTTCTGGAGAAAAGTGCTAACCCATGAGACTACTGAAGGACCACTTGGTAGCTATTAGTATGGAGAAGTGACGCTCACCAGTTCCGTGCTTCTATTTTGTCACAATATGTCCTACGCTGCCGAAAGCGATGATGTTAAAAGTAACTCATTCTTTCCTTTGCAATCAACAAAATTTTATAACAAATAACGGCGTGGCTATCTTGCATGAAAGTGTGTCTTGATGAATTATTTAGGATT
>OZ012685.1:11946514-11976514 GCA_963942565.1 Maea johnstoni | reverse complement strand
TATCAAATAATCCATATTACCTACTTTGTCAACTGCTGAATACGACGTAAATACAAACGAACAAACAAATACGCTCTGCACCTACGTAACTCCATCTCCCCAAACAACTCTGTTGTGGACGGTCGCTTGCATAATACATCTGCATTAGTTATACCCTATTTGGTGAGTAAATATGCTTTGCGTGTGTACAATCGAAACGGTAAGCTAAGGAAATAAATAGGAAATAGGGCGGCAACAGATGTGAAGTTAATCATTATCTCGTCTCCGGAATAGCGAAGATTGGCACAGTTACGTGTACAGGGTCATGATACACTCATATGTTTTTTTCTTGGATTACGTGTTTCTATGAGTGTTTCAGAGTCTGATCCTACAATAGTTTTGGAAAGAACATATGGATGTATTAACAGAATAACATGATAATTTGATGGAGCTATATCCACATATATCCCCCAAATATTTTCTGAAAGAATGTTTGGTTCGAAAATAATTAAGTCTTTTTTGCTTTACAAATATGAATGGGTAAAATTCCACAACTGTTAATTATATAAGCCCCTTATTATGCTCTATTCGCTTTGAAATGACTAGGTAATCACTATCCTCTATTTTATAAACATCCGTGTTTTCGTTGGAAGTTCGGGAATATCGTTTGTAATATTGCAGATTATCACCTGCTCGCCTGTGATTCGCGATGCTGATTGGTCAATAATATCAGATCAGCCGAGCCGTAAACGCTTAATAGATCTAATATTTAACTCCTTGAGTTTAATATTACCACTTGGTGAACCAAATCAATATCAAATCCTAATCAATATTACAGCCTGCCTTGTACAGAATCTGAAATTCAATAAATACCACTTGTCGCATCAGAGTATTTGAATGATATTACCACTTGGACAGCAATCTGAAATGCAATATCGCCACTTGGCGCACAAGCATAATTGATATTACCACTTGGCCAACAATCATTTAGCCAATGAGGACATTAAAGGGTAAATAGTGGAATCAGAGGGCATATATGTGCCTGGTTAACTGTAAAATTGAATCATATGCCTAAAAGTTCTTCATCCGTATCTGCATTTACCTTGGATGCCAGCGTATAGTTATAATTGTTCACCGTTGTATTTATATCCAAAGAATAAAAAGCTATTTTCAAAATTTATGAGATGTATTTTTACAACTGAAAAAGCTGGTGATAAATACTGCGGTGTGACCTGCCTTACGCCCTCAGTCATCCGTATCCCTCGTGGGATATTGATGGCTTTGGATATCAGGCCGGACAGAACTTTCAAATAGAGCGTAACTAATATTACGAAGACATTGTCTAAACCCATTGTTATTTATTTATATAGGAACAGTTTCTATTTACTGATCAGATAAGATTAGTTTGAAGTGAGGCGAGGAGTGTTGGAGAAAAACAGCACAGCATTAGGCCATCCGTGTCGTCCCTCAGCCTCGCTCAGCCACCCGTCCATAAAACGACTTGGGCTATTTACATAATTGATAAGGGTTGTCGGTGATCAATTCAACTAACATACCCACCGGAACATTAGCTAAGTAGACAAAGTAACGCCAGGGCGAACCAAACGCAATTGTCTTACCAAAACAACCCTAGGGATATGAAAATAAGAATCCAATACATGGCCTTTTACTAAAAGCGGTAGGCAGACTGTTGTTAGGCGATATAGGATATTTATATGTTTGGCCTAGTATCGGTGGTGATCACATGGTTGCCTTATATGCTGCTTATCGGTACTGGCCCAGGTTAGTATAAATGGTTGGGTTAATCTGGCTAATACATGTAGGCGTTTACACCTTTCACAAAGGAATATGGCCTAATGTTGGACACTTAGTTCATACAATTGCCCCACGATGGGGCTGAACTGGCAACTACCCTCACTAGCATATCGCAGTGTCATCTATCCACACGGGTGACATCTTGATGTGGCGGTCGAATCAGGCAAGCATTGAGGGTAGCAGGAAAGTGTTTTCCTTTTAACTTTAAAATTGACGTTGGTCTGAGCAGCCCGATGGAATTTATGGAAAAGTCGCCCCTTCAGTTACAGGCAAGGACACTTGGGTACGTCCCTGGGCAAGTCAGTTCACCTCTAATTGCTTTAGTGCAATGAGGCACATCATAGCATCTGATTGACTTAACTTAACCCTTATGCTACTGGTGGCTAATTTGGTTATTGCAAAACACCTTTAAGGAATGACTGAAATCCTGGCACATGGTTACTCATCTAATAGTTCTCAGCAAGAGCTATCCAATGAATACAAACAGGGTGAGGGTTTTAAGAAATATTAACGTCCTTGTGCTTTGGGCGAACGTAACCTCAGCATTGGAAGGGTCAAGAGGGCAGAATTCGCTAGTAATGGTGGTCTACTTGAGCCATGGAGCTTTAAAATCTTAATAGATTAAAAGTGTTGCTCTAGACTAAATGTAAATGTGTATGAATATTGAAGTTTCCTGTTTACTACTCAGCTACTTAAAACATAGTTGCTTGAGAGCTTGAACGATTATTGAAAATATATTGCATTGCACCAACATGTTACCTATTTAGTCCGTGGGGTATGTGAAGTGTATATGGCTTATCAATTAACAACTAACTCTCCATCCCTGGACTATATAAAGGAGAGTTATAACAAAGGTGACGTCACAAGTGGAGTTTAGGTTCAGACGACCCATTTACGCTTGATATCATATTGAGCATTATCGCCTGCTCTGCTGTAATTCTTTATGCTGATTTGTCAATAGGTGTTAGATCTGGAGCCGTTCACCCTTTGTTGATTCAATATCGAACGGCAGAATTCAATATCTATCGAACGGCAGAATTCAATGTTACCACTTGGCCAGCAATCTGACCCCTAGAGGTCCCCATCCTCGGACCGCATTTTCAAACAGGGCGTAGCTTATAATACCTACGTCCATTGGTTGATATTATAAAAGTGAAAATGGTCATTTGGCCCATATGCTTGACTTGTCGCACCAATGTACACGGGGCTCATGGCATTGTGTTCCCAGAATCAATGAACGTGTTTGTGTATGCTGAGTAGTTTGTCGGTAGCCACAAACCTTTTATGATAACAAAAGCATTTGCAGGTGATGGTCGATGTCGATGTTTGCTCTATAGGTATGATGTAAATATCTACAGGCCAAACATTTCATTTTCCAATTGAACCTTGTTGAGGACGTTATGCCAAACCAAGACGATACTCGTGCTGCCATACTGTATATCGTGTTTCTGCCCTGCTCTTTCCCTCTGGGTAGTAATGCGAGCAGAGATACACATATACACGTGTTCAAGTACATCATGAGTACATGTGGGGTATATCTATCTATCTATCTATCTATCTATCTATCTATCTATCTATCTATCTATCTATCTATCTATATATCTATATATATATAATATATATATATATATATATAATATATATATATATATATATATATATATATATATATATATATATATATATATATATATATATATATACATATATATATATATGTATATATATATATATATATATATTAATATATGTACATATCAAAAACATATATACGATGTATTTGTATATATATATATATATATATATATATATATATATATATATATATATATATATATATATTTATATATATATATATATATGTATATATATATATATATATATATATATATATATATATATATATATATATATATATATATATATATATATATATATATATATATATACACACACACATATATATATATATATATATATATATATATATATATATATATATATATATATATATATATATATATATATATATATATATATATGTATATATATATATAGGATCTACAATCAAAATGTGTTGAATCTACCTAGTAAGCCGCGCAGATGATATTGCTCACGCCATTAATGTGGCGGTGTTAGCATCCTAAGTTTAAAAATGTGGTTCAGTCAGCCCTGCGTGTACATGTAGACTTACTGGGCGTTCCTAATTGACCATAGGTGATCGGATTACTAGTAGATGATCCATTAGGATCTATTGCATAGATTGCAGGCCATATCAGAGATTAAAATCATCCGAATATAGGGTTCCCTCCCTTAGGGGTCATAGGAGGTCACTATTTTTCACCAGGTTCTCTGACTTCCTCCATCACTTACATGCACAGCAGGTTAGTCAGCACTGAATGCCTGAACGTGGCAGAAAGGCGATGATAAGCCAAATAACAAGTGCCAATGTCCAGATTCGTTAGAAAGGTTTGTTATCACCAATAGCCAATCAGACCGCAGGATATTCAAGTGGGGTTTGATAGAATTACTTGGCTACCACAAAAACAATGAATTAAACAGAGCTATAAGGGAAACAAGTATATATTAAAGACATGTCCGGGTATTCGACAAGATGACAGTGGCATCTAAAACTTAAAATCCATTTAAATTCATTTGAATATACCCCACAATAAAAGATTCCATGAAACCTAAGCTATTCTTGTCGGATCCCCTTTGCAAATCCAAGATAAATGGTGCTAAATTTGCAGATTTCACGTCTAATATTGAAAGTCCATTTGGAAAATACCCCACAATAAGAATGTCATCAAACCTTACACAGGCGTTCATTCTCAGGTCCCCTTTGAATATCTAAACTATAGGGGCCACCTACATCGCCGGCGGGACTGGTGACCCATCTTTTTATTTTAGATAATCAAAGGAGACCTGGCAATTAAAGCCTGTGCAAGGTTTGGTGAAATTCCTTTAGCGGGGTATTTTTTAAATGGACTTTCAATTTTAGACGTGAAATTTGCAAATTCTAAATGAATTTAAATGAATTTTAGATGCCACTGTCAACTTGTTGAATACCCGAGCATGCCGTTAATACAATGATTCGTATGTAAAGTGATTAGGTCATCATCTCATTAGAGGGCCTATATCATGTGTATGCTATCTAATTACTAGTTACATTGGAAATTCAATTCTATTTAGTTGGATTGAGCGATATACAGAAACAATAACTTACCCTGTTCCACTGTTTCAGCAGCCTTAAACACTATATTACTCTGGGTAAAACCCTCAGGTATGATATCAATGAAAGAAAATTTAATTGTGGTGTCCTCTTTTGATATTCATTCAGAGGTGATTTATAATTTTATTGATAAAAAGCTTCGATTCAGTTTCCACTATGATATCATTATCTAGGAAATTAAAGGCATTATAGGAATTAAAAGGAACATAGGGTGAGAGGTCACACGTCCATTTATCCTACTACATTTTTCATTTTCACTTTCAAAAGGAGTGCTTGTAATTGATTTCGACATCAGGATTGTACTTTATATTTTGGAAGGTCCTTGGCGTGTATTTTCTGTATAAAGGCATACATGTCCAGTCATCCCATTACATAGAGTGGGTATAAGTCAGCCCTCGCGTTGACAGTGCTGCTGGTGAATAATTGATGTCTGGGCCCCTGTTACAGCTAATAAACATGCTATAAGTGCATATCTCCCTACAATTACAGGTACGTTTATTGTAGAGCTGGCATACATATGCCATTACGATTCATATTCAATCGACTGCTCTAATAAGTGCATTAGGTGTGCATGTGAAACATCCCTGTCTGTCTGGTCTTCTAGACGACGATGATGACGCATTAATACATTAATACCATGAAAGTGGGTAGTCTTGATATCCCGTGGTTTCATATGTAATTGGCTAAATCTAGTTAGATTCACACGAACGTAGTTGCAGCTGTGCAAATTTCCTGCGAACCTTTGGTTGACCCTGAGACTGTATTCAATACATCCAAGGTTGAGTATTATGAAGCCCTCAGTCTGAAGCACGAGGTGGGAGCAATTAACCTCAATCAAAACATACCCTTGGGATTACACAGTAGTCATATATCGTGACTACAACAAATGAGCGGACCTGTTACTCAATCAGTTCTTTTTGTAACCATTGAGGAAAAATGGTTGTATTGCACCAAGAAGAATTATAAGACTTGCACAATAGGCTTGAAGCATGCCCAAAGTATGCTAATTACTATCAAGTGCAACTTTGTATCAGATAATTTTCTTTTATGCATGTATATATGTTTGTATGTATGTATGTATGTACGTCCGTACGTGTGAATGTATGTATGTATGTTTGTATGCATGCCTACGTAAGCTCTTACGCAGTACGTTTAGCACGTTAAGGAGGCCTCAATAGATCATTGTTGAGCAGCTGTAATACATTAAATTCCATTATCTGAGAGTAAAACTAGTAATTTGTAAATAGAGAAACTGTACTTTTTGCTGTCTTCTCTGCCTAATGGGTTGATGATGGCTGTCTTTGTGGGAACATTTGTGAGAAATACCTTGACAGCTAATCGATACGTTACAAAGCATCAACAAACAGTCTGCCAATCTCTTGCACAAATGCCATTGCGAGATAGCCAATGAATTATCAGTCCAATTGCTTTCTAGAATAAAACATGTCTGCAATTTGTCTTGACATACGATGTAATAGAATACATACGTCCCTATCTCAATAAACGCAAAAACAAACTAGAACGTCTGTCAATAGCAGCGTCTAACCGCTAGAATAATAAAAAGCAGGGGTATCTCTTTTAGAATAACTGGCTTGAAATGTTGCGTGACCAAGTGCTTGAGTCCGTGGCTCATTTCAACTGGCTCATTTCAACTGGCTTTTTGTTTGTTACAATATGAGAGTGAAATGATTTGAAAATTATATAGTTTATATAAGCGTTAACTGGAGTTTTCCTAATATTTTGTAAAGCTTCGTCTATCAGCTGGGTAGGAATTTCCTCAATTTATTCCTCAGACCCTTTTGATTGTATCTTTTCAATAATAAATGCATTTGAAGAGGAAAGAATTTTGAAGGTATTTGCACAACCTTAGAGGCTATGCCTATATTTGATGTAATAACTGGGATGTCCGGCCCATGCATCCTTTCTACATCTTGGAATGTAGATTTTGTTTTCTGGAAATTGAATTTTACTGTTTCAAAATCTAAACGATTTGTTTTCAGGCCATGACCTTTGGCCACATGTTTTACTTTCTGGGCACAATTCCTGCATAACTTTCCCCATTTGATACATTTTATGGATGTTATAAAGGTGTGAGAAATTCAGCCCAGGCAGAATGTGTTGATATTCAGTATATCCCTCTCTATCATATCCCAAGGATAGGTAAAACTAATTTGAAATGTAGCTCAAAGTCACCGAGACCTTATTCATACATTATTCTAAGAAAGTTCTGAAATATCACCTTGAATGGTTCTAGTACTAGTAATGATGATGATGCTGAAGATAATAATATAATATTATGAATGTTTATTGAATAATAATAATAATAATAATAATAATAATAATAATAATAATGATAATAATAAAACAGATTAGTTTCTATGCCAATTTCTTTTTAAAAACTGGCAGCTGTGTCAGGTAAATTGTAATGAATCTTTTAAATTTGTCGGATACTTATACATCTCATATTACCGATATCATCATTAAACCACGAATCATATCAAAACGAAATCAAACAATCTAAATAAAACCATATCTGAATTAAAGACAGAGCGAATACTAATAAATTAAAGAACTAACATGACAAAAGCACGACACAAATTCAAAACTAATGTCTCCCCTCACATATGATTCTGGATTGCACCAGTGTACCTTTTGTCTTACATGGTTCCCAACTGAACATGACTGTCCATTTAATAAATCCCAACGCTTGTTTATTCCTAATATGTGTGTCCTTTTTAATTGTAGATGAACATAGGAAGTACATGGATGAATCGCAAAAAGAAAAGAAGCGCTGTTTCAACTATTTATCAGATTATACAGAAAAAAATGCGAACCTATTCAGCAGGGACGCCCAATGGCTAATGCGTAAGTATACGACGCAAGGTAATCACAGGGCATTAGAGAGATTTGCATCAGCATGAACACAGTAATGTCATGGTTTACATTGCACAATAAAAGCTTTCCTTCGACAGCAGGGTGTTAAGGGTATACACTCTACATTAAAAACTGTGTATAGTCAGCAGGGGCGATCAATGCATAAGTATGCAAATGATCATTCCAGGGTATTTTGCGCCATGCTCAGTACAGTAGGCATGCGCAATGCTCGTGCCTGGGTATACCCAGGGTAATTGCATGGTATTTATATAAATACTTTTACGTACTCAACGGGGTCGTTCAATGGGTAATGCGTAAGCATAGACAAGGATGTTCTAGGGTAAAGTGCACTTAAATGGCTTTCTACTTTCCACAAGTGCGTTCGGGGCTAATGCATAAGAGCAGGGCAATTCTGGTACCTTGAAGTAATTAAGGGAATGTGTGTATTGATATATTCCGTTTCCTAGAAATCACGCACAGGTCGGAGAATTTAATTTCTTCAGGCACATGCACACATGCACATTATTAGACTCTCAAACTTACTCCGAATCTGCAAAAATATTTCGATTTGCAGTTTTGCCTATATATATATATATATACATTTATATATATACATATATATATATATATATATATATATATATATATATATATACATATATATATATATATATATACATATATATATATATATATATATATATATATATATATATATATATATATATATATATATATATATATATATATATATATATATATGTATATATATATATACATATATATATATATATATATATATATATATATATATATATATATATATATATATATATATATATATATATATATATATATATATATATATATATATATATATATATATATTTATATATACATATACATGTACATATATATATATATATATATATATATATATATATATATATATATATATATATATATATATATATATATATATATATATATATATATATATATATATATATATATATATACATATATATGTATATATATATATATATATATATATATATATATACATATTTATATATACATATATATATATATATATATATATATATATATATATATATATATATATATATATATATATATATATATATATATATATATATATATATATATATATATATATATATATATATATATATATTGTCACACTGCCGAGTGAAATGCAGTTGGCGGCTTATTAATCTACACGTTTGTTGAGGGCGATTGTCAGAAGCCACCCGTCATCAGGAAAATGCCATATTTTCTAGGAGTGTCTGCATGATACCGACTCATCTCTGTACTCGGCAAACACCTTGAAGTCTGTAAGGCCTGGAATCACGGCTGCCACCAGGTCTATTATGTGCTCGTGCTAGTACGTTCACGTAAATATAGATGAGGAAAATACGCCTCTCTGCCTCGTTTCTTTCATCACACAATATATCTTTGATAAGTACAGGATTGAGCACAGTGTAGCAATTACTAAGCCATTGTAAAGAATTGTGCATATGCAGTTTGCATAGAAAAGGGCGCATGTATTTACAATCTGAATAATACATCAAACACACATCGAGCGTGGCTAGGTTCTCAAATGCCGAACCTGCAGGTTTATTATTTCCGAGCCAAAGAAAATCGACATAGCATTTCCTTCCCTTCATCTGTATGCATAACTAGAAGATAACTACAAGGGTGCCAGGTACCTCAATGAGCTACTTACGTTAATCAGTTTAATCAGTTGGTAATCTTCCCTTTCGCTTTGTGAAGACGAACGGTAACATACCCTTATCGGAAAGGGGTGCTTTAATTTACTTAGTATTTTCATATTCGGCTTGTGTGATAATTATAAAATTATACTGCAAATACATAATATGGTCCTACATCGAGATTTTCCCAGAAACAAAGAGACCGAAAGGTCAACATACATAAGGTATATGAGATAAGGATGAACATAGGGGAAAATTGTAAATATAGAAAACCAAAGATAACATCATTATTACTCAGTTATACATAAAGTAAAGCGATAATGATAAAACACAAAATGGGAATGAAGTGTCCTCACAATAATAATTACATATACCTTAAAATAATGTATTATACATGTATATTAACATTTCAATCAATTAAATGAGATATATTTACATTTTCATTCCATTACTATGGCTTTTTGGATTGGAAAGTATACACACTGTGGAATGTGCACTATGAAAACTCAGCTATATGCAAACATGATAATGGAAATGCCATGGTGACAGACACGAGGAAATATTAATAGCATATTAAAAGGTATACAGGTAGACCGTATTTCGTAATGCAATTGAAGGAAATCGCTGAAATGATAAAAGAGAATGACATAACTTTCCGTCTCTGAATGACCACCACTGATACTATTGATTTGATTGGCTCGTACAAGAAGGCATAAACCCTCATAGTATTAAGAATGACCAATTTGGTTATACTAGCAATATTTGAATTACCAAGAGTTTGTCACTTCGATCTTTTTCGAAATAACCAGATAAAAATGAGGAAAATGAGAAATTTCCAAACAAATTATCAATAGTCAATTTAATTGAATAAATGCTTCCTACATTGCAATTAAGTCAATATAATACGTGCGCGCGTGTTTTATTTTAATTATATGTATATGTATCAAAAAGATGAATGTCATCATAATGGTAATTGCACGTTTGAGTAACGTTTTGATTTAGGCATCAGAAAGAAGTCCTGCATTTCAGAAAACAAAGTTTGTAAATTCATTATGCGCACAGGCCTCCGCCGACAATAAATCGTGTTTTACGATACACTCTAATTGAAAAGTCGTGTTTGACAATACGTTCCTAGAAATATTAGCCCGTTCGTATTACCACAGCGCGAAGTCAGACAAATCCATGCGATATCTCATACTATACGATGCTGTTATTCACCAGATGTCAGAGCTGCCTTCAAAGAACAAAGATCCTAGGAAAGTAATCAAATCAGTTTTCTCCGCATCAAACTTGCCTTCAATCATGCTGCCAAATTAAGGCCCATTGGGAACTTTGGACAGAGATAAATGGATCACCCCAAAACATTTTGAGTTGTTATGATTTACAGCATGCAAGGTCTCACTTATTGATCCCTGATTCAGCCGCCGAATTATCTCCGTCCACGAGCTATTGTCATTTATGCAATGCTTTGTTGAAATTGCGTGCTATTTACACTGCTTGTTGCATGAGAAAATCCGTGGCAACATTGAAATGATTACTCCTATATAAAAATACCCTATCACATATGTACCAATCGCAATCGAATAGCCATATATGCTTATGGTATATTTCTTGAATATTCATTTCTTGAGGAGTGCAAATAGTGTGGCATGTACATCTGATGCATTTATTTCTGTCAATTTCCTAATTCCGTCTCACATAATCCCAATATGGCAGGAAATGTGACGATCAAGTAATCTCTAAACTTCCATCTATTCCATACGTTGTTCAGACCTCGCCGCGATGTGGCAAAAAGTGACGATAAGCCAAATCTAAAATTCCAAATCAAATTAATTTCGTCTGTTCCCATAACGCAGTGTGCTGTGTTTGACAGAGCATCTTCCAACTCTCCCCACCCCATCCCCCCACCATCACCGACCAAAACATTAACCAGTCCCGCACGTTTTCTATAGGGACGCGGTAGACCCCTTTGTAATGCAGTGCTTGGTGGGCATGGCGACTGACAAAGTAACGGCATCCAATGGGACAGAGCTTTATTGCATGCGTCCTATTAGAACAGATGGGTTGTATGGCGCAGTGCGCCGCCCAGCCAGACTATACACTCACTCGTCTACGTGCCCACGTCCCCGTGTGACTAGCAGGAAGTGTGCGCAAATCATTGACCACCTGATCCTTCCCTTGATTACTCTCTGCTCTCACACATCTCGCGTGAACTCCTTCAAGACGCACGAGATTATCGCACGCTGTGACACTTGAACGCGATGACGAACCAGAGTAATTAGACTGCACAAAATCCCTCTTGATACCAATCAAGCAATTTATTCACTACGTTACACCTTTATAGGCAGTTGACTTTTGTCATTTGGGAGAGTGAAGTTGGCGGAAAAACGGACAAGGAAATTTCGGAACGGGGAAATTTTGATAATCTTTTCTCCATGTATCAATCTCTCACGAATAGTTTGCTGACTCCAAACGTAATATTTCCAGGTTTATTTTAAAATAAAATGAATAGTAAGATAAAGACATTTGAAAAAAATAGTATTTGGTCATGCTATACCATGGATATGTTATACCATTCGTGCAGAGCTGTAATGGGTAAGCTTACTAGGCATGCTACTTTGGAGAAGTCCCTTAGAATTGGCTATCTAAGCGTGTCTGTGTTATTGACAGTCAGTGGGAGTATGATGTGTATAGCCAAAGGCTGTTGAACGACAGGCTACATATGGCCGAGTACTTGTAGGTATCAACACAGGGCCTACCCGCGGCCAGGCAACAATAGTCTACCGTCAAAGCCGGCCGGTGTCTAGTATTGAGTAGGTGGTCCTGTGTGTCTCGCCTCTCATATATACTACACAGCTCTCTCACAAAGCAGCCTCCTCCTCTTTACGCACATCGAAGCCGTTGTCAATGGAGAGCTAGGTATTGACTCGCAGCAGAATTGCCATATGGGACTTAATCCTTGAGGCTAGTCTTTGAAGTTAGAACTAGAACAAGGCAGAGCACCAGGGCTCACATAAGAAGAGGCGGCAGTTCTTCCTAGATTATAATAAACCATGACATTTCTTCTGTCTGTGTCTGCGTCATTTTCTTCAAATGCAGAACATCATAGACTTCTATTATGGTGGTGGCCTTTACTGTAGACGATATCGCAATATATCGTACTCGATCTAAAAACGGCCAGTCGAATCTATCAGTCGTGTTTCTTATATGTACACTGTAATATGATGGGCTACTTGAGGTATTTTTCACAATAGAACAACTATTTGTTTTAAATCGTTGCCATATATATACATATATATATATATATATATATATATATATATATATATATATATATGAATATATATATATATATATATATATATATATATATATATATATATATATATATATATATATATATATATATATATATATATATATGCCGATATATGTATATACATTAATTAGAATTGCTCTGACACATGGTGGGTGTGCAGACCACAGGTCTGCATATATTATATATATATATATATATATATATATATATATATATATATATATATATATATATATATATATATATATATATATATATATATATATATGCACATATGTGTATATACATTAATGAGAATTGCTCTGACATGGTGGGTGTGCAGACCACAGGTGTGAATTAAACTCTTTAAAAGCCACCTCTCATACTAGCCGCCCCCCCCCCCCCCTCACTTAGCCTTTCACAGGACCCTTGTGTATACCTGTCTCGCCCCCTAACCTTTCCCTCTCTCTAGCAGAGAATGGCGTCTCCAGGAACCTCGCAGGTACACGGGTGATAAATGCCTAGACTTTCCGCAAAATTACCTGTGCATTGATCAGCCCGCTCCAGTGGGCAGGATTTATTCCAGCTCACAGCAACTGGCGTATCAGCGCAGCGCTCCCACAGCGACTCACAGCCTATAAACTAGATGGAATAGGTAGCAATTTTTTGAGCCGTGGGGCGCAATTTCATTGACTTCGAGCGCATAAATCAAAACACGAAGTGTCATTGCCAATCCATCGTGATTCCGTAATGCAATAGAGTACGCCGATAATTCCTCTGTTTCAATTGTAGTTGGGCAGCAAGTCTAGGGTGTTGGGGCCTGGCAATATACTACGGAGTAACAATGGAAATTTCCACTGTGTGCACCGCAATGTTTGTCTGAGCACAGTTCTCGATCCAAGCAGGAAGAACTACTGTGTGTTTGTTTGATAATTACATTTCAGCATAACTCATTTTAGCATTGCTAGTGGTGTCCCAGGAGGAGGAGTTGCTGTGCCATCAGCTGTGTGGAATGGGAATGACTGAGAATTGAATTATCTGACCCGTAGAGACTCCTCTCTCTGGGGCTCGGCGGGTCAAGTTCACTCTGAGGAGAAACAACGCACAGAATGAATTGCATCCTCCTATAGCATAAGCCACAGCCGTCCACCATTTATAACTACTCCTACTCCTACTACTACTACTACTACTACTACTACTACTACTACTACTACTGGCACTGGGTGATTAATGAATATGATGATGAATAATGATGATGATAATAATGACAATGATAATAATGATGATTATGATGACACCAACAATATTATTTATAACGACAAAAACAACAACAACAACAATAATAATAATAATGATGATAACAATGATAATAATAATAATAATTATGATAATTATAATAATAATAATAATAAAAATTGCGCTGCTGGTGGTAATGATGTTGATGATGATAGCCGTTAAATAATGTTGATGAAATGTTTATTTATATGTTCTCTTGTATTTCTAGCCAAAATATGGCTTGTCACTACTAAAAGTAATACAATGACTTAATAACAGCAAAGTATACCGAACAAATAAACTGCACATAAATCTACGAAACACTAGAGTAGCACCTTAACTTATATATTATATTCACATTTAAATGATCTACAAATCATTTTGACAACCGACTTAACCCATACATCCGGATTCTATATAAATCTACGAATAACGAGTAGAAATCAACCCAAATATGTGATTCACATGTATTTCATGAGTTTTGTTTGTCTATTCCAGGAATGCAGAATTCGGCGTCCGCGTGTACAATAGTTAGTGTGATAGTTTTATTCACGTCAGGCCTGATTGGACTATTTGGTGCTGCCTTCAAACAGGTGTCCGCATGTATGGTCACGGGCGCCATGTACCTTATAGCAGGTAAGTCAAACCACAGGTATCTGCTCCAGGAGACTTGAGCTCAAGTCATGAAGTAGGGCCTGTAGGGGTGTTGTGGGCCCAGAAATCCTCCCCAAAGCGCTAAGAAACCCTGGAAAACAAAGAATAAAGCAATTGTTAAAAATCTAGTAGTCTCTATATATATAATAGGATCAGGTGTGCAGGTAAACAATTCACAGCTACTCGGCCGTAAGGGAGAGTCTGTTACAAAGCTACTCCTCATTGTTCAGCAAAACCTGAAAGAAACAAAACGACTACACCAAACAGGTCTTGACTTACCTTTTAAACATCCACCCACCTCCCAGACTAATCCGCGGCCGTTTTTGCAACTTTAATGGAACTTAAACTTCTAAAGTGGTGATTCTCACCACAAACACGGCCTCCATGTTAAACTAAAGCCAGTGAATGCTCTCGAGCGATCTCATTGGCTGATTCTGGGTGGAATGACGTTCCAGGGTTTCTTAGCGCTTTGGGGAGGATTTCTGGGCCCACAACACCCCTACAGGCCCTACTTCATGACTTGAGCTCAAGTCTCCTGGAGCAGATACCTGTGGTCAAACCGACACGATCACTACATCATTTTCCCACACGGATGTATGTTTATGTATGTATGTATGCATGTATGTATGTATGATATATGTATGTGTGTAAGTATGTATGCTTTTTATAGCTCACTTGAAGATCGTAAGCCGTGATTGGCTCACTGAGATTTGCCATTCCATGCTGTTGTGCTCATGAAGCGATGTTGTGCTCACAAGGGAATGTCCCATCTCCCTCACTAGGCAATTTCCCACCTCTCGGGAGAATGTCACACCTCCCTCACTGGTGACGCCTAGCTTGGAAAGTGTCAGTCATCAGTCATCTGTGACCTTGACCTCGTCCGAAACAGCAGACGGTCTTTCCATTGCATCAGCGATCGATCGGCAGTCATTTGATAGGCAGTCATTTCGTACTTTACCAAATTGGGGTCATATTAGGCATCCGTCCGCTGTGCGGGCTGTTTGCGGGCAGTTTAAGGCCGAAAACCGTGGCGATCGCAGGATCACCTTGCGGGTGCCTCAAGGAGTTGGCCTCAACCATAGAGGTCGTGCGGTCGAAAATCAGTGGTCATGGGCCGTAGAGAGGTTTGCGAACATGTTTGCAAATCAGTCTACGGTCCGCGACCTACCTACGGACATGTGTTGACTTAGCGTCTGACGCACGGCAATCTTTAAGGCCGTGCGGCGCTCCCACTGATCCTTGAGAGTGCCTCACGGCACTCTTTAAAGAAAATAGGCCTCTTCAAGGTGGCTGTTGCTGCAGTGTGAGGTGTGATGTGTGTGTGTATTTCCAAACTTCCCATGATCATCGCTATGAACATCACATAAAGCAGTCAGAGCTTCATAGGCACTCATCACCTTCCCAATATCATACTCAAGCACACGCATCTGGTCTCTCAATGCAATCACATCACCATCAAGGTGATCTTGCAGAAGCTTTGCAAGGATCAATATGATTGGGACTCGCCCATCCCTGACACCCTTCGTTCCCAATGGGAAAAGTGGAGGAATGGCTTGCTACAATTAGAGGGATTGCACATTGCCAGATGCCTTCGCCTTGTGAATGGTTGGTCCTTAAGTGTGATCCTATAGCAAAATGAATCCGACTCTATACACCATTGAACTCCAAGAGCTCTCTCAATAGGTACAGGACCTTGTAGAAGGTCTAGGTCTTGTAACCCTTTTGCTCTAGCTTCAGGCGGCAGAAATTTCATAACTTCCGGCGAGTTAGAGATGAATTTGTGCAAGTTTAAGCCGCCATTTGAGGTAACTTGCCTAAAAGTGGAATGATCCACCCAGAGTGACCAGTGGCCTATAAATACCCCAATCCAAAGAGAGGCTGAGACAAGGTGCCCACCTGGTGGGCAAAGTAGCAACTAAAAAAGTGACAGCACATACACACTAAATACACACACACATCACACCTCACACTGCAGCAACATGGCTCCCTAAAAATTGTCAAATTTTTCCCAGAAAATTAACATTACGCAAAGCATTTATGCCAAAGGCCTTGTTACCAATCTTAAGATTAGCAGATACAATAAAAGATATGACACGCATCCTCGCAAACAGCTCAGAAATAGAGACTACAAAACTAAGCACAAAACTGCAAAACGTATTAGCGATCTATGCGAAGCTTAAAGCTACGCATAAGCAAAGCATTATATTAAACTATGGCTCCTTGTCGGGAGACGAACCCTGGTGATTACTTTGAGGATGCTTTCATTAAAAGCACCACCTTGTGAATCGGACGATTCAAAAAACACGGAGGGCTAGTAGGCCTACCCGTTTTATCCAAAGACCTTGACCCCATAGACAATCTAACAGAGCGTACAAGGCCATCCTTGCTTGGGAAAGTTTCAACAACAAGTCCAAGCCTCCACCGTGATCAAGGTAAATCGTCATCACAGACGATTACGACATCATCTATTTCCACATTCGGGAGAGTCTTGTTCCATTTTGAGCGAACCTGCAAATTTTGCAAATATTCCTTCCTCCACCGTTTCCAAAATTCGTTTGCCAGATGTTGCACACGTCTCCACCTCTTCTTCGAGTAGAGATCTGTATTCTCAAAATTACCCAGAGGAGGCAGTACAACATCATGTTTCATAGTAAGAATCTGGTTGGGAGTCAAGGGTGCCAGGGACAAAGGATCATTTGCACTATCTACAGTAAGTGGCCTGCTATTCACGATAGCTGCCGCCTCATACATGAAGGTTCTCAAACTATCATCATCCAGCTGTGTACCCACATTGCGGAATAATGAATCTAGTACGGCACGAGCAGTTCTGATCTGGCATTCCCAGATTCCACCCATATGACTAGCATTGGGAGTATTGAATTTAAAATCAATGAGATCACAGTCATTGGACAGCAAAAACCTCTTTATAGAGTATTCATCAAACTCCTTGATACTGGCATTCAGCTCATTTCTTGCCCCAATGAAGTTTGTCCCACAGTCACATCTGAGCGTTCTTATTGGTCCACGAATGGAGATAAATCTCTGTAAGCAGTTAATGAAAGAGTCAGTACTGAGAGAAGTAGCAACCTCAATGTGAACTGCTCTTGACTGCAAGCAAGTGAATAATGAGCCATATCTTTTCATCTCTTTCCGGCCATCTTTCACTACCCACGGACCAAAGAAGTCGACACCACAATAGGAAAACGGAGGGGCACTGTCCAGTCTATCGGTTGGCAAATCAGCCATCTTCTGTCCTTGTACAGGACAACGTAATCTTCTACATGGCACACCGTTAAAGATATGCTTCCTAACTGCGGCACTACAGGCAATGATCCAATAACCAGAACTCCGTATCTTATTGATGGTCAGTCCTTGACCTTGATGACTAATCTTGTCATGAAAAAAGGCTATAATGAGGTTTGTGACGTGACCATGCTTTGGAATAATCATAGGATGTTTAATGTCTACAGAAACCTTGGCCCTTCTGATACGGCCTCCTACCCTGAGAATACCTTCTTTGTCTAAGAAAGGGTCTAGACCGTAGATAGAGCTCGACTGCTTTAAAGTGACATCTTTATCAGGTCTTTGTAACAAAGCAATCTTTTCTTTGAAAGCATGACATTGGACTATCCTAATGATTTCCTTTTCAGCCCTTTTTAACTCTTCAACTGTCACTGGCCCAAGAACTTTCATAGGACTTCTCAAATTTGCTTTGAATCTCAAACACAAAGCTACTGCACGTTTCAAAGAGAACCAGTTTGAGAAGTAATCAAACCTGGTAAGCTCAAAATTAGTGGGCAAGAAACCCAAATGAGTATGAAGGACTTGAACCTTCCTCAACTCCGGATCATTAGGGTCTAGAGTAGCATTGATCTCAGTATCACAACCAAGGTCTGATGTCGAAATAAAGTCAGGACCATGAAGCCATTTAGATTTAGCAAGAAAATCTTCTGGGCTGACACCTCGGGACCCTTCATCAGCAGGATTGACACTAGTATTGACATACCGCCATTGAGAAATATCACTTCCGTCTCTTATCTGTTGTACTCTGTTCCCAACAAATATGTGAAACCGTTTCGAGTCGTTAGATATATAACCTAGAACAACCCGACTATCAGTCCAATAGAACTGAGTAATATTGTCGTATTCTAGTTCGTCTTTCAGGAAAGTACCCATTCTCACGGACAGCAAGGCAGCATTCAGCTCCAGCCGTGGAATAGTGACTAATTTAAGAGGAGCTACTCTTGCTTTCCCTATAAGCAATGAACAGTGCACTTGCCCTAAAGTATTGACCAAGCGTAAAGTCGAACACTGGCCATATGCATATGAACTGGCATCAGAGAAGTGATGGATTTCGATCTTCTCTAACTCACCAAAGTTCAGCGGGCGAAGGCATCTGGCAATGTGCAATCCCTCTAATTGCAGCAAGCCATTCCTCCACTTGTGACCCTTTCGCTCTAGCTTCAGGCGGCAGAAATTTTATAACTTCCGGCGAGTTAGAGATGAATTTGTGCAAGTTTAAGCCGCCATTTGAGATAACTTGCCTAACTTTCTCAATGAGAGAAGTTGCCTTATCCACAGATGAGACAGACTTAAGGCCATCATCCACATAAAAATGATGATGGATGAACTGAGTAACTTCTTTGCCATATAAAGTCTGATTATCAGTAGCTATCTGTTTAAGGCCATAGTTGGCACAACCAGGGGATGATGATGCTCCAAACAGATACACGGTCATACGAAACTTTATTGGTTCCGACTCAAAATCAAGATTCTCCCACCAGAGAAATCTCAGGAAGTCAGGATGCTCAACATCCACCTTAAACTGATGGAACATCGCTTCCACGTCACATATGAAGGCAATTTCTTCCTGTCTGAATCTACTCAGAACACCAACTAAAAGGTTGGTTAGATTAGGACCAGACAGTAAGTGGTCATTCAGGCAAAAGCCCTTGAAAGAAGAACTACAATCAAAGACAACCCTAATCTTCCCAGGCTTTTTAGGGTGATAAACCCCATGGTGGGGAATATACCAAACATGGCCATCCTCCAAGTTCAATTCAGACACCGGCACTCTCTCAGCAAAGCCTTTCTCAATAAGATCTTTCATAAAGGCTATATAGTCCCTTTGATAGTCAGCATCTCGTTTGAGTTTGCGCTTCAAATGCTGAAGGTGCTCAGTAGATATCACTCTGTTATTCGGAAGAGAGACATTGTCCATTATAAATGGCAGTGGCATCTCATAATGCGTGTCCTCTCTCTGATGAATGCCCTCCTTCAGCAAAGACAAGAATCTTCTATCATGCTGAGAAGGGGATTGACCTACATGGCGGTCACTGAAATCAAGCTCCATCATTTGAATTACATCCTTAGGAGTTATGACTTCCTTCACCTTGGTCTTAAAAGAAAACAGCACTTGATCAATAGGCTCAGATACAGATGATTGTATTTCCCTAGCAAACACCCTATGGCTGAGGCCAATGGGGTCACAGTCATTGTTCACATCAGAACAATCAGAGCCAACAATGCTCCACCCAAGAGCTGTCCTTTGACCAAAAGGACCATTACTCTCAGGGATTATCACCTCCAAAGGCTCTAGAGCTTGAGGGCAGTCATACCCTATAAGGAGACCGACCTCGCAGTCTCATAGCTGTATAAGGGGTAGGAATATGATCCCTATTTGCAGGTATGATATGTCTTGAATAGACAGAAGGTAGGGTTATGCGTCATCACTGTTGTAAGCTCTAACCTGCAGACCATTAACCCTTTGGCTATTGATAATCTTGTTCTTTGCAAGCATAGTGGACAAGCTAAGTCTCGTCTCAGATCCCTCAACTTCAAGATTTTCTGGAGTAAACTCTAAAATGAAGGAGGTATCTGACTGAGTGTCATGCATAGCATATGTCAAAACCTCTTTTCAAGGCTCATCCTTACTGGATATCCACACTGGCCCTATCAGAGAACATTGTTTTGATGATCTTGTTAAAAAGACAAGTTTTGGTATTTACAGAAGTTGCCTTGACCTCTGTGTCAGATTCAATAACATCTGAATTAGTATTGTGAGTAGCCTTTGACTCTGATGTTGAGTCTGATAATGATCTCACATCACCATGAAGTGGTGTAGGATGTTTCCTGGAACAAATCTTGCAAGTCGTAGCCCTTTTACAGACGAAAGATTTGTGACCATAACTCAGACATGCAAAACAGAGATTCTTTTCTCTAATATAATCCTTTCTCTCTTGGAGAAACATGGAAAAGAACTGAAAGCAATTTTCCAAGTTATGCACTTTGGTACAGAGGGCGCATTTGTCTAGGCTAGGGGTACCCTTATTCATTTCCCTGCCATCAGTAGCGAACGTACTAGAAGCTACTTTAGATCCAGTAAAATTCCTAGATGACCTAGAACTTTCAACTTTCAATGACTGAAAGGAAGTAATGGGATCACAAGCAATGTCAGCCTCTATCCCAACAAAGGACTGAACCTCACAAAATGGAGGAAACCCTTTACCTTGCTGTTTCCAGTTGGCAACTGTACAACCCCATCTGGTCACTAGATAATCTGGCAATTTAGCCAACATCTTGCGATTCTCTCTGTCATCATTAAGGATGTTCAGACTATTCATTGACTGCATCGCAGTCTGACACTGCCGTAAAAAGTCAGGAAAACGTCTGAGAGCTATGCCATCCCTATAGGGGATTTTCGGCCATGCATCAAGACGATCCTTAAATGCCGGTGAAATGACGAAGGGATTTCCATATCTCTCTTGAAGCAAGTTCTTTGCATCATCAAATGCTAAAGATGATGACACCAGAAAATACCCTTCAACTGCTTCTCGAGCAGCACCAATGAGGTATTTTTTGAGATAGAGCATTCGCTCTGAGGGGGGTATAGCCCTTCTCTCTATCAAGGTTTCAAACGTCACCTTCCAATCAGGGTATTTTAGTGGATCGCCACTAAAGACTGGTGGCTCAGGAACAGGCAACCCACTAAGATCCATGTGACTAGAGAACAACTTCGCGAAATCTAACACTTGCATGGAAGAGTTCCGAGCTGGTTGCTGTGTAGTCACAGGTGGCATATTGTGTCCATCGTGTAAAACACTTCTATGTGGAGCACAAGAAGAAAAGACTGGTAACTGAGACCCAGTCGCGACACTTTCAGAATGCACCCAAGTAGTTTTAGTAAGTGTATTGGGAATAGAACCACTGTGAGAGACAGGGTGGCGAAATTCAGGTACCTTAGGATTCAAATCGCTAAGGGGAGGCGCTGAAGTAGCTGAAGTAGGAGCACCTGTGGAGCAAACCCCAGAAATTCCAGGGTTTAAACCGCCCGGATTCTGCCCTGCAGCAGTAACACCACATGATTGAACAACTGACGCTAAGGTAGGTGTAACAGGTGCATAACGCGAAAGCCATGATACATTAGTAGTCGGAGTAGACAACTTCGCGGCTATGGTTTGTGATTTGAAGTAACGATCTAAGTGGTCATGAGTTTCATCGCACGCAGGGGTATCAAGATGTTGTTTGACTGATTCTTGTTCAAATCTAACACCATGATCCTCCTGTTCTATTTTCTCAACTGCTTTCAACTGCTCTTCATTGATTTCAAGCTCCTTTTGGGTTTGAATTCTCTGAAATTCAGGGTAAATATCTAAATACTTCAGTTCTGTTTTAAGAGCTGCAGCTTTAGTAGCAT
Organism: Maea johnstoni; assembly: GCA_963942565.1. NCBI lineage: Eukaryota > Metazoa > Annelida > Polychaeta > Spionida > Magelonidae > Maea > Maea johnstoni. The sequence goes on along the minus strand of OZ012685.1, from coordinate 11,953,955 downwards.
ATTCAAGCTTCTTCGAAGCACTAGAATTGCTCAAGTGTGACGCTTTACTAGAATGACTAGAGCCTGACCTTTTTGACTTAACACTACCTTTGCTTGAAGCTGACTTTTTTGACTTAACACTACCTTTGCTTGAAGCTACACATGACTTCATGGAAGTCCTGTCAATTTCAAGCTCCCGGATAGCATCACTAAGTTTTTTGAGCAGTGTATGATGCTCACTCTATAAAAAGTGGCAGCACATACACACTAAATACACACACACATCACACCTCACACTGCAGCAACAGTGGCCGTAGGGGATAGTGTGTTAGGGCCGTTCCATATATATATAAATATATTTATTCCTTGTATATATATATATATATATATATATATATATATATATATATATATATATATATATATATATATATATATATATATGTATATATATATGTATATATATATATATATATATATATATATATATATATGTATATATATATATATATATATATATATATATATATATATATAAATATGTATATATATATATATATATATATAAATATATATATATACACATATATATATATATATATATATATATATATACATATATATATTTATATATATATATATATATATATATATATATATATATATATATGTATATATATATATATATATATATATTTACAAAAAAAATGCTAAATCTTAAAAAAATTTGGGTGCGGCCGGCGACAAAAATTCAAAATGCGCGAATACCTGTACAAATCAATTATTGTTTTCATTGATAATTAATCAAATTGGTGTTTGTTTAGTATATGATAAAACAAATATGATGTCGCAGTGAGTGTAATGTTCATGGCGGAACGGATGCCCCGGGAGGATGGTTTTCCATCGTGCTACACCCACTGGGATGTCATATTTGTATGTGTGGATGTTTGTGTGTCGAGCAAATGTCATGTAGATACTACGAATCTGTGTAAAACTAAGAGAACGCCTAGAATAAGTTTACTGCATTTGAAATATTAATGTGTAGGCTCTGGTATCGTTGTGTGCATACACTTAACACCATTCATGTTTTTCAAAAGCACGGAGGATCAATGTAGCGATTAGAAGCGCGCTCACGAGTAGGTACACGTGGTGAGGAGTAGTCAGGATAACAAGCTTACACAGCAATTATTACTAGTGATTGCTTTTGTATTTGTATGGTAAAGTCAGGGAGGCGTATACAGCACTGACACTTAATTCCTATGGCGTTCGGCCAGTCGTCTACCAGCAACTGGTCGACTGGTTAACAGAGGTGTCCTTGACCGCGCAGTCGAGCCAAATTAAGCGCACATATCCTTTGCCAACTTACATGTAAAAGCGAAGTGAAGTTAACTTAAGCTTTGATGTTACTGGCGTGTAGTCTTATCTGTGCTTAGGCAACTGAATGGCCATCAGCGTGCGGTCGTTTAAAATGTCCGGTCTACCCTCGCATCCAGTGCAGGAAAGTACATGCCTTTACTGTACCTAGTATTAGCCTGTCATAGTGGAAGTACAGGCAGACATATTATCAAGGACCGCCGCAAATAACCTAATTTCATTATGATAGATCACGATTTAAGAGAACGATATGATTTGAGAAATTAGCCGAAAATATGAATCCACAAAATGTGACGAAAATACCAACAAAGATAAGCGGATCAGATCGACAATCTCATACATTATCAATATTCTAACACATACCCAAGTTAAAATTCCATATTATTTTACGAAACATAAAATTGCTCACTGGTATACGTGCAAATATTTTAATCCAAGTTTCACCATTAATGGACGCACCTAGTCGGTTTGACCTGAGCCAATAGGAACCAAGACAACATTTCTCTTCTGGACATGACCTACGTATCACCACGATACAAAAATCTCTTGATATGATAACAGTTATGGAAACTGAAAGTTCAAAAATGACCCTTTTCCCATTTTCAATAAAGAAAAGAAGAAAAATGGTTATAAAATTGGAAAGGAGTAAAAAGTAGAAAATATCTGATATCCTTCCCTTGGCATTGATATTTTCTCTACATTTCCAACCCGATCTATGATATTGGATAGGAGTGCCGTTTTTTTCCAAAACACTATGCATGTTTTGTTTTTCAGTTTTTCACCCTAAAATCTTACATTCTTCTTGGAGGGTACGACGTTTGTGATGTTAATTGTATTCTAAATCAGAAGACTTCTCAGCAAGTTTCACTTTTTATATGGTGAAATTGTGTGAATAAATGCAGCGTAAAGCAAAAACTGAGTCAAAGAAATAGGACACCAAAAAGGGCAATGTCATTGATTTTATTTCTAGATATACGTCTAACATTTGATCTAAATCACTTTTCATTCGTAAGAACAATGTATCATTCAGAACGTGCGATATTCGATCTCGTTGCACGAGTGTTTAAGGGTCAAAATTGCTCTGTAAGCTCCATCTTTATTGTAAAATCAATTACCTATCCATCAACTCTATTCCAGTTATGACATGACTTCCATTATGCAGTCCAACCAGATTTTTCCCATTATTGTGGAGAGGGCTTTAAGTGTCTTCTAGAGGAAACTATGGCTCTCCATTCATTGCCATGGTTTCTAGGTTTCTGGCGATATTTCCATCACGTTAAACATTGATCTCCGATTAATGGAATCAGTAGAAATTATTTGTACAATGCTTGAATCAATATGGCCATCAGCTTTTGTGACTGATATTTCGAAACGTCAATCCATAATAGCCAAATCAAACCCTCGCAGCAACCACGTACGTTGTCATAAAGACACAACTAATCAAAAGCATGCCTTGTTAGGTAAAGTCAATCGATGAAATGCGATATTCACTCAGATAACCATCCATTTACAGCTTATGTTTGCTCTATGATACTTTTATTCCCGTTGCCTAGCGATGAAAGGCGATGCTGTACATAGTTTGGCTTCCATTACTGGCTTCCGCAAGAGCGCCCCCTTTATCTAAATAAGTGAACTATTAATAGAAAAACATATCCTTGTCTACACAATGGATAAAGTGTCTTTGTCTTATCGCGAATACGTATGATTCGTGTATCAACTGCAATTACTGTAAAAAGTAATGGGATCATTTATCCATTGAATAAGGGGGAAACTATTCAATAGTCCGTGGTCTACCATGGACTATTGTGGGCAGTATGCACCGCCCTTTGGAGGTAAGACGTTGGTATGGTTTGCGACAGAGAATACTAAGCAACCGAGGTTAGTATTGCCTGCCGAGCTTATCAATGAGCGCATTAATTTACATGCGCAGTATTAAAAAGGTATAACATATTTCATACCCAGTTTGTGTCTGTCATTCTAAAGTTATGATGCCCTGTTTTTGTATGTCGTTTTAAGGATAACATACCCTGTTTGTGTTTATCGTTTCAGAATTAACATACCCTCCCGGGGGGGGCACTTGGGTATTTAGGGGGGTGCATACGTTCGTTATCAAAATTAAAAAATACCCCTAAAGCACTGATTTCTGGCCAAAAAAGCACCCTTATTTTAATAAAACGCTGATTTTTTCACCTTAATAAACACCCCTTCTTTTATCAAAACACTGACATTGGATGAACGGGAACACGTATTTTAACTTAAGATTTTATGATCCTCTGCTTGTTTAGCGACAGCAAGTGGCGGCAGCAAACTCGGAAGCCCTGAGTCACTTCGGGAGTCACTCGGCGTCAGAGCCGCGTATATTTCGTGGATTGTAAGGGGATTTTGACCCCCAGACTTCGTACCTGGGTACAAAAAAGTACCCTTCTTTTACAAAATCGCGGACATGCGGAGGTCTTAAAAAAAACCTTCTTCCGCGAAATACGTAACGAAGGTGCGGCCCCCCTCTGTACCCGAGTGCCCCCCCCCCCCCCCCCCCCCCCGGGCATACCCTGTTTGTGTTTGTCGTTTCAGAATTAACATGCTTGTGTTTATCGTTTCAGAATTAACACACCCTGTTTGTGTTTATTGTTTCAGAATTAACATACCCTGTTTGTGTTTATCGTTTCATAATTAACATACCCTGTTTGTGTTTATCGTTTCAGAATTAACCTACCCTGCTTGTGTCTATCGTTGCAGAATTAACATACCCTGTTTGTGTTTATCGTTTCCGAATTAACATACCCTGTTTGTGTTTATCGTTTCAAAATTAACATACCCTGTTTGTGTTTATCGTTTCAGGGGTTTTCGCGATTTTCGCGCTGGTCATCATGCACTCTAAGATCAGGATCGAGCAGGAGATGTGTTACGCCATAGAGCCTGTCCAGAACCTGCTCTGCTCCTCGCGGACTTGTCACGTGGGCCACTCCATGATGATCACGTGGAGCGCCGTGGCCTTCTGCCTCATCACCGCCTCGCTTTGGCTCTTCCTACAAAAACTCATGAGTATAGAGAAATCCAAACAGATTGTATAACAGGGAATATCAGATATAAGTGACAAAAACAAAAAAACACGAAAGAAGAAAAGAGAAATGGTAACAGATTGTGTAACAGTATCAATTGCAAGGTTGCAAACCACAAAAATGATGAACATAGAGAAATCTAAGGAGATTTTGTAACATGGAATATCAAGGGCAAGTTTCACAAGCCACAGAAACTCATGAATATATATATATATATATATATATATATATATATATATATATATATATATATATATATATATATATATATATATATATATGTGTTTGTGTGTGTGTGTGTGTGTGTAACTATGTGTATATATATATATTCATATGTATATATTTATATGTATAGAGAGAGATTCACAAAACTGTCCGCTGGGTAGGGTGGTATAAAAGCAGTATATTAGAGAATGATTTCCGTCTAAGGTAGTAATTCTACATGTTAATGAAATGTTTGCTTGAATGTATTTATATAAAGTGTCTGCCTAGTCTTACGGGTGTACATGTACGGACAGTCCTCTGCGATGTATGCCATCATTCGTAGGCCAGCAGTAGAACGTACCATTGTGAAAACATGGAGGTCAGCTTGAAACAATGTGGGTAATTTCAATAAGGTTGTAATTGAGGCTTGATTTTAAATGACAGTTGGTTGTAATATCTATCAACAAATGCTAAAAGAGATTTCTAGCATTTCAGTACTTACGTTTTAGTAACACGTATGCAAGTGCTTATGTGCATCAAACCAAATGCATAAAAGAAGTGCTAATGACTGTTCGCCCTGTCTGTGTTGAATACCTGTACACGCATGCAATACTAATAGGTTGTTTCGTGCATGTTTCAATATGTCTTGGGTGTAAGTCATCTATTCGCAAAAGCGGAAATATATGATATCGTATTAAATGGGAGAGTTTCTGTATAAGCTTAAACTGGTAAAATAATAATTTTCGATCAGGCAGTGCTGATAGATCTTTGAAAGTGATGTGTTGCCGGAGTCATCCATGACAGTAACGTGGCGTTGCGAGCAAGAATGAGGGAGAGAGGGATTTGAAGCGGCCGCGTATTAGGTTTGGAAGCTTTTGGGCCTACTGAAGTTACTTGTGCAATGACTCTCACAGCTATGCTATCAGATCACGCTCAGATGTTGTACTGTCAGTACGCATCAGCCCATTAGCATAACAATAGAATTAGGAACATAAAACTCCAGTGCTCGGCATGTAGCTAATGCCTCTCTCAAGATGTTTCCTTTAATGAGGGTGTATTTTGCCAGTATGACTGGACTGCCTATATGTATGTAGTACATAGCAAAAATAACATTTGTGTTTGAAAGTGGAAGTCAAGGTCTGATGTCAGAATGCTGTGTGAATGGAGTATATGATGGTTTCCTTAATGACAATAATGCCTTCAACGACATTCTAGATACAGTTTTAGCCTTAGACAGGGAGTGAGCATATTTATTCACTCTGCCTCTATCCCCTTCCAACCCAACTTAGAAGCTCTAGGGATGCACACAACACACAATCAATATATATATATATATATATATATATATATATATATATATATATATATATATATATATATATATATATATATATATATATATATATATATATATATATATTTATATATATATATATATATAGAGAGAGAAAGATATATATATATATATATATATATATATATATATATATATATATATATATATATATATATATATATATATATACACATATATGTATATATGTAGAGAGAGAGATATAGATACATATATATGTATGTATGTATGTATGTATGTATGTATGTATGTATATATATATGTATATATATATATATATATATATATATATATATATATATATATATATATATATATATATATATATATATATATATATATATATATATATATGTATATATATATATATATATAGTATATGTACGTTTGTGTGTGTGTGCGTGCGTGCTTGCGTGCATGTGTGTGTTTGTGAGTGTGTGTGTGTGTGTACAGCTAAACTCAATGCAATTACACAAATGTATACTTTCTCAGACTTCTGTCCCTGAACATAATGTCACTGTATTCATGTTGAAGCATATGATAAAATAATTATGTACATGTACATGTACATGTATTTAGAAACAATTAATACTTAACTCACTGCAATATGCTTAACGCTATCAGAGCATACTTTCACATGTATATAAACCATTATCATTACTTGTACACCATTTGTCATATCTTTATTATGTACATGTCATATTTACTTATATTGCTTTCAAATGGTCCAGCCCATACATAAGTATATCGAATGTAGATTACCCGATTCTTTTGTAAACAACCTCCTGGTTTAAAAAAATGTTTTTCAAACGTAATGTTTATAGAACACACACTTGTGCACGTACTACGTGTTCATTTGTTTTTGCTCATTAAGGCATTTACAGCAAGTTTAAGTTTTCAATATATTTTTATTTTTCGTCATTTTCGACCACGTATTACAAAGTAACTAGACCTAACATCAACAATTAGTACGTGCCCAAGGATGCTTCCAATCTTTTTCTAATTTTGAAATTATCTATATTGTCAAAGCTCATCCAAAATGGACTCTAGATGTACAAATAATATACGCATAATGATGAAGACAATAAAAAAAGGCATTTACAATACAAAGGGTTTGACAACCAATATATCGAAAGAAAAATGTTAAGATGTTAACTCATTCAAAATATCATAGAAAAAGAGATGTTAAGGAGACAATTTCATTAAAAACAAAATAAATGAGTAGCAATATTAAATATTCAAAATAGATCTCTCAAGACCATTTTAATTAACTTGCATTAAGTGGAGATCGATACAAATATTCCTATTTGTGTAGATGATCATGTTCACGGTCATAATCAGATACAATCTTATTTCTGTAGAAGAAATATTGAATTTGGAAGCTTGTTTTGAAAAATGAAAGGTATGGTAATTCAGAAACATGTCAAACCCTTTATTCCACGTCAGCAACTCAGATTTCGTAGCTCAATGT
>OZ012685.1:11921296-11946314 GCA_963942565.1 Maea johnstoni | reverse complement strand
CTTTTGTAAGGGTATTGAAATCCATGCTCATTACGTTTCAATATGTTCATTTTTAACTGAGAAACTTAGAAAATAATAGCTTAGAGTTATTGAAATGATTAGAGAAATAAACTTACTCTTGAACATAAATATATGTACTTATTGATAGTCTTTACATTCAACTTCATGTTGTCTTGGGTATAGGAAATGGTTGGAACTTGACACCAATCATGTTTGGTTTATTATGGTACAGACTGTCACTATTGCACTAACCCCCCCCCCCCCCCCCCCCCCATGCGCATCTTTAAACCATCATCTCAGAAAATTATTTTGTCAGTATGATTCTTTGATAATCCTTTAAGAATGCTTAAAAACTATCCTTAAAGTGAGTGAAATCCTCCATTACTGCTGCCTCTAGTAGTGCAGAAACACTACTGACCATGGGTCTGAGGCCTTAGTTTGTACCAACCAGACCACCTGGGGGCTTATGAGGGCAGCTTCTATTAAAGCAGTTTATTATACGTGAAGATTCTTGATTCTGGTTGGTCAAGAGCCATGGATTAATCATCATGATTTCCTTACTCCTTAGTGACAGGCTGTTGTCCTTAACAGCTTATGAAATAGTTGAATAATTCACGGCAACAGCCATGAAATAGTTGAATAATTACCGCTAGCCCGAAGAATAATGACCGCTAGCCCGAACACCTACGGAGTTTGGCGAGTGACCTACCGGTGAAACTAGTTCAACAAGGCAGACGACGAGTATTTATACAAAATCTCTGGTGTTTGTAATTTTCCCCCTTTTGTGTTTTGTATTTGTTTGGTATAATAAAACAGATATAACATCCCTGTGGGGTTTCCACCAGGAAAAACTTCCCCTCGAAAGGACTTTTTTCACTCGGGTTACGCCCTCGAGCGACAATCCTCTCTCAGGGAAGTTATTCCTGGTGGAAACCCCACAGGAATGTCATATTTGTATAATAATTATGGCCCAGACTCACTGAGAATCACCTCATACGTAAATGTCGAGAAATCTTTATTCATATTCTCGATTATATACAGGGAGGCAGGGAATATTGCAAGAGGAATCCCTACTGAGAGTTAAGCGACTCTCTTTCTAAGGACAAACAGCCTCTTTGATTATATTTCTGATACAATGCCTGAGAAAACGATGCCAAGATTAAACAAGGGTAAGCTTCTTATGTGACGGTTGGTATTGTTTTCGTAGGGTAAATGTATTCCAAAGACACATTCCAGGCCTAAGGTTTACCCATGGTGATATTTTTCTTTAAAGGGTACGCTATATTATAGATTGCGCGGGGAGAAGCTCGCAGCGCTGCTGCCCAGAATTTCTCATGACAAGGCATGAGCATATATACATGTACTGATACCTTGAAAAGTGTTCTGCCAGATTTGGTCAGTTATAGGAAGTTCATTTGGATGATATTTGCGATGTGAGCATCTTGTGTCCGCAAAGTACAAAGGCGACCTCTATCGGCGGCAAATATCTAAGAATGACGTCATAGTGAGACGGAATCCCGTCACGGATTACAAAGGTTTATTGAACAAAAAGATATATGAATATTTTTTTACTCAACTAAAGCTTAATGAACAAAAAATTCAAATATCTCTCTTTCCAAAATAAAAACTATTCCTGGATGAGAAATTTTCTGAAATGAAAAATATTTTACTGAGTGGTTTTCCCATTGGATTGCAAAATCAAACGTTTTTGTTAATTTGTAGGCCGTCGAGTTTACACTGATACAAACTATTACCGTTCCTTACCTAAATGGTTCCATTTTGATATCGTCATGTACGCTTGGAGACACATATATAGAGAGAAATGGCGTATCAACGTCCTATTAATTTCAGTAAACACTCAAAATGTACATATTTCTGTTGAAAAATGCACATGGTAGTAGACATATTGTTTTCATTTATAGTTTTACAAAAAGAAGCTTTTAAATAATCTAATTAGCGACTGTTCAAAGAAGCATTTGGTAGAGAGCGGGAGGGATTGAGAAAATATGTTAATTACCTACCTTCCTTAATTGTGAATGGTGGAATATGAGGTTATTTGTGAATGAGTTATTTTTGAGATTTTAGATATTATTAATTACGCCCTGTTGAAAACCGAAGTCATCCAGATCTCACGAGGCGGAGCCGAGTGGGATCTGGATGACTGAGGGCGCATAGCAGGCCGGATTCCACTTTCCAACTGGGCGTACTGAATTTATCACCTGCTCTTTCATGCTAAGAAAAAAGAAAAAATACATCTCAATGAGCCGTGAGTGGAATCTCAGTACTACAGTAGGGCCTCAACCAGAGAGCCAGCGCAGACTGCCTGCCGCTAATTTGACAGTGAAGCAAGGGGAAAATCAACAAAAAACACTCCATATCCGTTCTGACCAGTTTTATCTTCAAGTTCCATGCGATTCTGCCGGTATTCATACTCATTTCAGTCAACGTCGACTGAAAATAATGTTGAAGCGACGAAAACTAGATCACCGCGTGTTTGGCCATTTTTCACACTAATGCCCATGCGTACCGCTGGAGGTCAGAACGAGGCTGGTGACCTCTAGGGGTGTTAGAGTGGTAATATCAAATTAAATTGGTGCTCCAAGTGGTAATATTGAATTCTGCCGTTCGATATTGAATCTACAAAGGGCGAACGGCTCCTGGTCTAACCCCTTATTAACCAATCAGCATCAAGTATCACAGCAGAGCAGGTGATAAGTTAAAACCTTTACCCTTTTCATTGTAATCAGAACAACTGTAACTATCTTAACCATCCCTGAGCAGATTCAGAGAACAGAAACTCGCATAGCTTTGTACACATACAGGATGGGTTTTTAAACTGTGTTTTCTATATTGAATTTCACCAAAACATGATGGCTTCAAATACATATTTTGTTATCGAAATTTAACCGATTTGCACATGATTTGATAGTTTGAGTACTAGCACAGTAAGGGCATCTCATTTTCGTTTTCAATATCAATTTTGTTCCAAAGTAATGTCATTTAAAAAATCAATACTAGGCTATTTGTTCAAGGTTTAAAATGTACTTAGCCAAGAAGGAATTGGTTGGTATTAGTATGTATGTCGCTTTGATCAATATCTTAGATCATTCAAGGACGAAACCCATAAAAAAATTCGCTTTTCTTCACGAAGAGAGCCCTCCACAACTCCGCATGTTTATATAACACATTCAGCGCAGCAACTAGGTCACGGCGTATCTCTCAAACTTCCCAACTAAGGCAATGACATGAAGCTTGGTATGGAATGGCCAATCCGCTAAAAATGTTTTTATAAACAATATTGTAATAGGGAACTATCGAGGAACTTGTGCAAGACTGCCAAATTAAGATTATACAGTGCTAAAATATCTTGATATCCAAGTGGTATCAAAAGCAACTGTATATTTTATACACCACAGCACAGTTACACTAAAGGAACAGATGAGTGAACACTTCCGTCACATAACCCAACACAACTCCACGCATACCGTCAGCCTACACTTCAATGTGGAGGATCATAATGGTCTAGGGAACGTGAAATTACAAGTTCTTCGATTTGGTAAAAAGACTGACATGTACATGGTTTTATTTAGCTAAACCTTGTCATTTCACATATATAGGATGCCATAGTCCTATTATGGTGCAGCTTTTATAGATATATCATGCAACTCAGGAAGGATGTACAATTTTTGAGAACATGTATAATGACTTCAGACAAGTCACGGGTGTTGTGCCAGGTCGTGCACTTTTAGTGTGGAAGGTCGCTGGTAAAATTGAAACGGTCATGCCAGTTATATTATATATCTTAAACCTAAAGCTCAATCATATAGTTTATTCTATAGCAAACTCTGGTAGTGATGCAGGAAAAGTATGCATATCATCTACATCTATCATTTGATGTATCACACAGGTGATACATCAGCAAATGATTCATGCAGCTCAGACTGTCTGTACCTATAACTTCACGCACTGATTCATTGATAATGACTTGAAGGGTCGTCATCTGGAATTATAAGGTTGCCATCACCCTGATCACAGAGTTATATAGATAAATGACTCCTCCGGCTGTGTCTTAATTGCTTGTGGTCACACACTTGGCCATCTTAATTTGCATTCACAAAGATTTGGAGGGTTGAGAAATTTGGATAACATATGATGTTATAGCGTAAGTGCACTGGTCTGGCCGGAAAGGCATCTCCTTGCCTGGGCGGAGAGGGTTCGAACGTCCTTTTTAGAGATTTTCAGGGTGAATGCTTTGGATGATCACTCCCTAATGCATTTAGGATTATAAATGTGTAGTTTGGGCAGGAAACGTGGGATGTTTTTTCGTTGCATATTTTCTTGTTTGCTGGTTTTTTTTTTTTTTTATAACTTTATTGCTCTAAGACATGATATATGTACAATACAGAATAAATAAGCATTCATATTTGTAAAGATGGCATTTGGTATTTGTGCTTTTTTATAGATCGTGAAGTGTTTGATATAGTGCAGCCCATTTGCCCAACACTTTTGGTAGTTGATTTTTTATGGTACCAATATATATTTCCACCTGCATGTGGTGTTTAAGGATAAATCTTAATTGGTTAATATCCAGTAAATTACCTTTGCATTTATTTTTAAAAATTTCATGTTTCGTTATAAGTATTATGGCGTTTATAATTGGCTCGTTTTTGCTGTTACCCAATAGTATAGAATTTTTATCTAAGTATATATTTGAATTTATAAATTGGGATAGCCATAGTCCAAGATGTTGCCATATAAGTGCTCTAGTAGGACAGTCATATAGCATATGAGAGATTGTTTCAATTGTTTGACAAAATTCGCATTGGTCATTTTCTCTCAGATTAAAAAGTTTGAGTTTTTTATTTGTAATGACTGTCCTATGAGCTACTTGGAAATGAAAGTAAGTTGTTCTTGCATCAAGTTTGCATTTTTGTGCAATACTGTAGATATGTTTCCAGTCTGTGATTTCTGGATTAAGATTTAATTCTTCTGACCATTTTAATTGTGCAGGTGGTATATAATTAATCCTCTGTTTTGACCATATTTGCCTTATTTCTCTTGTACCTTTTTGAGATTTTGTTAGAAGTGCCATAATGGGTGGCAATGTCAAATTGTAATCAAGAATTGTGTTTTGAATTTCTTCTTTCCATTCTCTCGGTATAGAGTTAAATAAGGCATAATATGCAGTAAACATAAGAGGGCATTCAATGCGTTGTTCAATTGCAGCTCTGGATAGAAATTCTCCATTCTGGTTAAATAAATCGGGTAGGAACAGGAAGTTGTTTTTGTACATTTTGTTGTTAAAGGGGATACGAAGTATATTATTTCCCCAGATTGGTTGGAATCTAGGTGGTATTATGATTGTATTTTTAATAGACTTATACCACATCTGGAAAGCTTGTATAACTGACTTCCAAAAAGGATTTTTGGTGTTTGAAAGAATTTTTTCGTGATAATTTTCGCCAGTCCATATAAGCCTATCAATTTTGGTGGCTAGTGGAAATTCCTCCCAATCCGGGTTTTGTGTATTTAATTTCCTCAACCAAGTTATTTTGAGAGCTTTATCAAATTCGTTTAAATTGATCATGTTTTGCCCTCCATTTTCTAAAGGTAATAAGAGAGTGTTCTTGTTGACTTCATGTCTTTTGTTTCTCCATATAAAGTTATTAGCACTTTTTTCTAGTTTTTTCAAGGTTTGTGTGCTAGGAGATGGTAAAGATTGAAGAATATGGGTAATCTTTGAAAGGATTAAGCTTTTAAAAACAGTAACTCTCCCAGAAGGTGTAATATTTCGACATATCCAGAGCTGCATCAGTTTATTCATGGACTCTAATTTTTCATTGATATTTAAGTCAGTGATATTTTCTATGTCCAGTGTGTCATAATTAATACCCAACGCATTGAATTTATGGACCCATTCCAAATTGTTTTCTCGGCAAAAACGACGGTCTGTTTCCCTTATTGGGCCTATTCTGATAACTTTGGTTTTTGATATGTTAATTTTTAAACCTGACAATTGGTAAAACCATTGAAGTGTTTTTAAACTATTTCTAAGGTTTTCTTCAGTGGCTTTTAAGAAGATGGAGGTATCATCCGCATATAGATTCAACTTGTGTTCTTTCTGATAAATGGTGATTCCCTCAATATTTCTATTGTTTTTTAGAGCTAGAGTTAGAAATTCGGAACACAAGATGAATAGATATGGGGAGATAGGATCTCCCTGTCGACAGCCTCTCTGTAGGGGAAAGGATTCCGATAGGTGTCCTTTTAAGATAATACGTGAATTTGAGTTATTTTGAAAAATCGTAACCCATTTAATAAAATTTTCCCCAAAGTTGAATCTTTTGAGAGATTTATTAATGAATTCCCATGAGAGGCTGTCGAAAGCCTTTTCGAAATCAACCAATAGCAGAAGGCCGTCTATTTTCTGTGATTGACAAGCATAAATGATATCATATATAAGCCTAGTGCAATCGGAGATGTTTCTTCCTTCAAGAAATCCCTTTTGCTCAGGGCTTATTATCCTACTAAGAACCTTTCGAAGACGGTTAGTTATTGCATGGGATATCAATTTGTAAGTGGTGTTGAGTAGGGAAATTGGTCGCCAGTTTTTAATAAGGTTTCTGGCTTTTCCAGGTTTGGGGAGGCATGTTATAACTCCTTGGGATAGGGAATCAGTTAGTTGTCCATTTTTGAAACACTCATTTATGCAATCTAGATAAAAGTGTCCCAATTGGGGCCAAAATCTTTTGAAAAACTCAGGGGAGTAACCGTCTATTCCAGGCGATTTATTGTTTTTAAGTTGTTTTAGAGCTTCATCTAGTTCTTCTTTAGTTAGTGCTGTTTCTAGGTTCAATTTCTCTTGTTCTGTCAATTGAGTGGGTATAGGAACGTTTTCATTTTCGGGTTTTGGTAGGTCTTGTACCTTATATAGGGTCTCATAGAAGTCTTTAAGACTGTTTAGGATATCTTTCTGAGCTGTTATAGTATTATTTTCATCTATTTGGATTTCTGTGATGGTTTTATTTACCCTATTCCTACTTTCAAGGTTCAAAAAGAATTTACTAGGCTTTTCACCAAACTCTAAGGATTCTGCCCGGGATCTTATATAAGCTCCTTTAAGTTCAACTTTGCGCATATTGACTAGTTCGTTGTTCAAAAGGGTTAGTTGTTCAAGGTCCTGTATATTGGCAGTACCACTACAAACTTTTTCGTCTAAATCTCTAATTCTAGCTTCAAGCGTCTTTTTTGCCCTATTCGTGTTTCTCTTTTTAATCCGTGAATAGTTTATTATTATTCCCCGGAGGGTAACTAATGTTGTTTCCCAAAAGATGGATGGGTTAATCATCAAGTCTAGATTTTTGTTGCTAGCATTAACGAAATCGGGGTTGTATGGGGTTAATGCATATGTTTGTTTTATCTCGTTAATGCTCTTTTTGATTAATTTGATGAAATCATTGTCTAGTAAAAGTTCATTATTCATTTTCCATAGTCCGGGGCCACGTTCATCGGTTGATATAATTATGGAGCATGATATGGGGGCATGGTCTGAGCGGTATTTTACATTTATTTTGAAGTTTTTTAATATAGAGAGAAGCTCGTCGTTACAGAGATAGAAATCGAGTCTTGCCTGTTTATTTGAGATGCCCTGGAGCCAAGTATATTTACGTTTGTTGGCATTATTTACACGCCATCCATCTATTAAAGAGAAGGTTTTACAGAGTTTCGTGATGGATTTTGTCATTCTGAGATTATTCTGGGTTCTATAGTTTAGATTATCTAGTTGGAAGGATCTGGTAGAATTCCAGTCTCCTGCTAGTAGGATATTGGGATTCTCATAACTCTCGATAATTGGTGCAAGGGCTTCTATGAATTCGGGATTGTCCTGATTTGGGGCGTATATTGAGCCTAGAACTAGAGCAACTTCATTTGGAAGTGTGATCTCCGTAAAGGTGTAGTTCCCTGAAATATCATTGTGACTATCCCCAAGCTTAAAATCAAAAGTTTGGTTTATGAGTATTGCTGTTCCTCTAGATCTTGAATCAAAAGTAGCTCCAATAATGATTCCTCCCCATTCCTCTTTTATGCTTTGGAATCTGTTTATATCCCAGTGGGTATCTTGAAGTAGGATAATGTCAAATTTCTTCTCCTTAAATCTTGTTTGCTGGTGTTCTTAAGATTGATTTTGCATGCCTGGTTGTTTATCCTGCTTCTAGTCTTCTTCGAGTTTGTATTAGGTGTGCCATCTGGTGGCGAGTGTGAAGACTAATATTCGTATACTTGTACAACTTAGGAATAAAGTCAAAATTAAAAACTGTGATACACTTCTCTATGATATAACCAAAATGCTAGTTTAAAGCGATCATTTGATTTGTAATTACAATGCAAGTCTGCTAAATATACTAGGCTAGGGCAACTGGAGGGAATATTTGTAGTTCCAGCAAGATAGTACCTTACAGCACACGAATTTGGTGGAAGTTTTACCTAGGAAAGTAGGTCAACAACAGATATGGATGTATTTCTGTCTCTAACTGTTGTTGGCCTACCAACATCGTGTGCTGTAAGGTACTATCTTGCATGAAATCCAAAGTAGCCTAGTATATTTAGCAGACGCAGATATGCGTATCCACTGCTCAATGTCCTCAAAAGAGCCGAAAATATCTAAAGCAACATCAATAAAATCACATGAAATTACATCAAAAGCTTAAGAATAATCTTCTAACACAATTAACCATCTTTATGTATGGTTCAAATTCGCAAATGATATCATTTTGTTAACCTGATGTTTTCTCAAAAGAATTTCTCCTTTATAAGTCGTTGCGGTCACTTTGTAGGTTTGGATTAAGAACGCCTTTTATCCTATATGCAATAATAGCGGCGAATTTGTTTTATTCAGCAATGCAATTTGTCACCAATTTTCGATGTCATTTCCCTTTTTGTCCTTTGTCCCCTTTTGGAATACATGTTATGATGAGATCCTGCTGTGTTTTGGATTTTCCCTTTAGTTCTGTCATAAATTATCATTTTAGGACGAAACATCTGTTCTGTTTTAACCTGTTCAATCCTGCCCTCCAGTTTCCAAAATCTTGAGTTTGAGTTTTCAAAGTCTAAAACATCTTCTCCTTTATAAAGATTATGGTAAAAGGTGTGGTGCATTTCTTTTAGAATCTCATCCTATTGGTGAACTAGTCTGTAACTATCAATTGTTTGTTACCTTATATTTTGGATACAAAGAATAGCATTTTCCAAATTGAGAAAAACCTAAGTTGGCTACTAATTAATATTATAAAGATTTATGCTGGCTCTAACTAGAGATCCCTTTATCCTTGATTCTCTAATTTCACTTAGCTCACCCTTTTTATCTTGACTTGAGCGTAACAAGGAGGCGTCATCACTATCTACATTTAATCCAAGATCTAGTAACTCAATTTCCTCAATCTCCTTATAAGTGTGGTTTCCCTCCTATTGGCATTTTCCTTGATGTATAACTAAGTATCAAACTTATCCTGCTCCCTACCAAAGAGGGCTGAGAACAGCAGAGATCATTGGTCCCTATTTCCAGAATGAATAATGTGAGGTTGAAAAGTACGCATCACAGGGGAAACAAGCCTCCTTACCCCATAAGTTCCTAAACCTCCCCTGCCTAACAGTATAGTGTTACATTGATGCAATTTGAACCCCATGTGGGTGCCCACTGCCCCTGCACACATGGCATTTTTTAGTCTGACAACAAAACTGTGTCCCACAACTAGGCATCTAAACTCCTCCATACTCAATATATAAAGAAATATTATAAAAGACTCACTTCACAGAATTGTTCCAATGGTCTTTTACTCCCACTCCTAATCCCTCAGGCATAAGATTTGGTGAAGATGTGTGTAGATTCACTGGACAGAATTCCAACAGGTGTTTATGTCCTGAGGGCTGGAGCAGGAAGAGGCCAGGTCATGTGACTACCCAACCCAGTGGTTCTGGGATATCTGACCTGACCTTTGACCTGCTCCTTTTTTGGTTATGTGCTTCCTCCAGCTATCCTCCATCAGGGTTAGTTTCTTTAATACCAAATACAATATACAGCCAATTGCCCATAAATTTCCTTATTTTCCTAATTCTCTCTCTCTATTTATATATATATATATATATATATATATATATATATATATATATATATATATATATATATATATATATATATATATATATATATATATATATAAAAACATATATATATATATGTATATATATATATATATATATATATATATATATATATATATATATATATATATATATATATATATATATATATATATATATGTGTGTATATATATATATATATATATATATATATATATATATATATATATATATATATATATATACATATATATATATATATATATATATATATATATATATATATATATATATATATATATATATATATATATATATATATATATATATATATATATATATGTGATAGATAGACCCCAAGGAAGCTGTGGTGTATGGGATATACCCAAGGTGTTACGAGGCGAAACCGAGTAACCCCAAGGGTATCTCATACACCACAGCTTCCGAGGAGTCTATGTGGCTTGTACCACAGTTGACTGCCTTCCACCAATCACAGGCCGAGAAAAGTATACCCTTGGGTAACACCTTTGGGTTTAGGCAGCTTAGAGAACAAAGGTTTGAAAAGTGTGGGTTATGTCCTATAACCCTACACTTTTCGAGGCCTCTGATTGGTGGAAGGCAAGCAACTGTGGTACAAATATATATATATGTATATATATATATATATATATATATATATATATATATATATATATATATATATATATATATATATATATATATATATAGCCATTTCATGATTATTCTGGTACCATTTTAACATGCTTGTAAATTGCATATATCATATGATGCAGACGAACCTAACACATCTCAATGCTATTAGATTTGCACAGATTGCTTTTGTCACATTTCCCCAAAAAATGCTTTGTATAATAGATTTCTTAACAAATAAATCAAGTACCTCTCTCTTTAAAAATTCTTTCAAATAAAATGAAAAAAATAGCACAGTTTGGGAGCAAACTAAGGAACTCGTCTTAGTTGTAAAAAAACCACTGGCATATGCATTTTAAAAATATCTTGCTTCTACATTTACATTTTGATATTCATAGATAATTTGATTGTGATAAATGTCTTGGATTGCAGTGTGCAGCATTCAAAGCATTTGACACTTAAGTCAGCATAAATATCAAATCAATTATAATAGATTGACAATGGTATTGCATGTATCAACTTTATTTTATATTCCATACTTTTAATTAGCATTTTACATCACAAATGCATACAATACTTAATATATGTATTTTTTTCATTCCGAAGAAATAATACCATACAATGGTCATCCACTAGTGATGCAATAGGCTTTGTTGTGGGAGTGAAGGTTTCTATTCTCTTAACATGGGGTCCTCTACTCGTAGTTCCTTTGACCACAATGCTTGCCAATGCCCGAAATAGAGCAAAAACCAGCGACCTAGTTATTTGAGACTAGGTTTGGTTGTTACCTGGTACTAACTCATTTGATGAAATTGGACTAAAGTTAGGCATAGACTAACTACTAGACAAGTAACAGCTGGACCAGGTATCAGAGTTAACACCTAGTCCAAGTTGTGAAGGTTCATCTGACTTCGATGAAATTGGCCCCTTACGTTTGGCCTGTATAGCTTTTCATCTTGATATCTCTTCCTCCTCTCAAAGTATGATTAATGTTTTAACTTCCTTCTGCAGGATCTAATATTCGTAATTGCTTACTTCAATACGTGCAATACCTTTAACAGGACTATTTTCCCGATCAGATGTGTAACTTCCATGACAGAAAATATGGGGAGACATGGTCTCCCTGCCTTCATTAGAAAATTGATTAATCTGCCACATTACACAATAAATTCAGCTCACTCTTACCGTGATACTACATCGAGACTATAAATTCAGAGTAATTGCCTTTAACCTAATTCGCTTTGCTGGGGAGTGCAAAAATCTGGAATATATGCATTACAACCAAACATACGAAGAGGCACACGTTCAAAGTGAATATGGAATACATAATGTACATATAGCCATAATTTGCAAACAGAAGACCAATGATTGGTGGGAAAATCACATTTGCCACTGTTCCTGTGGAAATAAACAAACCAACTACTTTGGCTGAAACGTGTAAATGCTTAGATGTCCACGTTATTCCACAGGGAAATATTGATGCTAGCCCTATTCCAACTAGGGTTGTGGAAATCCAGACTACTGCATCGTGTTTAGTTATAGTTACCACAATGATGATTAAGGCTGCTGAGGTTATAATTAAATCACCAAACAACATTTTTGAGGGGGTGAGCACTCTTGCCAGAAACACAGAGGCAAGGCGCATAAGTGTGTAACTGGCCCAGTATACTGAGGTCAAAAGAGCTCCTTTGGATTTTGTCCAATTAAGATGCTGCACAACAAATGTCAGAAGTAGACCCGAAAAAGATACTTCAATGGAATGAAGGAAGAAGTAAAACGCACTTATAATGACTACCAGAATGATAAGTTTATATTTTCGCTTGTTGGGCTGTTTGGACTGAGATCCTTTCCTTCGGTTGTCAGGCAAGTGACCTGTTTCTTCTTTCTGACAGCTGTTATTCTTAAATGATGGGTTCAACACAAACATGACCAAAAGCGGCAAGGCAGTGAAAAACATGAATGAGCTGGTGATGATATAAGCTATATACACCTGTGTTTTGGGTGAAACACTCTCTGTAGAATTTGTTGGAAATGTACTGGTGAAATTGCTTGCATTTTGAAAGGGTGTTGTATTATCCGCCATCTCCCTATTTTGCATAGGCAACAAAAATGGCTGACATATTAGCGGTGCAACAAAACCTCCGACACCAAAACTGAAATGCAGGGCTTGTAGATATGGTCCATTGTCTTTGCCGTGACCCCAAATAGCGAGTACCAGAGCATTTGTGCCTGAAAATCATATGGAAACAAAATTCCGTTTCAAATGTGTCTCTACTCTTTTACATGTATCGAATGGTGCCCAAAATGGAAAACAATAGTTAAGTCACTTGCATATCCTCAGTGCCATAGATTCAACTAATATCTTTTTGACAAACATTGTGCTATGTATGCAAAAAATACTTTTCGGCAAAATCTAACAAGAAATCACATACTGGGTGAATCATTTATATCTGGCATTAGAATCTAAGCATACAGTATCGTATAATTATACACATGGTCATACATGGAACCAAAAGAAAAATATAACAAAATATTGATATAGAAAGAATGAATGAATGATGATATCGGTCAGAGATGCTGGTACACAAAGGCCATATAGTGCCAAATGGGTATCAAGATAAAACTAAATCACACACAAACAAGTGAACAAACAACCTGGCAAACAAGCTTATTTACCTGAATCTATCCCACCATTGAAGAAAGATTTCACAGCAGTTAATATACTCATCAATATGATTTGCTGGCACCAGGGAATGGCAACATGAAAGACAGCTCCTAGGATGATAGTCACTCCAAGAATAAGATTCTCGTTCAGGATGTCTATCAGAGCACCAACCACAAACGAACCTTAAGTACAAAATACATTTTCAAGAGAAACTCACATGAAATTCAAAAGAGCATTAATACAATGTGTATTGAAGAATGCTAATTAGTGATTTGCAACCAATACTGTAGATTCACAAAATATTGTGTAGAGTAAATTTTGCGAATTTACAGAAAAGTGATTTTTGCGTTTGTTAATTTGCGAATCTTAAAGATTAAAAATCTTAAGCTAAAATGTTGTTGGGTTAGGCAAATAAATACTGTAGAACACATATATGACGTGTGTCCCAAATAAAGCGAATTGGAGAATTTTCGCATCATAGCGTATGTTTATGTTAGCGACGGTAGTCGCCGCTGACAGCGCCAGTACAGTAAGAAAAAAGTACAGCGTGTTTATATATAGCGAAGCGGAACCACACGCTATGTACGCTATATATAAACAGACGCTAACATTGTGTGTTCTACAGTACGTGACGAATGCGATGTTGAACCGCTAAACGTCGCATTCGACCTGCGAGAAGTCGAAAGGTCGAGACAAGTGTGGGAAGGTAGAAAACAGAGTTTATGATAATTAGTTGTTTGATTGACAGGTTAGGTCGAATGCGACTTTTGAAAAGGCTAATTCCACATTAGGATAATGGGGAAATATTTGCATCTGGCTTGGGGAACGAAGTAGTTGAATGCGCTATTTAATTTTGCACATGAGACTTCTACAAAGGCGAATGGGATCGCAGATAATCGCATGCGACAGTACAAATGTAGCTATCAACTTTATGCTAATGAGGTAATGGGAGACAACTCATTACCATATTGCAAAAGTGGAATTGCTTTTAATTTTGTCGAATTTGGTCGAACGCGCAAAAAGGGGCCTCTCAAAAAGTTTGAGAGACCCTTTTTTGCGCATGCGTGATTTCATTTCGCGAATGCAACTTTTCATTTTTGACCCATAAAAAAGGTCGAATTGGAATTGCCAAACTCAAGGACAAAAGTTTATTGCGACTTTTTCAAGACATCGAATGCGACTCAAAAAGCTCATTATCATACCATTTGCATAAAGTCGAATTCAAGCCTGGTCGATGTGGAACCTAACCTTAAGCTAAGGTCTCACATGGAATTTGCAGGAATTCGACCGTATTCGACATATATTCGAAAAAAGTCGAATACGACCGGACTCAACCCACATTCGACTAAATTCGACCTGGCAAAAAGTCGCTGGGTTAGGCAAAAAAGATGGTAATTTTTTCGTGTCGAATGCGATGTGAGATCGCTTTAAGTCGCATTCGACAGCCAAAATGTCGAAAGGTCTAACTATGTTGAAAACACTTTGCGCATACGACTTTATGCAAATGACAAGTTTGATTGACAGGTTGTGTCGAATGCGACTGTTAAAAGTTCGCATTCGACTTGAAAAATCGCATTCGAAGTTTATAAAATCTCATTCGACAAATATTAATTCGAATGCGATTATTAAAAAAAAGAAGTCTGCATAATGGTGTTATCGCATTCGACTTATTAAACTACGAATGCGACATATAACATGTCGCATTCAATTGTAGTTGGTCTAATCTAACATTTTAAACACAATAAATTGTCGAATGCGACACAGTGTGCAAAAAAAAGGATCACATTCGCAAAAGGGGAAGTTATTAAAATTAGCATGTACAATTCTAAAGTCGCATTCGACTTTTAAGATGTTGAATGCTAAATGTAATGTCGCATTCGACATTTGAAAAGTCAAATGCGATATTTTAAACTCGCATTCGACATATCAATTTGTCGAATACGACATTAACTAGTTTTCCAACCTGAAAATAGCGATGAAACTAATTGAGTCGAATGCGCACATACAATATACGCATTCGACTTCGCTAACATAGAATGCATCATCGCAAAATCGCATTCGACGTAGTTCTGTCGAATGCGATGTTATGCAAATGAGGCAAGTCATTATGTTAATGACAAACTGCAAACCCGATCGCATGCGACCACGTAGCGATGCGAGGACTACGTGAAATGATCTAGCTTTTTTTCCGACGCATTCGACAAGTTCACTAATTGATTTTCGACTTTAAATTTGCCGCCAAAAAGAACCTCGTTTACGAATTGCCGAACTCCGGACAAACATCAAATGCGAGCTTTTCCGAAAACTCGCATTCGACTCAAATTTTGGGGTTTTTCCTCATTACCATATCATTTACATAAAGTCGAATTTGTGCGAATTCATGTGAGACCCTAGCTTTAAAGGTGGGGTTCCACATGGAGTTTGCATGAATTCGACCGATTCGACAAATATTTGAAAAAGTCGAATACGACCAAATTCGACTCAAATTCGACATGGGAAAAAGTCTAGGGGTTAGGCAAATAAAATGGTATTTTTGGCGTGTCAATTGCAATGTGGAACCGCTTTACGTCGCATTCGACCCCTAAAATGTCGAAAGGTCGAACAATGTCGAAAACACTTTGCGCATTCGAGTTTAATGCAAATGATCTGTTTGATTGACAGTTTATGTCGAATGCGACATGTGAGGCATCGCATTCGACATAGAAATTCGCATTTGACATTTGCCTACACCTCGCATTCAACAAGAAATAAGTCTAATGCGATTTTCGACTTTATGCAAATGAGAAAATTATTATGTTAATGACAAACTGCAAACTCCATCGCATTCGACCACGTAGCGATGAAAGTTCCTCGACATTGGATCTCGAGGAACTTTCGGCGCATTCGACAATTTCAGAAAATGCAATTCGACTTTTATTTTGGCGGCAAAACCAAACTCGTTTTCGAATTTCCTAACTCTGGACAAACATGGAATGCGACTTTGTCCTAAAACTAGCATTCGACGCAAAATTAGGGGTTTTTCCTCATTACCATATCATTTGCATAAAGTCGCATTCGCGCCAGCTCGATGTGGAACTCCACCTTAACGCTAAAAAACGCAAAAATTAAACTAACGCAACCTTTTCCAAATTTACAGTATTTGATTCGTCAAAATGCACTTTATAATAGTTTTGATATTTCATTTGTCCTTTATCTATATCAGGTAATAATGGTTCTTTACTGGTTCTGCATGTACTGGCCAAAGGGATTTGCCGTGATTTGGCCTAGTGGTTACGATGCCTGGCTCCCAAGCATGAGTCTCCGCTTGGTCCCCACATGTGGGTGAGTGTTATTCCTTATTGACGGCAAAGGAAACATACCTGTAACGTAACCAATCGATCTGGCTGTAAACAACCAAGTCATCTTGTCTGTAGATTCATCAGTGATACTTTGTAAATCCAGTAAAACTGCACCAGTCATAGTATCGGTCATAGCCTTGAATAAATGGATATATGGAAGCATATCATCAGTTATGCCAAGTGCAGTACGATGAACACCAGAGACACTCCAGAAGCATTTCTAACTTGAACTCGCGAGTTATTTACCTATCTATCTTGATTACTTCCTGCCTTTTTCCCAGCAAACACAAAATATTTTCAAAATATTTTTAAAAGAACTGAAAATGAAAAAATATTGTATGAAACATTCACAATAAACATGAACAAAACATTAGCAAAATGTTCAATAACCATAGGGAAGACATTTGTGAAATAGTGAATGTAAATAATGTTATACAATAACAATATGATACCAGTAAAACATTTACGAGAATAAAGGAATAAGGAATATTTTCTCAAAATATTAACCAATATTTTTTCATAATAATGTTTTATAACATTACATTATCTTTTATCAACATTTATAGTTGTTTTTTCATCTGCATATTACAAATGTTGTTTTTATCTTTAATTGAATGTTTTATTGACATACTTTAGAATATTTATAAAACGTCTGGAAAAGGTATAAATAAAATATCGATATATACAATAATAAAATGGTAAACAATATTTTTCCAAAATATGTTTGATAATATTAAACTATAATTTTTTTAACAATTAAAATAAATGTTTTAAATCTGCCTTTTACAAATCTTTCTTTAAACATTAAATAAAATATTGCATTTACAAAGTTTCAAACACACACATATATATATATATATATATATATATATATATATATATATATATATATATATATATATATATATATATATATATATATATATATATATAAATATATATATATATATATATATATATATATATATATATATATATATATATATATATATATATATATATATATATATATATATATATATATATATATATATATACATGTATATACAGACGGAGAGAGACGGGGACAGAGAGTGAGAGGACTGGTTGAGGTTTTCCCATGCCTACCTTGATAAAAACTTACCAGTCCTATTATAGCTAGATATAGAAATGAGGATTTCATAAGCTTCATACGACGCAGGCTTGGTTGTACTGTGCTGTATTTGTAGCGGTTCTATGGTTGTTTCATCCATTGCAATGAAATGATAGCTTCTCAGTTTAAAGCGTGTGCTATTCAGCTCTTACGTCTACCCATATGCAGCTAGTGTCACTATAGCGCATTTGTTATCGTTCAAAGTCTAAATACATTAACAAATACGAGAATATTGATGATCAAGGATATCCAATGAGCTCTGAGGGCCAATTGATGATTCTGTTTCTGAACCTTCACCGACCCCTTCTCCTTATATGATATCGAAATCATCATTTCTATGGATTGGTATTACTTATACATTTTATTTGGTGATGAAATTAACTGGACGCATAAACTGTTTCCAAATTCCCTACGTTCAGTTCCCCTCATATAGCTGTCATTTATCATTAATTTGTGTTGGTCCCCTAGAAGTACCATGACCTAGAAATCAAACTAGACCATCCTGAAATAGCTTGTTCGATGTTATCTGAGATCTTAATTTGCTGTCATATAATGTCTAACCTATGCATTTACACAGCCTTGGAGCAATCACATGCACGGATTGTACATGTGTCCTAGATGTCAGTCATGGAAATGCAACAGTCTTTATTTTAGTCTATTGAACAAATGTTGATTCTTTAAAACTTACCAACAATTACTAATGGGACATCCACTTAGTGTGGTTTAATTACTACATCCTATAACATGTATAACAGCCAAAACACGTCCCAGAATTTGTGGGTCAAACAAGTACAGCTTTATGGGAACGTATTTGTGAACATTATGGATCCGACAGAATCCATAGTGGTTCAATGCACTTAAATGACCATGACTAGTAATGTTTGGAGCCCAGAATGATGCTATATATATATATATATATATATATATATATATATATATATATATAACTATATATATATATATATATATATATATATATATATATATATATATATATATATATATATATATATATATATATATATATATATATATATATATATATATATATATATATATATAACTATATATATATATATATATATATATATATATATATATATATATATATATATATATATATAACTATATATATATATATATATATATATAACTATATATATATATATATATATATATATATATATATATATATATATATAACTATATATATAACTATATATATATATATATATATATATATATATATATATATATATATATATATATATATATATATATATATATAACTATATATAACTATATATATATATATATATATATATATATATATATATATATATATATATATATATATATATATATATATATATATATATATATATATTTATATATATATATATATATATATATATATATATATGATGGGTTTATCATGAGCATATTCAGCCTGCATCGCATTATATTTGTTTGGTATATTTTATTACTTAAAGAAAGAAGTTCTGAGGTGGGAAGGTTATGATAACCTGATGGCCTTTCAGGTATATTGCCCGCGACGTATCCAGTTATATCCTCACATATTTCTGATTTGAAGCAGTATCGGACTCACTGAGACTCACCTCATACGTAAATGTCGAGAAATCTTTATTCATATTCTCGATTATATACAGGGAGGCAGGGAATATTGCAAGAAGAATCCCTACTGATTCTATGGACAAACATCCCGAAGACACATTTCATTCCTAAGGTTTACCTATGGTGATATTTTTCTTTAACGGGTACGCTCTATTATAGATTGCGCGGGGAGCAGCGCGCACCTCGAAGCGCCGCTGCCCAGAATTTCTCATGACAAGGCATGAGCATATATACATGTACTGATACCTTGAAAAGGGTTCCGCCAGATTTGGTCAGTTATAGGAAGTTCATTTGGATGATATTTGCGATGTGCGCATGTTGTGTCCGCAAAGTACAAAGGCGCCCTCTATCGTCGGCAAATAGCTAAGAATGACGTCATAGTGAGACGGAATTTATTGAACAAAAAATGATATGAATATTTTTTACTCAACTAAAGCTTAGTGAACAAAAAATTCAAATATCTCTCTTTCTAAAATAAAAACTATTCCTGGATGAGAAGTTTTCTCAAATGAAAACTATTTTACTGAGTGGTTTTCCCCATTGGATTGCAAAATCAAACGTTTTTGTTAATGTGTAGGCCGTCGAGTTTACACTGATACAAACTATTACCGTTCCTTACCATGATAGGGCTAGCACCCGCACGTGAGTTCTTCCAGTAAAACGCCACGCCGCCCTGCCCCCTTCAGACGCAGCATTATTTGCGCGGGTTATTACATGGAGCTCTTGTGTAATTTCACTTAATTTTGCCTATGCGTTGCTGTGGAGCCAGTGCTCGCTGATCGCTACTAGGTCATGATCTTTTATAAGATGCTTTAAATAGGGTACTGAAGAGTTGAAACCCCGCACATACCAGCATGCAATGTGTAGATTTCATATAGCGTGCTTTGCATTAATAAAACATCTAATAAACCTATTGTGATCAAAGTCAGAATCGCCCAGGGTGAAAATGAATATGAAGACATCAGAAGAAATTTCTGTTGTCTCTATATTAGAGATACCATACAATGATGGCCAAAAGCGAAATATGGACCAAAATCCTCCTACATATTTCGACTAATCAAATGCTCTTAATAAGTATTTGATATTACCCTGATGTATGCCACGACCTGTGCATCATACTGCGTGTTAACAGTTGGTTCTACTCTAATAAACAGTTCATAAGTCCTTAAACCAACGCATACAACCTGAGCTTTGGTGTGATTGCACGTAGGTGTGATGCAGGCATTCCCAAATGTAGGGTACAGGTTAATGCGGACTTGGATTACACGCGGGGCTTGGTACCTGTATGGTATTGGCACAGCCCAGCGCCCTATTACTGCCATCTCTTCAGCACTCAGGTGACACAGCTGGTGCTTAAAAGATGCCAAAAACAGAGTGCATCGTGGGATACATTGATGCCCCCATATGGCTGCCTCAGGCCTGTTACTTGGTCACTTCTATAAGCTATAACTGAGTAGTGCTGAAGAGGACAGCTTCGGGGGAGGTCTTATTTGAAGGGTGACATGTATAAGCTCATTTTGAACCTAAATCATTCTGATTGTGCATTTGTCCTTTAAAGAACGATGGTCCCGAGCCCAGACTGGCCTGATGCAGAAGCTAACGGCAACAATATCCCTTTTGAATCTGCGATGTACCAACCTAAATCCATCTTAATTGCTTTCTGCCACCTTTATTTCCAGAAATACACCATTTCAGCAGACTATTATGCACAAATAGTGTTTAAAACGCCAAAAAACAATTTCTAGCATGGCGGTGCAAAGAGCAATGTTAACCATCTTATTTGACGGTCGTCAAGAAAAGCGCCATCTGTCATGTGAAAAAGTAGTTATGATTCTAGAGATATAAAAACCCTAGTAACCATGGCGACAGTGTCGATTACATGTATTGAGATACTAGCATTGACATTTAATGAAAAGCAATGTTAGTCTTGCAATACAGTCCAGTACAACCAATAAATTGACTAATCATCTGCTACTATTAGTGGAGCTGATGATAAATTTATAAATTTACATATATATACAAGATTGCTTTATAATGAGCATATTCAGACTACATCTGATTATTTTGTTTCAATGTGGATCAATGTGTTCAGGAGCAGTAGGAGTCCCAGCCTCCTCTGCAGTAGTGGCAGTAGTGGATATTTGATCTGGAATCTTCAATTCTGGACCATCTACACGGAAGCACAACACCCTACATGCCAAGCATGGTGCGAACCCACTGTCTCTTAGCTGCTGCTTAGTCTTACTCCTTGGTGTTTGAATCTCACTCTCACCCTCTGGTGCTGGTGTCTGTATGTCATCAGTGTTGACACGAGTAAGAGGTAGAGCAGAAGGAGACTCTGGTGACTTGTCACTGGGCAGCAAACCCTGCTGCAGTTGTTTACACTGCCTCTGGTATTTCCTCCTCTGTGAAATCAGGCTCTTTATCTTTTCCTCCTGCTTTGCCAGCTTTCTGCTCAAGGATGACACAGCCTTGGCGATTCTCCTCTTCTTTAACTTGTGCTTTCATGATGGTTCAGCACTGGTTGATGCTGCAGCCTCCTTGGAACGCCTTCTTGTTTTAGGACGAAATTCACTATGATTGACCCTGTAAAAGAAACACACAAAAAATATAACTTTGAAGAGGTAGGTATGAATTCATCATTAATTATCAGTACACCCCACGAAGTTAAAGGTAGGTAATATTTCAACTAGGTATTTGGTAAGTATTCAAGTGGGTAGAGGTAGGTACTCTTGAAATATGTATTTAGGTAGGTAAAGGTAGGTAATTTTTATTATTATTCGTTATCTATATCTAATTGGTTTGGTTTTCTGTTCACACTTGTGTGCATACATACATACATACATACATACATACATACATACATACATTTAACAAATACATACAGACATGTATTTAAATACATACCTTGCAGTTCATGAGGGCGAGGCTGATAGCCATCATCACCATAATCCTCACTTGACAGCCATTCAGTATCATCATCATCGTGTTCCTGAGACTGCTGTTTCTCTTTTGTAAGTTCTTTCTCCCTCTTCTTCAACCTATGTGTTCGGACTCTGTCATTGGTTTTCTTTAGAAATGTGGTCCTTTGGAGTCATGTCGGATACTTTTTTGTAGTAGGACTTGATCCTCTGAGAATCTTTTCTAAGGAATTCATCCCCTTCTTCAGTGAGTTTCTTGGCCCTGTAATGCCGTTTCCACTGTGCATTGCTCAATGGGAGCAGCCACGCCCTCTTGAATGAGTACATGCTCTGAAAGATTAATAAAATGTGGTAAAAATTGATGATAAATTTTATTGTTTTGAAAAATTTACATTGACACGTAACGCTCTGTAACGAAATTGTCCTCGCCCCTCAATACACCTATTTCGACATGTCCGTCTTTTTTTGGGACATAACACTAAGTAAACTTCCTTAACATCATCATACGGAATGTCATCTGAAACGAGGTATACTGCTAGCTTCTATATGTAATAACCCACGAAATCGGCAGGTTTTTAAAAGCTCCCTTAGTTATAAAAGGGATTCTTGAATGCAAAATACCTACGAGATAGCTGTGGATGTCGTTTCCAAACAGGCCCGCTGTTTGTGCACACGGCCATACACCATATGCATGGATTACGTCACTGTTTTAGTACATTCAACCCCTGGAAGATGGCTAGTGCATGGAACATACGACACGCTCGTAGTATACAATCCTTCCTGATTTTATTGGCAGGGCAACATGAAAACAATATATATATATGTTTATTTACTAGGCACTTGAAGTATGGTTTGAAGGGTCGCTTAGATCATAAAACCGGTTATTTGGAAATGTGCAGGGTATGGGCCCTACCAGGCAGTTGTATGTTACACTAATTATCGATATGCACCAACCTTAGTGCAAATGTAACGCGATTGCGAAAATTTAACTAGCGATTTTTCATTTTATATGACTAATTCAACTGAAGGAGATGTTTAACTATATTGTGACATAAAATGAAAACAGGCATTTGTTATGCTTGTCATCAGTGAAATAGCCTGTGATACTTACGTCCAAAAATGCGAACAACAGGATAAACTGGTAAATGTTCAATTTTATAATTCAAATCCAAAACTTGGATATCCAAAATATATAGATTTGAAGTGTTTTGGAATATTCTATACCATTTATACTTGTCTGCAGGGGGGGGGGGGGGGGCAGGTAACACCAAAAACCGCGAAAATTGACCTTTAACTGGGAATGGGTGATAGATAGAACGTTGTATCATGATTGGCTGCCTGCCACTAATCACAGGCCCCGAACAGTGTGGGATGTGATAGATAGACCCCAAGGAAGCTGTGGTGTATGGGATATGCCCAATGTGTTACGAGGCGGAGCTGAGTAACCCCGAGGGTATCACATACACCACACATTCCGAGGAGTCTATGTGGCTTTTACCACCAACCTTCCACCCACCTTCCACCAATCACAGGCCGAGAAAAGTATACCCTTGGGTAACACCTTTGGTTTTAGGCAGCTTCATACCTGTCAACCCCAGACAAAAAAAAACAGGAGATTTTCTCACGCGGCAGTGCCGCTACCATATACGTTAATTTACATACTTCCCACCAGGTGCCGCACCTGTATATATAATTTACCAACGTCCCACCAGGTGGCTCCTACCTTATGTAGTGCCAATTCTCTCAACTCTCTGCAGTAAACAGATGGACATAATAACAACAAATCAATTTTAACATGACCATATGTATTCACTACACACAGGTTGGTGATGTGGCATATGCAACCCAAGTCTATAAGAAGTGGTTGCTTTTCCCTCAGTCTGACCAGCTCAGAGTTCCTATTTCCCACCATCATATTGGCATTGTTGCTACCATATCCAACCATATTTTCCCAAGGAATGCGCCTCTTTTCGAAGGTCTCGGCAATGGTTGCAAACAACTTTTCAGCAGTTCCTATGTTGCAGGTTGCCCTCTCTAATTATCATCGTTGTATTAGTCCTGCCTGTCCCATATTTAGCTGCTATTTTAGAGTCAGGAAACATTCTTTTCACTAGTTTGTTGAACTCATCTGATGCCGAGAAAGAGATGTTAAACTGGGCAATGAATTTGGTGAACAGAGTCTCTGCTCTTATGACCTCATTGTCTGCATGTGCTGGATAGAACTGGTTGATTTTGTTGGAATCCTGTGCTGCTTGCTTTTGTTTCTTGTGCTTAGCTTTTCCAATATGTTGTTTTACATCACTTTTCCCACCATTTCCTATAGATATGTCCACTTTATACACTTTGCAGAAGGCGTGAACATCTCCCAGTTTACTTCTTGTGATATCTGGATACTCTTGTGCAATTTTATCACTAAATTTGCACATGTATTTTGCTCTTTTACATGGAGGTGAATTTTCCTTATCAGCCATTTTTTTTCTTAATTTATGATGTTAGACCAGCATGCACCTCTTTCTACTTCTCAAAATTCAGCTTAATA
>OZ012685.1:11901296-11918796 GCA_963942565.1 Maea johnstoni | reverse complement strand
CAATATAGAATAGAACTGAACAGCCTAAATTACATGTGGAGATTGAAAAACAGCAGTTGACAAACATTACAGTAGGGATATCTAGATGATTGTCATCGGTTTAGGGATTAAGATCGAGCTAGGTCCCCGTGTTGGAAAACCCAGAGAATATCCGAGGCTAGGTGATAGGAGTGATGAAAGGAGTGGAAAGTAATTTATGTTAGTGGCGCTGGGCACAATAGAGCGCATCTAGGCAAAATATGGTAGAGGGTGATCAGCGCGCCAATAGAGGCCGGCGCGCAAGGTGCTGCTATTACTTTGGCCAATGAGGCTCTAGTTTCAATATCAGCGCTTACGGCTAAACGCGACTCTGACACGTGACAAGATGTAAGTTCATGACCTCTGCCGTAATTAGCTTTGACCTGTAACGACAATGGCTGGGATTAATCAGGTGCGAAAAGATGCGAAAAGTTTTCCCAGACATGAAGTCAATACATGATTTCAATCTCATGCCTGACTCTTTTTGGCCGCTCTGTTCTTTTCACAGGTAAAAGTTAACGGGCCTGTACATGCCCGTTTAAAACATGCCCGTTACATGCATAATGATGCACAGGTATAAACGGGCCCGTTAATATAACGGGCATGTTGCGACAGGCTTTTTGGGAGCCTGTTGATACATCATTTAATAAACATACATAAGTGTTGGTTTTATACCATGTGGCATAATTGTGCTAACGGACCCGTTATTTAACACTTTGAAGACAATTTAAATGTACCGTCTAAATGGGGCCGTTACATGCCCGTTTGAATGGGGCCGTTACATGCCCGTTGTGAAACTTTAGGGCCTCTGTGGGTGCCGATAAGTTTCGGGTCCGTATCAGGACTGGAATGGTCCCATGCCCAGGGCCCACAGAGGATGTGCCCATGATGGACAATAATAAGGCCAGAACTTTTGTTTTTTAAGGATGCCATAATGGACCTGTAACGGGCCCGTTACAGGCCCGTTGGGCCTTCAGACATCTGGCAGCCATATTTTCATCATAAAAAGCAATATATCTTCAAATTTATATTTTTTCTTCTCAAATAAAACTTTGAAAATATTTTTTAAATGTTTTAAATATATTCAATACCTCAAATAATCATATGAGAAGATTCTTTTTGTTGCAAACATTATTCTTTTTGCACTGATATTGACAAAGCATTGGATTGTGATGCGTGAAAATTATCAGAGATCAGAAATTACGTCAGAGATCAGAAATTTATGAGAAGCATTGAACTCTTGTCAGTGTCTGATATAATAACTACAAGTAAGCAAGGCATTAGGAGGTGAGATCTTATGGGTAAGTAATGACCAGTCACATAGTAAAAATCCTGCTTGCTGATTTGACTATCAAGTAAGATTTAATAACTGTGGTTGCATGGTGACCTCCTCAAAACCAGCAGCATAACAAATAACTAAGCTAAACTGCCCTAAAGAAGATTGCCTGGGACCAATTGGCAGCAGAAGATGCTGGGAACATTCTTCTTGTGAAATGTAGATATCAAAAATAAACATTTTACATTTGTTTTAAGATTGTTGATATTTTGAACTTACAGGCCCGTTACATTGCTGTGCATCATTATGCATGTAACGGGCATGTTTTGAACGGTCATGTACAGGCCCGTCAACTTTTACCTGTGTAGATAAACTCGCTGCCAAAATCCAGTTATTTACGACATATGAGTAGGAGCGTTTTCCCTGTAGTATAATGCCATCTGTTGTGGCTGCGACTGAACCTGACTAACACCTACGGTTAGCCTGCTGCGCAGT
Source organism: Maea johnstoni (assembly GCA_963942565.1). Lineage (NCBI taxonomy): Eukaryota > Metazoa > Annelida > Polychaeta > Spionida > Magelonidae > Maea > Maea johnstoni. The sequence goes on along the minus strand of OZ012685.1, from coordinate 11,917,007 downwards.
CAGAAGCCGATCGCGTCTAGGGTCAAGAAAGGTCTGATACATCTTAAATCCGAGGAATAAAGACCTGAGTTTATGAGATGCATCAAACATCCAATGCAGCTACCTCTCGGTCTGAATGGTTATTACAGCATGATAATTGTACATTTCAGTTAACCCTCATATCAAGGATCTCGAGAAAAAGTATGTCCAGGCTTTGACTATATAGAGGTGGTGTTGTATGACTCTAAGTAAAAATCTGTTGTAGTGTAGAGAGTTTTTATTAAGTAATATACATTGGTCTGTAGGCAGTTCTGTAGGAAGTTAGAAATTGAGAAGAATTGTATAGTTGAAAACTCTATTGCAGACTGACTATTTAATAGGATTTTATACTAGCCTGTACCTCTGCCCCTGGGTCCCAGGATTGATCGATTATAAATATGGTAGGGTTCTGACAAGTAATATACATGTAGGTATATCGATTGGTTGGTCAGAGTTTGTAGGATGGTACCTTCTATGTAATTAATAAAACCAATATGCAAATGAGGAGCGTGGGCATGAGTTCTTGGAAATTACTAATGAACTTAGTGGGTGGTGAAAGTATAGATAAAGTCCACCTAGAAGTTGTAATAAAGATAACTATACGGGGTGTGTATAAGTTTTGACAGTTATGAGTAGGGGGATGCCTAAAATATTTCAAGTGCAGATGGCCATCATGATAAAAGATGTTGTTTCAGGGGGCAGATGAGAAACCTTTTTATTACTTGTGGGTCAGAGGGTGCTTTTGGACTAGAAAATTACTTGTAGCTGATATACTGAATGTAGGAACTTAATTTAAAGGAATTTTCTTACAAGATACTGTTTCCAACACTGACTGGGATGCGTATTGTACATTGTATGGCTGCATAGGACCCTTGTGCAATTTATGTCTCCACTGACATATAAAGCTACTTTTGTCTACCCCACACATTCACATGCATAGACGGATCAAATAGGTCCTTTTCTATAAACGAGTTTACACAATGAAGTGGAAGCAGTTCCCTGATTTTGTTGAGAAGGCTGTTGCATTGGCAATTATTGACAATCATTCTATTATTGAACACCTAGATAAGTCTTCTAGATAAAGTGGAGAGGTGTGGTTCAGGTAGCAGGCAATATACATGTTGGTGTCTGAGAAGTAAGTAACATGGAGATGTGGCATGCCCGGTTGTCATACATTTACATCAGGCCTAGCAGTGCACACATAAGCGTAATGCCCATCACAACTAACATGCTTGCATTGTAATCAGTGCTGCGCTCAAGTCGTTAACTGCCACTCCAGCACATATCTCCTGGGCCTATTCGCTGTAAGCAGGGCATAACAGTTGATCCCCTGTTTTGACCTGCATATGAGGACACAATGTCCCTCTAGTCGACAACTGCTCGGGTCGAGTCCATGTTATATTCATCTAAGTTCATGTAAAGAACATGTGCATGTGCAGTTGTAAAAACAACATGGATTAAAAGGGTTGCACAAACCTTGATTTTCTTGCTTGGAATTGTTACCTTTGTCTTGTATGTTTGCAAAAAACTAATGGGCATCTATCTCTCTGTTCAAACGAATCCCCTCTCATACAAAACGAACTTCTTGCAGGCCCAGGTGTGGCTAATGCTTGGTTAATAGTAGGGGATGAATATTAAGTAGAAAAGGGCTCACGTCCCCGTTGAATATTTAAAATTAAAAAGGGGGTTACCAATCATGCTGGTCATATATAGGTGGGGCCAAGGTGGCACCTAAGTTTGCGAATTACATTGTTTGCAACTATGGCGCCACCCATCTAGACAGCATAACTGGTGACCCCTTTTTTATTTTGGATGTTCAAAGAGGACATGGCAATTAAAGCCTATCCAAGGTTTGATGAAATTCTAACTGTGTGGTATTTGAAATTTGCAACTTGGGCGCCACCTGTATGTATCTATAAAGTAATACAATGTTAGAAAATACTTTCATCCAAAAAAAGTTTTTGAAATTTTAGTGCAATCAGCAATTGCTGTACCACTTAGAATAAAACAACACCGTCTCTTTTGAGTATCTAGTTTACAGAAATTACCAGTTTTTTGTTCTAAATTGTTTTTTCAATATTGATATGATCTGACCTACAGTTGTTATTTGGCAGTTATACTTATTTTTGTATTGCAATTTTGGTGATTAAAGTTATTTTTTGAAAATTGGATCATAAGAAGGATCACCCAATTAAATGTGCAGGTCCATCATGTAGCCTTTATTATAACCAAACGAATTGTACCAGTTTATTATTTTGTCCCATATTGTACATGCAAGATCACATTTGCAGAAAAGATGTATGAAATTTCGCTTTTACAGTAATCACAACGATCACACTCCTTCATTTGCCATTGCATGAGTTTTCTTTTGGATGGAAAAATTCTATGCAGAATTTTATACTGAAACCTCTTTGACCAAGTATTACATCCGACTGTAAATGGGAGTCGATATGGGAGCCTTACTCCAGAAATCGTTCTCGTCAGAAATATTTTGATCTTTCTCTTTCATCAAAAACTTAATATTTAAAAAGATCCCTTGTCTTTAAAAATCATAATAAATCTCTCTGTGATTGGCCCTGAGAAAAATATGAGAGAAATGCGACTGATGTCTAGTAATACTCTCGCGCTGAATGGATTAAGTGCATGTGCACTTGGCCCGACTGAGGTACCTGGCAAAATGCCCAGTCAAACCCATAGGGTGGCCTGATCAACAGATGACTTTCTGTTTGTATATTGAAGGGTGGCATGATTTCTAAAATATTGCCGCTATATATTTGCTATTTTAAGTATAAATCTACTAGTCTTACACACACACACACACACACACACACACACGTCCAAGTATACTGCTTTATTAGGTTCACTAATCTCATCTCATCTCAAAGTGTTTCACAAAACACTTTGTACATATTTTCTCTTCTTTTTCAGACTGCGACCAGCACCTGTGATAAGTCTTGTCTGCACTTATATTGTATATAAAAATGCCACCCCTCCCCTAAAATGTGGGTGGTACTGACATTCAATTCATTCATTTCAAATCATTTTCATCACTACTGAAGATACTATACATGTATGCATTTATGTATGGCAAGCATTTTGAGAGATATTAAGCTTTTTTTAGCATTTGAAAATATTCATTAATATACAATCACAAATACTAATAAATGATTTACAAATACTAAAAAATAGATAATGCATTTTAAGGTATTGATAAATCATTCTCTAGTATATATAAAGCTTTTTCTTGTTTTTGTAATTGCAGCCAATTATAAATACTAAGATATCATTTTTTTCAATACTAAAAAATGTTTTATCAGTATTTGAAAATGTTTAACAATTTTTAGTATTTGTAATCCCTTTTTTAGTATTTATAAATCATTTATTAGTATTTGTAAATGTGGAGATTCTGCAACAGAGTATAGAAAATAAGTGACTACTCCCACTGTCAGGTCATGAAATAGACTAACACGCGTCTATAATCACGTCACGGACTATTGTGCACACGCAGTAGCTCTATAGTCCAGCGGATAAGGGATAAAATCGTGCACTTTTTGATAAAAGCACCATATTTGGTACAGTGGTAGTTAATGGCAAAGTAACTATTTTAAAGATTGGAGGCACTCTGAAAATGCCCTAGGTCAGCTTTGGCGGCCATCTTTCAAAATGGCCGCCAGAGGTCATTTCCTATGGAGTTGAATAAATTTCTATCACCTCAAAACAATTAGCCAATGAACTTCATGTTCTACCAGAAGAATCACAACCAATTAACACTTATATACGTACAACATAATTGACCTCTGGTGACCTATATGAGCTGACCTAGGGCATTTTCAGAGTGCCTCCAATCTTTAAAATAGTTACTTTGCCATAAACTACCACTGTACTAAATTTGGTGCTTTTATCGCAAAGTGCACGATTCCACCCAAAATTGTCCCTTATCCGCTGGACTACTCAGAGGACTGGCACTAATCTATCATGAAACAGGTGTGTGGCCAAAATGTCTTCCCGCTAGCCGTGCAATTTCACGTGCAGGGTCGTGCGAGCAATGCTTATCGATCTACTGACACATTCCTTCTAATAAACTTATTTTCAAATATAAAACTGTAAGCTATGGTTAATTTGCCATATGAAACTTTGTCTGCCAACTCAAAATGTTGGACATCACGTCCCACAGCCGTGGGGCGATATTTTCTATTCTTCTTCTGCTATAAGGGAGCAGTCATTATCCAAAATGTTAGATAGTAACTAGAAAACCTAACACATTTTCTGGTATTGATATATAATTATTTAGTATCTGGGTGCTGTTTTTGATCCGAACATAAATATGTCTGCACATGCATCAAAAGTTATGAAGTCTGCAGATTTCCACCTGCGAAACATTGGAAAAATAAGAAAAATTCTCAATACTGACACAACCAAGAGTGTCATTGTCTCACTGGTGACATCACGCCTTGACTAGTGTAATGGACCTCTCTGTGGAATCACTGATGAGCTACTATTCAGGCTCCAGAAAGTCCAAAACAATGCCGCTAGAGTGGTTAGTGCCTGTGGCTCGAAAAAGTATGCTCACATTACACCAGTTCTGAAAGATCTCCACTGGCTGCCCATCAGGAAAGGGATTGAGTTCAAGATTCTGCTTTTGACTTTCAAATGCATGCACGGATGTGCCCGTCTATACCTGAGGTAACTGTTAGTCAAACAAGCCAATACAAGGACTCTAAGATCAAACACTAAGAACTTATTACAGATACCACTAATACCACACTAATCTGAAAAGGTTTGATGACAGGGCATTTTGTGCCTATATATGCACCACGCCTTTGGAATGAGCTCCCTGACAATATCAAGGCTGCTGATAGTGTGCAAAACTTTAAGAAACAGCTGAAAACATTGCTATTTCGAGATGAGTTTATTTGACTATATTGACCCAGAGAAATACATCTCATGTCTACTACTCTCAGATTGACCAGAACACCTGTCCACTGACTATTCGTTTAAAGCGCTTTTGAACATAATAGGTGGAAACGGCGCTATATCAAATACCAATTATCATTATTATTCATAAATCATTTTCTTGTATTTGTAAATGCAGTCATTTATAAATATTGGAAATTGATTTATAAATTCACGAAAGTCATTTAACAATATTACAAATTGATTTATTAGTATTTGAAAATCTTTAACAATTTCTAGTATTTATAATTTATTTTCTAGTATTTATGAATCAATCATTATTATTCGCAAATACACATACAAGAAAATGATTTATGAAAACTAGAAAAAGATGTGTTAGAATTTACAATATTATCACTATGTAGCATTTATAAATCATTTTCTTGTATATCTAAATGCAGTATTTACAAATATTAGAAAATGATTTATAAACACTAGAAGATCATTTATAAATACAAGAAAATTATTCATAAATACTAGGAAATTATTTATTTGTATTTAGGAATGTGCAGGGTTTTCTTATACTAATAAATCATTTCTTAGTATTCATAAATGATTTTCTAGTATTTGTTTTATATATCATATATATTTATAAATGTTAAAGTGACATGAATACTAGAAAATGATCTATTAGTATTTAAAATGTTTAGTACACTCCCAAAGTGCTTACCATATTCATGAATGTATGTATTATCATTAGTAGTAGTAGTAGTAGTAGTAGTAGTAGTAGTAGTAGGAGTGGTAGTATCATTATCATTAGTAGTAGTAATAGCAGTAGAAATATCATTATTATCAATATTAGTATTATCATCATTATCATTATTATCATTATTATTATTGTTATTATTAGTAGTATTATTATCATTATTATCGTTATCATCATCAAGGGTGGCGTGATTTTCAAAATATCTTGAAGCATGGACATTTTGCAGGTTGGTACTGCTCTCAGGCCGGGTGCTGTATGTTTTAAAGTACACGTGCACTAGGTCCACTGATGCTATCTGGCACAGTGCCAATTTAAACGTATATGGCCTGATAAACGTGTGACTTCTTTCGCGCTGGCGGGGAATTCTGTCTATTGCATGTGGCGTGATTTTCAAAATCTGGCCGCTATATATCTACTATTTATGTACAAATCTCACTGGAATATATATATATATATATATATATATATATATATATATATATATATATATATATATATAGATATAGATATAGATAGATAGATAGATAGATAGATAGATAGATAGATAGATAGATACATACATATATATATATATATATACATATATATATATATATATATATATATATATATATATATATATATATATATATATATATATATATATGTATATATATATATATATATAATCATATATATATATATATATATATATATATATATATATATATATATATATATATATATATATATATATATATATATATATATATATATATATATATATATATATATATGGACAGATACTTTGTGGTCAATGAAAATCGACTTTTCAGTCAAATATTTACAAAAAAAGTTAATATCCTTAAGGTCTTACAACACTTTTGGAAGTCTCAGTTTAATTTTCCTGAAACCTTGCATGAGTGAAGAACAAAGCACAGTGATCTTCAGAACAACCTTAATTCATAGGGTCATCGGAATATTTTTTTCACAGATTTTTGAAAAAATAATGCAATTTCTGTCACAAACATCTCATTCTCCATAATTGGTTCCTTTCTTTGCTAAATGTATCCCTTCTGTCACTGCCTAAAATACTGTTCTGCCATGTTAGAATTAGTTTTGCTGTTACTAGTATAAAGATATTTCGGGGCAGAATCAAGAAATGTTTATAAGTGGTCCAGAATATTCCGACCAAAATTGAAGATTCATATCACATTCAGGTAATATGTGTGCCCACTGGGAAACTGTCTCTTAGGATACTGTTTAGAATAGGAAGGTATAGTCATAATGGTACATATTTAAAAGAAGTCTATTTTTGTAACAATCTCTTTTCAAAGTTGGCTTTGGTGACAGGAAAATTGTAATATATTATTTTAGTTACCTTAAGGCCTCTGTTGGGATTGTAAAGAGGATCATGAGACCGAGTTGGAGACAGAAGTGGAGTTTAGTAAAGGATGTCATATTAGCATCACACGACATTGTTTAACCCAGTCTTACCCAGGGTTAGGGATAAAATGGTTAAATCTATGAAGGATGATGATATGGTGATTTCTGAGCAGGTCATTTGAGACATTGCCCACGATAGGTGGGCCTTTTTGGCCACCACAGGGACAAATGGATAGTGAAGGAGGGAGGGTTATGTAGATATGTTAACATTTTAAGACTGACAAATGAAAAATTGTTAATACAATTTAATGCTTACCGTAAAAGTAAGCTGACTTTGTACTAAGTCACGCTAAAGTCGACCTATAAGAGGTTTTACTTTACCCGGTATATAAGGCGAATTATGTTAACCATATACATGTAATGCAGTAGATTTGCGTATTGATTTTACAAGTGAAACAATATTTCCACGAGTTCATTACTATCTTAGATAATGATGGTCGTCATCAAATAGCAGTGTAAAATCTTTTATTGTTTAGATTGTAAACACGTAATCAAAATGACAACACGACAAATAAGTAGAATAAATAAACAGTTTATTGTATACCACAAGTACAGGGCGTCCCCAAAAAAATGCAATCCTCCCCTTTTCCAAATATTTCTTCAAAACAGCTTTAGTAACATCAACAATGACTTCATGGTTGAAGAGAATAATATCTTAGAGATAGTTGTAGTTTCAAGCAAATCTGATCATACATAACAAAGCTCTATCATTTCACTCCAACACAAGGTAAATTTCCTGCATACTGACCAAGCAGTATAGCCTGGTTCTCAGGCTGTATTAGGTATAGTGCCCCACCAACTCAGGTCAGATCAGTGAAACAGCCAGATATCACAGACTTGTAGCAAGTTGACTCCAAAACCAGTCTTCACCATAGGTTTTACATTGCGTTGGAGTGAAATGATATAGGTGTCAAACTTTGCCTCACAACTTTGACATGAATAATCGGATTTGGTTGAAACTATAACAGTTTATCTCTAAGATGTCATTCTCATTAACCATGAAGTCATTTTTGAAGTTACTTAAGCTATTTTGAAGAAATAATGAGAAAAGGGGAGGATTGCATTTTTTGGGGGACGCCCTGTAGATATCCATGTATCCTGCCGCATATTAGGATAAGAGAAAGGAGCTTGCTCTCTTCACTTTCCCGCCATTCCCCGAACTAGGCACTCTTAGGACCATGTGACCAGGAGAACCCTCGACAATATCACACAGAATCTATTATATGCTCTTGTGGTGTTTATCTTTGGACATAAGACCTCCATTTTAAGTGTACATCTGACGGACAAGGCAACCAGGAGAACATTGTCGTAAGACACAGATCATGAAAGGCATACAGTATCTTCATACAGTACAAAAAATCCTGTTCAAAAATATCATTTGATGATTTTGCTTTGATGAACTCTTACAGGTATGTAATAATTTTCTATAATATCTTTCAGATGTGTACATTTTAAAAGCTAAACTAAACGTCGCCCACGAGTGTGGGGATTTCTGTTACATCTTAAAACTTTCTTTTAACCCATTCATACCCGTATCAGCCAAAACTGCTACTAGTCAAGTAGAGCTCCAGGTATGAAAGGGTTAAAATTAAAATGTTGCCAAAGATGACTAATTTTGGAACGAGACCATAATTCATAGACCTTTGGGAAGATATGGAAGGGGAATATATCAACTCCCTAACATAATTACCTTCATACAATCAAATAATGGGTGGCCTCGAGATATTTGAAAAGCAGGAAAACATTCATTCTGATAATCAAGACGAATAGGAAAACACTTGAGCAACTCAATCAAAAAGAATAACAGAAATAAATAAATCTTGAAAACATTCACATACATACTGGCCAAATCAAAGAAGATGATATGCATCATGGTCAACGATGTGTTTCTAAGTAAAAGATAATAATATAAAGTGCAATCCATTTTCCAATAGAAACAAAAATAGGCTGATAAAATCGATCGATTTGATTGATGTATAGGTAATAGTTGAAGTGTAATTCCAACTGTTGAAATAAAGCTTATGCTAGGACATGACAATAACATCAGTATTCCAAGTTGACTTAAATACTTCTGAAAACTAAAACACTTCCCTACTAACATGTTTGCAACTAACAAAGAAATATTTCTGAGAAATTTCTCTGACACATACATGTACATGTATAGATCATGACGACAGACAAGATGTTTGCTGAATTATTGCTGATTCTATAATGATATGATCATGTTCAAGAGCAGTTACACAGTGTATCAAATTATATTACGAACTTTCACAATGATGAACATTCTCTTAGACAAAGTTTACTCCTTCCTTTCCGTACAGTGAAGGGAATAAAGATCAATAATGTAACGTATTAACGTACTTTTCTTTGAGGAGATCAATAAAAAACGAACTAGCCATCTTCAACCTCATCATTACTTCCATGTAAAAGAGTAAAAGGATTCTGGTAAGAAGTATAGATATGTACATTATTACAGTCATAGCTCACATAGCTAACACTTTCTCACTTCTTGAAATAGACAAATGGTGTAAGAATGTATAACGTAGATTTTAAGTACAATATAGACATGTAGAGTAATTCATAGTTGAACCCCTCAACCTCTCTATCTGCACTTGTATTTTCTTTAAGCGTATAATACCAATGTCATGGAATTTATTTTTCTTTAAATATCATTGCCCGGTGGTACATTTTCAAGAGCGAGATACAAAGTTCATGACAAGTTTTCTGCCACGAATCTTCCTGTCAAAATCACTAAACCAAATGTTAGATAAACCCCAGGGATGCTGTGGTCTATTTGATAAACCCGAATTGTTACGAGGAGTAACCCAAGGATATCACATACACCACAGCTTCCGAGGGATCAATGTAACTTGCACCACATTTAACAGCCTTCCATAAATTATATGCTGAGGAAAGCTTAGCTGAGCACTCTTGCTCAATAACCTTGGGAAATACCTTTGGCTCGATAGCTTAGAGTAAAAGGCTGATAAGGTGTGAGATAAGTCATATATCCCACACATTTCAATGCCTGTGATTGATGGACGGCAGGTAACTGTCGTACAATCATGCTTGTAGGGGCTCAAAGGCCCTAACCTTTTGATCAAGGCATATATGTAGAAGGTATTTCAAGGGAAATATTGTTACGAACCCAAACAATAAATCTTCCTCATATTGTTTGCTAATGTATACTTTGTTTCTAAGTATCAAGTATCAGAAATACAGAGCACAGGGGTTTGGCATGAGCATTATGGGATTTACCTAGACCACAAATGATGATGAATTCCCCATACTTGCATGTTTGATCATCATTACCAATATATTACAAACCTTAAACATGTACAGGAGCTAAGAGCTACTTCTTGAACTGTGATGATGTCAGAAAGATCACCCTCTCACACAAGAGACACAAATGGTCATTGGATACGGTGCGAGGTTTTAACATCTTTTTGATAAAACATTTATTGAGGCTTTGAGATAATTAATACCACATTTAATGAGTATTCCCAAACCATCTGAATAACTTAAATCAAGACCGGTAAAGGGACATTCGGTCTTCATAAATCAAAGTAGTAAGAATTGAAAGTGCACAAGCTCCTATGTACAGAGAACAGACTTAAGCAGCATTGGATGCTGAAATAAACTCTCATAAACGTACACTGTGAGCTGGTCTTAAAGATTTAGATTCATTGATGAACTTTATTACACACATGTAACTAATCAATCACTAGCAATTCTGATATATTGCTTATAACATTTATAACCCTGCATGTATCTGAGGCAGCACAGCTATATTGATGATATCTTTAAATACTGAATTAAGCATCTTTTTATGGTGGTTTAAGGAGCAATATCAACCAAGCACAACCTTTATATACTATAGCAGATATACTATAGCACCAAGCGGAACACTCAATGGGAATGTCCGAGTGTATTGACATTTAATGGTCTTTGTAAACCATTTCGATATTACCATTCAAAAGATGGTACTTTCAATTCATCAAACTGAATGACTTCACTCAAAATGTTTATTGCACTTAAATAGTCATCTTTCGCGAGCAGGGATCTTGGTCGTGTTATTTCTAAACACCGATGACTATTCAAAATACCGCTCATTCGCCAATACAGCAGTAAGAGTTAGACTCCTTTCTCATTCATTCAAAACCTAGGAAGCTGCACTACCTGAAAACAAAAGCAACAGAATTAAGATGAGAAAATGAAAACACTGCCACACACACATATATACACACACACACACATACATATATATATATATATATATATATATATATATATATATATATATATATATATATATATATATATATGTATATATATATATATATATATATATATATATGTATGTTTGAAGGAGAAATGTTTATCGGATTATCATCAACAATTTCATGGTAAAGATACCTATTCTCAGGCTATCATCAAAATTGCTTCATTTTCTTATGATAAGAGGAATGGACTTTCTTATGGACAGAAATTATGAAACATTACATAATGTATATCATTTACGTCTTTTGCTGCTGCAAAAAAACTTCATTTGGGATGTCTCATGAAAAGGTATTAACAGCAACTACTAAACAGTGCATTTTGTAAACATTAATTTTCAGTTGACCAATGGCATTCTCTCCTCAATAAGTTATTTTCCTCATACGTAAAACTATAGCAGGATTACTCATCAACGAACTCATTCAGCAAGATTACATTTGTTTTATGTGTTTATTTGAAAGATGATGACAAGATTATTAGCAATACCAATGTAGTCTTACATACAATTTGTCACACTTATATTGAATCTAAATTCATTCAATTTTCTACTACATGTCCGGTGATATTCCGCAATCAACTTAACACAATACCTTTTCTTGCTCTTACATAACGTTTATGTTAATAAAATCTAACCGTTTGCATTATCCCCCAAGTAGTTAGTACCGTGTCATTATCTAAAAATCCACATATTCAATGAAAATAATAATTTACACTTTCATAAAAACCAAAAGAATGATATTACATTTACATAACATGTCATAAGTCCTTGCCATTTATGGAATGAGCTATAAACGCCCTTTTGTTTAGGTCGTTCTTGCGTCAACACTCGACTCTTACCTATAAGATCTCTTCCTTCTAGAATCTCTTCAATCTCGTCACTTTCGGGTTTCATAATGGGTCCTTTGGTCTCTGAAAAAATGAAAATATATCTAATATGTTTAAGAATCATATCAATTGTAGTAAGAAACGATTTATCTGAAAAGAAAATCGATGTGAACATTGTAGAACTGTAATGCATTCTTGCTAGTCTGGCGAGGAAAGTGTTAAGTGATACATGGGGACCATGTATATAACATTTAACTCTTTCCTTGCATGACAGCTTTACAATGTTCACCGGTCAAAGGGGGATGTTGCTTTTCGGGGACCAGGTCTAGGAGCCTATTCTATTACACTGCAAAACATCACATGATACGCCCACGCCTCTGCTGCTGAATGGGTGTACATGTATCAGTGTATGGTGTGACTCACCACATCCGCTCTGAGTTGGGCGAATACTACTAGAATACTACACTGACCTTGTTAGAGCAAAGCCAGGCGTCTCACAAAAACAGGCCAAGAGGATCTGATGTTTTAGCAAAGAGCCAATGCGGAGTATTACATGTAGACATGCGAATATATACCGGCGATTTTTATGAACTTTCGTGTATGATACCGTATATTTTTTCTGTTCCACTAGTTAACTATATATTTTACTATTGTATGAAAAAACTATTCTTACCATGTATGATTTTGAAAAATTGCAAATCTAGCCGATAAACATACAAATACAAATAATATGCACACATGTATGTGATGGACAGAAATAAAGCATTGACAACCCCTAGCTTAATTTCGGTTAGGGCTAGTTCGTCAATATTTAACCAACTGTGCATCTGATGTTGTTACTGCCGATGTCTATTTTATGCGTCCTTATGAAATCATAAATGGGAAAATATGTAGGGTTTGTCTGAACTAGGTAAGGGCTGCAACCAGTAGCAGGCATACCTCTAATTGTGCCGAACTCAGATTATGGGTAATGATCGAAGGGCAATTTGGAATAATGAAGCTCTACTGTATATAAGAAAATTACGTCTCAAACAAACCTACGAGAACTGAATAGATGTAAATGTCTTTAAGATATACAGACCTACAGCTATTCATTCACCCTCTGGAGATGAGTAGACCTATCTTTTGGCACACAATCCTCTAACCTCTAAAATACATGTAATACTTTTCAGCCATCATTGAAATATGCCACATAGATATCTTGTGCCAGTATTGCTTAGCCTGCCAAAAGACATTGAAAATGGCTGCGTTAATAGTATAGGTTCTATCCACTGGCAAGTTAGCGTTAGGATTTGCCGTCATTTTACAATACCGTATTGGAAATCCTTATCTAAATCGAAGTTCTCAAAATCACCAATGGCTTTTGCCTGCTATAACCTGTACATGAATATATCATTTCTTTCATACAGACTCATAATTCTCTATGAAAAGAATATGTGTCAATGAAAATAACTTGAAATTGAGTGGTTTTGGAGACAATATATGAAGGAAAGTCTTATGTTTGTGATAATTATCATTTTCCTTCGAGTATTTAGCACGAATAGGCTTTCACCAAAAACAATATCAAGACATCCATCTCTTGTGGATTAATTAATGTATTTGACGTGTAGTTTAATGTGACTTACACTGGAAGCATTGACAGGTGATTCTCAGAACAATCGTAACTTAAGGAGTGACAAATTGTGACCTATGCCCGGCAAATCATTTATTGCACTGCAAGACAATATACCTTATCGTTCTACTGCTATTGTGCCTGATATCTACGTATTCTACCATCGCTAACCTCTAAAAACAAGGTTCTTAATCATAAGAGGGTTAAACTCGAAGGATCTATAATGTAGACTGTAATGATAATAGTATATATTCTTTTCTAGCTCTCCGTATTTCAACCAATCATATCGGTCGGGTGAAAAGTTCGGACTTGTGACAATCCCAGCTCGCATCTGACATGTATTGCAACACTACAGGACTACTGGTCTGATAAGTATATCACCATGCAGTGAAGAAATACCCAGACACCAGATTAGCATTGGCACTGCTGTGAATAAAGTATGTATTAAGTACTAACCTGGTTCTGGTACAACTTCTTTAAGGGTGGTCTCATCGTCTTTGGCAGCCCCGACAACCACATCATTCAGCTCGTTTCTTTCCACCTGTCTGTAGAACAATGTGTTTGGTATGGAGGGTAATCTGTTCCTGTTGTAGTATGCTAGTATAATGACAATGCCTGCGACCAGAAGACATACTATTGGCACAAAGATTTCCTTCAATGAAGAGGAATCGGACGGCGCCGTGGATGAAGCATCAGACACCGACTTGTATAACACCCTAGCTGCCCAATCTGAAATTCGAAAATGCATACATTCAGTTGAGATTTTAATCCAAACAATTAAATCACTATCCTTAGTGCAAGGTCGACACATTTTCTTTGTATATAGAGCGTCGTGAGCTAAGTGCAACGTCACTTCTTCCTCCGGGGTGGCAGTCTAGGAGTTATAACTAGCCAAGTTAACTACCTATGTGTTTAAATGCTTTAACAAACGTATACGTTTTCTCCTGGACTATATTGGACTTCACAGACTGTTTGGTTTTCGGATTTTTTCATCTCCATCTTAAAGTTGAACAACTTGGGAATGCATTGGGTTAATCGGCACTCTAGGGGTATTAATGAAATTGGGCAGCAGGCTGAAGGTTAACATACATTAAACCCTTCAACCAAAGTGTTCCAATACAGCCATCCTGGTATCATCTTAATTCAGATCATCACCAATTAACACAGTAGTATGATCCACGTAGAAAGGAAGTATCAAAAATTGCTTACCTTTGCAAGTTTTAAACGTTTGGCACAGTCTCTCATCTGACGGATTGGACCCTCTACGACAAATGATGTTGCAGGGCCGACACTTGCTCTCCCCTGCCAGATCTCCAGGAAAATAGCCCTCTGGGCAGACCAAATCAGACATGCTGTCAGTGCTGTAGTCTAAGTACAAAATGGCGAATGTGGGAACACCACGAGCTATATAGGAATGCAGAATGGGGATTCCCCTGTGTTGTTATTATGCATAAAACGGGGAATACCCTAACGGTATACTAGTATATAGGTCATTGCATCTGACGTCACGTAGTCGTCGAAAGGTTACCTGTCAAATTCAATTCATCATTTTAGAAACAGATAACAGGTATTCCATACATATATATAGCATATTATAGGTATGGCTAATAGTTGTATAAGGAGATCTCCCAGTATACACATACAATAGTGTATATATATATATATATATATATATATATATATATATATATATATATATATATATATATATATATATATATATATATATATATATATATATATATATATATATATATATATATATATATATATATATATGTATATATATATATATATAGTATATAGTATATATATAGTGTATATATATATATGTATATATATATATATATATATATATATATATATATAATATATATATATATATATATATATA
>OZ012685.1:11874091-11901096 GCA_963942565.1 Maea johnstoni | reverse complement strand
TCCAAGAATAAGATTCTCGTTCAGGATGTCTATCAGAGCACCAACCACAAACGAACCTTAAGTACAAAATACATTTTCAAGAGAAACTCACATGAAATTCAAAAGAGCATTAATACAATGTGTATTGAAGAATGCTAATTAGTGATTTGCAACCAATACTGTAGATTCACAAAAGATTGTGTAGAGTAAATTTTGCGAATTTACAGAAAAGTGATTTTTGCGTTTGTTAATTTGCGAATCTTAAAGATTAAAAATCTTAAGCTAAAATGTTGTTGGGTTAGGCAAATAAATACTGTAGAACACATATATGACGTGTGTCCCAAATAAAGCGAATTGGATTCTCGCCAGTACAGTAAGAAAAAAGTACAGCGTTTTTATATATAGCGAAGCGGAACCACACGCTATGTACGCTATATATAAACAGACGCTAACATTGTGTGTTCTACAGTACGTGACGAATGCGATGTTGAACCGCTAAACGTCGCATTCGACCTGCGAGAAGTCGAAAGGTCGAGACAAGTGTGGGAAGGTAGAAAATAGAGTTTATTATAATTAGTTGTTTGATTGACAGGTTATGTCGAATGCGACTTTTGAAAAGGCTAATTCCACATTAGGATAATGGGGAAATATTTGCATCTGGCTTGGGGAACGAAGTAGTTGAATGCGCTATTTAATTTTGCACATGAGACTTCTACAAAGGCGAATGGGATCGCAGATAATCACATGCGACAGTACAAATGTAGCATTCAACTTTATGCTAATGAGGTAATGGGAGACAACTCATTACCATATTGCAAAAGTGGAATTGCTTTTAATTTTGTCGAATTTGGTCGAACGCGCAAAAAGGGGCCTCTCAAAAACTTTGAGAGACCCTTTTTTGCGCATGCGTGATTTCATTTCGCGAATGCGACTTTTCATTTTTGACCCATAAAAAAGGTCGAATTGGAATTGCCAAACTCAAGGACAAAAGTTTATTGCGACTTTTTCAAGACATCGAATGCGACTCAAAAAGCTCATTATCATACCATTTGCATAAAGTGGAATTCAAGCCTGGTCGATGTGGAACCTAACCTTAAGCTAAGGTCTCACATGGAATTTGCAGGAATTCGACCGTATTCGACATATATTCGAAAAAAGTCGAATACGACCGGACTCAACCCACATTCGACTAAATTCGACCTGGCAAAAAGTCGCTGGGTTAGGCAAAAAAGATGGTAATTTTTTCGTGTCGAATGCGATGTGAGATCGCTTTAAGTCGCATTCGACAGCCAAAATGTCGAAAGGTCTAACTATGTTGAAAACACTTTGCGCATACGACTTTATGCAAATGACAAGTTTGATTGACAGGTTGTGTCGAATGCGACTGTTAAAAGTTCGCATTCGACTTGAAAAATCGCATTCGAAGTTTATAAAATCTCATTCGACAAATATTAATTCGAATGCGATTATTAAAAAAAAGAAGTCTGCATAATGGTGTTATCGCATTCGACTTATTAAACTACGAATGCGACATATAACATGTCGCATTCAATTGTAGTTGGTCTAATCTAACATTTTAAACACAATAAATTGTCGAATGCGACACAGTGTGCAAAAAAAAGGATCACATTCGCAAAAGGGGAAGTTATTAAAATTAGCATGTACAATTCTAAAGTCGCATTCGACTTTTAAGATGTTGAATGCTAAATGTAATGTCGCATTCGACATTTGAAAAGTCAAATGCGATATTTTAAACTCGCATTCGACATATCAATTTGTCGAATACGACATTAACTAGTTTTCCAACCTGAAAATAGCGATGAAACTAATTGAGTCGAATGCGCACATACAATATACGCATTCGACTTCGCTAACATAGAATGCATCATCGCAAAATCGCATTCGACGTAGTTCTGTCGAATGCGATGTTATGCAAATGAGGCAAGTCATTATGTTAATGACAAACTGCAAACCCGATCGCATGCGACCACGTAGCGATGCGAGGACTACGTGAAATGATCTAGCTTTTTTTCCGACGCATTCGACAAGTTCACTAATTGATTTTCGACTTTAAATTTGCCGCCAAAAAGAACCTCGTTTACGAATTGCCGAACTCCGGACAAACATCAAATGCGAGCTTTTCCGAAAACTCGCATTCGACTCAAATTTTGGGGTTTTTCCTCATTACCATATCATTTACATAAAGTCGAATTTGTGCGAATTCATGTGAGACCCTAGCTTTAAAGGTGGGGTTCCACATGGAGTTTGCATGAATTCGACCGATTCGACAAATATTTGAAAAAGTCGAATACGACCAAATTCGACTCAAATTCGACATGGGAAAAAGTCTAGGGGTTAGGCAAATAAAATGGTATTTTTGGCGTGTCAATTGCAATGTGGAACCGCTTTACGTCGCATTCGACCCCTAAAATGTCGAAAGGTCGAACAATGTCGAAAACACTTTGCGCATTCGAGTTTAATGCAAATGATCTGTTTGATTGACAGTTTATGTCGAATGCGACATGTGAGGCATCGCATTCGACATAGAAATTCGCATTTGACATTTGCCTACACCTCGCATTCAACAAGAAATAAGTCTAATGCGATTTTCGACTTTATGCAAATGAGAAAATTATTATGTTAATGACAAACTGCAAACTCCATCGCATTCGACCACGTAGCGATGAAAGTTCCTCGACATTGGATCTCGAGGAACTTTCGGCGCATTCGACAATTTCAGAAAATGCAATTCGACTTTTATTTTGGCGGCAAAACCAAACTCGTTTTCGAATTTCCTAACTCTGGACAAACATGGAATGCGACTTTGTCCTAAAACTAGCATTCGACGCAAAATTAGGGGTTTTTCCTCATTACCATATCATTTGCATAAAGTCGCATTCGCGCCAGCTCGATGTGGAACTCCACCTTAACGCTAAAAAACGCAAAAATTAAACTAACGCAACCTTTTCCAAATTTACAGTATTTGATTCGTCAAAATGCACTTTATAATAGTTTTGATATTTCATTTGTCCTTTATCTATATCAGGTAATAATGGTTCTTTACTGGTTCTGCATGTACTGGCCAAAGGGATTTGCCGTGATTTGGCCTAGTGGTTACGATGCCTGGCTCCCAAGCATGAGTCTCCGCTTGGTCCCCACATGTGGGTGAGTGTTATTCCTTATTGACGGCAAAGGAAACATACCTGTAACGTAACCAATCGATCTGGCTGTAAACAACCAAGTCATCTTGTCTGTAGATTCATCAGTGATACTTTGTAAATCCAGTAAAACTGCACCAGTCATAGTATCGGTCATAGCCTTGAATAAATGGATATATGGAAGCATATTATCAGTTATGCCAAGTGCAGTACGATGAACACCAGAGACACTCAAGAAGCATTTCTAACTTAAACTCGCGAGTTATTTACCTATCTATCTTGATTACTTCCTGCCTTTTTCCCAGCAAACACAAAATATTTTCAAAATATTTTTTAAAGAACTGAAAATGAAAAAATATTGTAAGAAACATTCACAATAAACATGAATAAAACATTAGCAAAATGTTCAATAACCATAGGGAAGACATTTGTGAAATAGTGAATGTAAATAATGTTATACAATAACAATATGATACCAGTAAAACATTTACGAGAATAAAGGAATATTTTCTCAAAATATTAACCAATATTTTTTCATAATAATGTTTTATAACATTACATCATCTTTTATCAACATTTATAGTTGTTTTTTCATCTGCATATTACAAATGTTGTTTTTAACTTTAATTGAATGTTTTATTGACATACTTTAGAATATTTATAAAACGTCTGAAAGGTATAAATAAAATATCGATATATACAATAATAAAATGTTAAACAATATTTGTTCCAAAATATGTTTGATAATATTAAACTATAATTTTTTTAACCAATTAAAATAAATGTTTTAAATCTGCCTTTTACAAATCTTTCTTTAAACATTAAATATTGCATTTACAAAGTTTCAAACACACATTATATATATATATATATTATATATATATATATATATATATATAGTATATATATATTATATATATATAATATATATATATATATATAATTATATATATATATATTATATATATAATATATATATATATATATATTATATATATATATATATATAATATATATATATATATATATATACATGTATATACCGACAGAGGAGAGATGGGGACAGAGAGTGTGAGAGGACTGGTTAAGGGTTTTCCCATGCCTACCTTGATAAAAACTTACCAGTCCTATTATAGCTAGATAAAGAAATGAGGATTTCATAAGCTTGACTCCATACGACGCAGGGCTTGGTTGTACTGTGCTGTATTTGTAGCGGTTCTATGGTTGTTTCATCCATTGCAATGAAATGATAGCTTCTCAGTTTAAAGAGCGTGTGCTATTCAGCTCTTACGTCTACCCATATGCAGCTAGTGTCACTATAGCGCATTTGTTATCGTTCAAAGTCTAAATACATTAAAAAATACGAGAATATTGATGATCAAGGATATCCAATGAGCTCTGAGGGCCAATTGATGATTCTGTTTCTGAACCTTCACCGACCCCTTCTCCTTATATGATATCGAAATTCATCATTTCTATGGATTGGTATTACTTATACATTTTATTTGGTGATGAAATTAACTGGACGCATAAACTGTTTCCAAATTCCCTACGTTCAGTTCCCCTCATATAGCTGTCATTTATCATTAATTTGTGTTGGTCCCCTAGAAGTACCATGACCTAGAAATCAAACTAGACCATCCTGAAATAGCTTGTTCGATGTTATCTGAGATCTTAATTTGCTGTCATATAATGTCTAACCTATGTATTTACACAGCCTTGGGAGCAATCACATGCACGGATTGTACATGTGGCCTAGATGGTCAGTCATGGAAATGCAACAGTCTTTATTTTAGTCTATTGAACAAATGTTGATTCTTTAATTAAGACAATTACTAATGGGACATCCACTTAGTGTGGTTTAATCATTACATCCTATAACATGTATAACAGCCAAAACACATCCCAGAATTTGTGGGTCAAACAAATACAAACTTTAAGGGAACATATATGTGAACATTATGGATCCGACAGAATCCATAGGGTTTTCAATGCACTTAAATGACCATGACTAGTAATGTTTGGAGCCCAGAATGATTCTCTCTCTCCTATATATATATATTATATATATATATATATATATATAATATATATATTTATTTATATATATATATATATATATATATATATATAAATATATATATATATATAATATATATAATATATATATATATATATATATATATATATATATATATATATATATATATATATATATATATATGTATCCAAAGCATTCGATACAGTCTGGATAAATGCACTGTTTTATAATTTATATATATATATATATATATATATATATATATATATATATATATATATATATATATATATATATATATATATATATATATATATATATATATATATATATATATATATATGTATCCAAAGCACTCGATACAGTCTGGATAAATGGACTGTTTTATAAACTATATGAGATGGGTGTTAAAGGCAGGACATGGAGGTTACTTTATAGATCTTACATAAATTTCATGTGTAAAGTCAGAATTAAAGATAAATGTTCAAATTGGTACGAGATGGGGTGTGGAATACACCAAGGAGGTTTTTTATCATTGATAAAATACGTTGCATTTATTAACCAATTAATTGTGGAACTAAGAGACTCTGGTTGTTGCTGTAAAATTAGAGATCTGTATAGCACTCCACCTGGCTATGCAGATGACATAGCCACGGCATGTTCTAGTAAACACAAAATGGATAGGGCCTTGAAATTGGTTGATAAATACGGCAAAAGGTGGCGCTTTAGCTTCAATGCTAAATAATCTGCCATTCTAGTTTATGGTGAAGACGTCAAAAGTAATCTCCAAAATGCAAAAGATAGAGTGTTCATGTTAGGTGACAAACGAGTCCTAGAAAGGACTACGTATGATCATGTCGGGATAAAAGCTTGTCTTTATGATTCAAATGATAGAGTGTCAGAAAAAATATGTAAAGGCAGGAGAGCATTTAATGCCTGCTCAGGGGTCGGTATCCGTAAAAATGGACTGTCTATGAAAGCTTGCAATATTATTTTCTGGGGGATTGTCATCCCAACCGTTACTTTCGGCTCCGAGTTGTGGACCCTGTCTGAGAAAGATTACGATGACCTGTGCCTCTTCCAAAGACAACTAGGGAGACGTATTCAATGATTCCCAGCAAGATCACCAAGCTGTAGTAGTTTTTATGGCTTAGGTTGGTTAAGAATAACTACTTATATCTTAGTGAAAAAACTTCTCTTTGCTCTCTCAATACTTAGACTTGCACCTGAAAATATAGTCAGGCAGATCTTCATAATGAAAGTTAATATGTTTCATGAGAATAAGAATTTACATAGCCTTAATGTAAACCGAAGTCCCACTTTTGATATCCTCAACCAAGCAGCAAAAGCTGGGGTATATAATATGCTATATGATATGACTACGGGTAAGAAACACATCTTATCAAAATCCACATGGTCTAAAATGGTATGGGCAAAAGCCTGGCAATTGGATGAAATGTTTTGGCGTACAACTGACATATTTAACACTAACAACGATCTTTTGAATAGGTTAAATCGACAATCCATGTATCTCCCATGGTGGGATTTGAGTGACTCTACTCCTAGTATGATTGGCGTCTGTGAAGCAATGGCTCGGTTAGTCTGCCATGCTAGCAGACTTAAAGTGGATGACCAAAAGCTTAAAAGTTTAACTCCAAGTCATAAGATGTGCTCTAACTGAAGTATGTACGTGACCGAAGATCTATTCCATATACTTATGCAGTGTCCTCATAACGAAAAGTATATGAAAAAGACCTTCTTTCGTATATTAGACATTGATCCTTGCATTAAAGCAGCGTTTGAGGGAAGCCCGAACGAAGTCTTTAACTGGATGATAGGCAAAGAAATCCCAAATGTTGATCGAAATCTGATGCATAAAGTATGGATGATCTCTGGTGGCGAAATTGTCAACATTTATAAACGCATATGTAGAGAAAGATCCGGTGTAGGATAGATTATCTGTAGTTGACGGATTGCCCTACTTGCTATGGACCACCTTTCCACACTAGATCTTTCACTAATGGTCATAATTCTAATTCGTTTATCTTTATGTTGTACACATTGATTTTGAACCAAGCAGTTTTACGTTAAATACGATTCATTGGCTATATTATGCAATTTATTCAATAGCTACCTACGCCAACAATCAAATTGTGATGGTTATTGGCTCCCTCAACACGAGGATATACGCTTCTGAGTCAGTTTAGTTATTTATTTTTGTATTTGGTTATATTATTTCAATTTGGTATTATTATTTGTTACACACCTTGTTTCACAATTGCTCTCTTTTTTACGCAATTGTTTTTTGTTGTACCTTTTACGTCCTCGCGACTAAGTCAATAAAAGATACATACATACATACGATGGGTTTATCATGAGCATATTCAGCCTGCATCGCATTATTTTGTTTGGTATATTTTATTACTTAAAGAAAGAAGTTCTGAGGTGGGAAGGTTATGATAACCTAAAGGCCTTTCAGGTATATTGCCCGCGACGTATCCAGTTATATCCTCACATATTTCTGATTTGAAGCAGTATGATTATGGCTCGGACTCACTGAGACTCCCCTCATACGTAAATGTCGAGAAATCTTTATTCATATTCTCGATTATATACAGGGAGGCAGGGAATATTGCAAGAAGAATCCCTACTGATTCTAAGGACAAACATCACGAAGACACATTTCATGCCTATTCAGCCTGCATCGCATTATTTTGTTTGGTATATTTTATTACTTAAAGAAAGAAGTTCTGAGGTGGGAAGGTTATGATAACCTGATGGCCTTTCAGGTATATTGCCCGCGACGTATCCAGTTATATCCTCACATATTTCTGATTTGAAGCAGTATGATTATGGCTCGGACTCACTGAGACTCCCCTCATATGTAAATGTCGAGAAATCTTTATTCATATTCTCGATTATATACAGGGAGGCAGGGAATATTGCAAGAAGAATCCCTACTGATTCTAAGGACAAACATCCCGAAGACACATTTCATGCCTAAGGTTTATAGTCAGGAAGCAATACCTGAAAAAGTGACGCTAGCTTACATTTTGTGTTAAAAGTCGGCAACATGTCTTTTCAACCTAATTTGGGGGTGCTGATTTCAAAAAACCATGTTGCCGAAACGGGAAATGTTTCCTTGACACTTTTCGGGGGGCATTATCCTTCAAAATTGGCCAAAAACATGCGTTATTTGTAATATAAACCTAAACACACACCTCGTGCAGAATAAAAACTTGGTACACATACACACTGACAGATGCTGAGCAGCACTTTGCAAAAAGAGTGTGAGAATGCACCATAGGTGCTTGTTTTTGGGTCATTTTTACCAAAAATCACCAAAAAACGCACATTTTTGTAATTTAAACACTGCACACCAGTTAGCAAACTTCATCTGTCTATTTATTTACAAAAGAATATTAAACATATGAATATGTTGCTCACTCTAGATAAAGTTTGAGAATGCAAACTTAGGGAATTTTTTAGAGTGAAAACTGGTAAAAATTTCAAAAAATGCTTTTTTTGTATTTTCTCTTATAAAATCATTATCGATTTCACAAATTGCATGGACTTTGGTATGAGTATAACTGTAATGTTGCATATTAGGTATGCTCTTAAAATTTAATTCTAGGTAATACAGCATTATTGTCTTCATGATATGTTGGATAATCTCTGCAAAAAAAGGCATTATT
This sequence comes from Maea johnstoni, assembly GCA_963942565.1. Classification (NCBI taxonomy): domain Eukaryota; kingdom Metazoa; phylum Annelida; class Polychaeta; order Spionida; family Magelonidae; genus Maea; species Maea johnstoni. The sequence goes on along the minus strand of OZ012685.1, from coordinate 11,892,223 downwards.
AGGAATTTGCCTTAATATAGGTTATTAATGGCTTCCAACCTCATACATTCTACATGAATATAATGTAAAATATGTAAAATACTAGATTATTTGTTCATTAGTTTGTCATATCATATGCTTCTACTTTAACATTCCTGCAGTTCTCTAGTTCGACACATTTGCAAGCTGCTGTGCAATCGACGACTGTTGCACGTCCATCTACATTTCTGATTTTGGGGAAAATTTGCAGGATTTGCAAATGTATCCAGTTATGCACTGATAGCTTATAAGTTCATTGTATTCTTTCAATCATGAGCTGTAGGCAGATTTTCCCATCTAATAGCTCCCATCCATACTGGAAAAGATTAGGTAGTATGGGAGCTGGTTCAGCTGCCTGTTTTCATATCAAGGCAGGGTAAGGGCATACCACCGTAATTGGTCCGCAGACCTCAGATTTTCAAAATAGATATATAATTTTCATTCATTTTGGTTTAAAAAGAACACATTCTAAGGTTCATAAATCTAAGTTAATCCACTATTTAGTATTGGGAATAAGATCCGTCGCTTAGCATTGGTGCAGATTTAAAGCTGAGACGTAAGTGTTTGTTGCAAAAGCTGAGGTCGCCAAGGCCGAAGCTTTGCAACAAACACCCACGGCGAGGCTATAAATCTGCACCAATGCTCAGTGGCGGGTCTTAATGGCTATTATAGCGAGTTTGAGTGATAAAAAATTAAAACAACTCTGATAACTGATAATGATACAAAAATCATGTTTTCTAGTAGTTGCTGAACATGGATTTGGTCCCTGCTCAGGAGCCTCAGTCTGGATTTGGTCCCGGCTCAGTAGCCTTAGTCTGGCTCACTGCTGTGAATCGGGACCACTTTAAAGCCACAGAAACAGCTTCTCACTGAACATAGTGTGTTTTCTAAGCCTAGGTATTTTCATAGCAATGCGCTATAATATTCAACAAGGTGCGAATGGAACATTTGAAAAAATTAGATATTTCAACTATGTTTGGATATTTTTACTAATCACTTTAATAGACATGATAATTTATCACTATTTTATTGATTAATTATGAAAAAAGAGATTAATTATTTCCAAAGCATACTTTAATGGCTTGTCCTAGATGCAGATGTCCTGTTTCCACCCTTTTAACTTCAAAAGGTTTTGATTTTTCCAAAAACTAGGCATGCTATTTCAAAATCAATACAGGATATCCTCCTACCCATTTGACTATAAACTACATTATGAGTTATTGGAACTATATATCAAGTTCATATCTAGCAGGGAATAACAACTTATTAAAAGGTTGCAAACAGGACAGTATGGTTACTCATGGGACACTATGGATTTTATTTCCATACTTGGAACTCTCTCTTTATCAGGAAAATCATGTTACATTTGTATGCCATTATCTGAGTATATAAGCTGGAAAATGAAATTGATATTTCAGTAAATATTATTAGTTTTACTCCACTTTGGGCCTCATGACTATTTAGGAGGTGCTAAACCCCTGTTTACCTACTTTGGGACACTTAATTGCCTCACTAGTGAAACTGACATGCCATTAGTGTATATACCCTGAACTCTGAGATTGTTATGACATGCACAGTCTATAATGCACTTCTACCCAAATACCTATTATAGTAAGGGTTCTGGTTGAGTAATATATCTTGACACTTCCCTTCTCCTAGGTCTGACACCAGCTTATGTTTACATATACCTCAAATGAAGGAACTTCAATTTCTACCATAAGTGATTGAATAAATGCCATTGACCCATTAATGCTTAAAATAGTTCCTCTAGACATTGATGTCTAGATCTATGATAATGATGTAAATATCTTTGGGATTCAGGCTACTTTTGGGCTAGCTAGGTACTTAATTCTGTGTAAAGAAGCAATAAATGCTTACTGTAGAGTGATATGACAGCTACAAAGGATAAATAGTAGCTTTCTCATTTTGTTTGTTTGTTTGTTTGTGATCCGCAACCGCATTTTTCCCGCGGGGTCAACTCCCAAAGGAGGACCTACGGAGACCACCCTCTACCACCCAGGCCACTCGTCACCCCCGGGCCTTGTGTCAGTGTCTGTTCCCTCTCCCCCCATACTTTTGTCTTGAATGCCTCCTGCATCCGGTCTGTACCCTCCCCTGTCCTCCTGTCCTATACATATACCCTATCGAGTCTCTGGTCTGTTTCCCTGTCCTACACATATATTCAAACCCCACAGAAAAGAACCCCTCAACATATTTCAAACCCCACAAACAAACGATGTTAATTCATTATCTCAATAAACGGAACAATTAAAACATCAGTGAACCTCTATCTCGTCTCCCCTCCTGTATCCTCCGTGCCTACCTGTTCGGTGCCCCTCCCTTACACCACCGACTCTCTTCCCCTTTGCCGTTAAGTCCAAACCAACAAATGTGTTAGACAAAGATAACAAACATATATGTACACAGGCACACCCCTATCGCTTCTCCCCTTCTCTCTTCTTCATCATCTTCCTCACCCCACTCCTCTTTCCTATCGTCTTTCTCCCTCACCCTCTCCTCATTCCTATCGTCTTTCTCCCTCACCCTCTCCTCTTTCCTATCGTCTTTCTCCCTCACCCTCTCCTCATCCTCTTTCATATCGCCTCTCTCCCTCACCCTCTCCTCACCCACTTTCCTATCGCCTCTCTCCCTCACCCTTTCCTCTTTCCTATCGTCTTTCTCCCTCACCCTCTCCTCATCCTCCTTTCTATCTTCTTTTCTCATATCACCCTCTCTCCTCTCTTCTTCCACCCCTTTTCCGCTGTCCCAATTATTTCCACTTTCTGCCTCCGTCCCCTCTTTTTCCTTCTCCTTCCCCATGACTCATCTCATGTCTTTTTCACTCCCCTTTGCTCTCTATCCTTCCCTCTTTTACCTGGACTTTCATCCCTTCCATGCACTTTCTTCCTGTCCTTCACCACTCCTTTCTTTTTTCTACCTTCTCTTCTAACCTCTGCACTCTTTTTTTTCCACTCTCCCATCCTTCTCTCCATATCCCTCCTCCATATGTTTTATTAGACTCTTAGTTTATTGAAAATGAAGTGGAAATTATCTTGATTTCATACTGCATTTCATATGAGAAAGGTCACAACCCGAAAGAACCACCCCAGTCTTCACAACATCCCATCATGCTCGGTAAACAAAACCTTTTATGTATCATGTATTTTGAAAGCTTAGCTCAGGCCCCTTCTATAACTAGAACTCAAATCTTAATTTGTATCAGCATAATAGATATGGTATTCATGCTGCTTGTCTTGGTATATAAACCTTATCTGGTTGTTATAGGCATATTCCTGTTGATTTCTTGACACAAAAGCTTGTTTTTCTTCATGGGACAAGTGTCCCATTCACACCTGTTCTGATCCAAAACGATTCCACACGATACATATAAAAAATTCTCTTTCATAAAGCATGTTTCCGGAAAACAAAGATAGTCATGTTGTTACCAAGTTTTTTAGTGATCTTGTCATGCTACTTCTGCAAGTGCGGTGTTGGTAACTGAGCAGAGATTTTGAAATTAGCAAATATTTAAAGTCCTATGTCGCAAAGTTGTCCCTTTCTTGATCAGGTTGAGCAGTTTTTCTGCGCCTTGTATGGTTTCCTTTATTTGCTGTCCTGTGACAAAGCAAGGGAGATACTTTTCCTGAGATCAAATCGGTTTGGATTCAAGCTATTGGATCATGACTTTCTTGAATAAATATCCCATTCCTGAAGAATGCATTTTTGAACTTATAAGCTGTCAATGTACAACTGGATGCAATTGCAAATCCCGCAAATGTTGCCAAAAAATCAAAAATGCAGTTGGACCTGCAACAGTCTTCCATTGCGCAGCAGCTTACAAATGTGCCAAAATAGAGAACTGCAGGCACATTGAAGTAGAAACACATGATGTGACAAACTAATGAACACAAAAGCTGGTATTTTACATGAGACATTATATTCATGTAGAATGTAAGTGATTCAAAACCATAATAAACAATATTAAGGCAAATTCCTAATATTACAGGTTTTTGGCAGAAATTGTCTAAAATATCCCGAAGACAATAATGCTGTATTACCCTAGAATTAAATTTTAAGAGCATACCTAATATGCAACATTACAGTTATACTTATGCCAAATTCCATGTGTTTGATGAAATCCATTATATTATGATCTTATTAAAGAAAATACAAAAAAAGCATTTATTGACATTTTTACCATTTTTCACCTTAAAAATTCCCTAAGTTTGCATTCTCAAACTTTATATAGAGTGAGCAACATATTCATATGTTTAATATTACTTTGTAAATAAATAGACAAATGAAGTTTGCTAACTGCTGTGCAGTGTTTAAATTCATCACAATGAAAATTAAAGAAATGTGCGTTTTTTGGTGATTTCTGGTACAAATGCCCCAAAAACAAGCACCTATGGTGCATTCTCACACTTTTTTTGCAAAGTGCTGCTCAGCGTCTGTCAGTGTGTAGGTGTACCAAGTTTGAAGTTTCTATTCTGCACAAGGTGTGTGTTTAGGTTTATATTACAGAAAATGCATGTTTTTGGCCAATTTTGAAGGAAAATGCCCCAGAAAAGTGTCAAGGAAACATTTCCCGTTTCGGCAACATGGTTTTTTGAAATCAGCACCCCCAAATTAGGTTAGAAAGACATGTTGCCGACTTTTAACACAAAATGTAAGCTAGAGTGATTTCTAGCTTGAATTCTGGATTCTGCTTCCTGACTATTACCTATGGTGATATTTTTCTTTAACGGGTACGCTATATTATAGATTGCGCGGGGAGCATAGTCATAGTGAGCAGAATCCCGTCATGGATTACAAAGGTTTATTGAACAAAAAATTATATGAATATTTTTTTTACTCAACTAAAGCTTAGTGAACTAAAAATTCAAATATCTCTCTTTCTAAAATAAAAACTATTCCTGGATGAGAAATTTTCTGAAATGAAAAATATTTTACTGAGTGGTTTTCCCCATTGGATTGCAAAATCAAACGTTTTTGTTAATGTGTAGGCCGTCGAGTTTACACTGATACAAACTATTACCGCTCCTTACCTAAATGATTCCATTTTGATATCGTCATGTACGCTTGGAGACACATGTATAGAGAGAAATGGCGTATCAACGTCTTATTATTTTCAGTAAACACTCAAAATGTACATATTTCTGTTTAAAAATGCACATGGTAGTAAACATACTGTTTTAATTTATAGTTTTACAAAAGAAAGCTTTTAACTAATCTAATTAGCGACTGTTCAAAGAAGCATTTAGGTAGAGAGAGCGGGAGGAATTGAGAAAATATGTTAATTAACTACCTTCCTTAATTGTGAAAGGTGGAATATGAGGTTTTTTGTGAATGTAGAGTTATGTTTGAGATTTTAGATATGCTAGAACCTTCACCATTTTCTTTGTAATCAGAACAACTGTAAGTATCTTAACCATCCCTGAGCAGATTCAGAGAACAGAAGCTTGCATAGCTTTGTACACATACAGGATGGGTTTTTAACTGTGTTTTCTATATTGAATTTCACCAAAATATGATGGCTTCAAATACACATTTTTTTATCGAAAATTAACTGATTTGCACATGATTTGATAGTTTGAGTACTACCACAGTAAGGACATTTCATTTTCGTTTTCAATATCAATTTTGTTCCAAAATAATATCATTTACAAATAAATACTAGGCTATTTGTTCAAGGTTTTAAATTTACTTAGCCAAGAAGGAATTGGTTGGTATTAGTATTTATGTCGCCTCAATATCTTAGGTCATTCAACGACGAGATGGAGATACGAAACCCATATAAAAATTTGCTTCTCTTCACGAATAGTTCGTTGCAGAGGCACCGTAGACAGCCCTTTACAATGCCGCATATTTATATAACACATTCAACGCAGCCAATAGGCCACGGCGTATCTCTCAAACTTCCCGACTAAGGCAAGGACATGGAGCTTGGTATGTTAAGGGGTGAAATATCAACAGAAACGTCGAGCCCCCAAAACGTTTATTTTAAATGAACTAGGAATGGCCAATACTCTAAAAATGCACAAACTTTTTATAAGCAATATTGTAATAGGGAACTATCGAGGAACTTGTGCAAGACTGCCATAAGATTATACAGTGCTAAAATATCTTTATATCCAAGTGCTATTAAAAGCAACTGTGGTACACCACAGCACAGTTACACTAAAGGAACGGATGAGTGAACACTTCCGTCACATAACCCAACACAACTCCACGCATACCGTCGGCCTGCACTTCAACATGGAGGAGCGTGAAATTACAAGTTCTTCAATTTAGTAAAAAAACAACTGGCATGTACATGGTTTCATTTAGCCAAACCTTGTCATTTCACATATATAGGATGCCATAGTCCTATTATGGTGCAGCTTTTATAAATATATCATACAACTCAGGAAGAATGTACAATTTTTCAGAACATGTATAATGACCTCAGATAAGTCACGGGTGTTGTGCCAGGTCGTGCACTTTTAGTGGGGAAGGTCGCTGGTAAAAGGGAAGCTGTCATGCCTGTTATATTATATATCTTAAACCTAAAGCTCAATCATATAGTTTATTCTATAGCAAACTCTGGTAGTGATGCAGGAAAAGTATGCATATCATCTACATCTATCATTTTTAAAAGGTCCCTCTGTACACAGGTGATACATCAGCAAATGCTCATGCAGCTCAGACTGTCTGTACCTATAACTTCATGCACTGATTCATTGATGATGACTTGAAGGGTCGTCATCTGGAATTATAAGGTTGCCATCACCCTGATCACAGATTTATATAGATAAATGACTCCTCCGGCTGTCTTAATGTGACCAATTGTAATATGGTGCTTTGTTTACCAATGAGGGCTATTGTTGACATTGTTTAGTTACCAGTGCTGGCCAATAGGTGCCACTTGGGTATGTCAGATTCACAATGTCAACAGTGGTTTTGCTTGGACACAGTAGATGGCACTGCTTTTCACCTAGCAACCATCTACTGTGTGACAAGGTTTAGTTTTGAGTTTTTATAATATTTTATGGTCAATTATTAATCCTGGGCTGTTATAATTGGGTTTGGTGCATATTTGGTTTGGTTTCATTCAGAGTTTAAGGTACATTTGTACAAAAATAAAGGTTCCCAAGATCCTTGATTTTTGTTTTTCTGTGTTGGCTTTGGGCTGGAGCTGACCAATCAGGTGGCCTGATACATTTGTGCTCAGCCAATCAGAGCCTAGGAGGCACTGTTTCTACCATGTGCTCAGGGGATAAAGGGGTGGTGGAGCAATCCACTTTCACATTCCTCACAGAACAGAACTACAACTCAGGGGAACATTGGCTGTTCAAAGCATAAATGTAAGTTAACTGTAATTTTGGTGTGGTAGTTTAGACACTTAGCTTTTGACTAGTTTTCTGCTGTAAGGAAACTTAGAAAGATTTTCACTGAAATTTGGACATTTAGGCAGCCATTTTGGATTGATGTTTTGGTAGCCATTTTGAATTTGTGATAAGTATCCAGCATTTTGTACTTTTAGTCCTGCTTTAGTATGAATCTTTCTAGTTTCCGCTACTATGTTTTAGTAAATTATCTCATTACTTGAGTTAATGACTTTGCATTTATTGAACAGTTTAGTGTTTTTTGGGGGGGGTTTTGGACTTACAATTATTCTTGAATGTCACTTTCCTTACTGTTGTCTAGTACTTACCTGACTTTGTTAAATACTGGGTGTTAGTCACATTAGTCATTTTTCAGTAATTGTCCTTGACTTTATTAGTAGTTAATGGCTAGTGTTAGTCAGTGATACATGCTTTCTGAGTACTTATGTTGGTTATTACCTATTTACAGTGTAAAACAGCATTACTTACCTGATTCTGGTGGGTGTTGCCTCGCATGGCACAGTGTGATGGGGTGAGTTTTAGGGATTTAATGGTTTCTTATTGTTATAAGCTTAGGAATATGACATGTTAGCTGTGTTGTGTAATACTTACTGTATCAGAGGTCCTAATTTGTATCATTTCATTTCCTATTTTGTATTTCTGTTCCTTATTCTGAGTCACTCCAATTAGTTATGTTTTAATTTAATGAAAACATGTTCTGACTGTATGAAACTTGTATATTGTGATTCTCCAGTCATTGTACTGTTTATTTTATAGGGTTTTTGTCATCTAATAAACAGTCTGGCAAAGGTACATGATCACAAATACTCTGACTGCAAATATGCAAAACTATTAAAATCACTGTTCAACAGTTATTTAAGGTGATAGTCTAGTACACCAAGATTATCACCACTGGGTGGTGTCCTTGGCTGGCCCCTGAGAATGGATATCAAAACAAAAGATTACACATGAATAGTGGTCACCCGCCACGAATCTCGACCTCGCAACTTTATATTGTGGTACGACCACGAGCACAAAAGGCGGGTCCCATTGGGCCCTCCGTGTTAAATTGGTCCCAAACAACATGGGTGTCTGCTCCGACCATGCAGATTCCTTCCAGTCATGCAATGGACATAAAGTTTATTTTTGACTGGGTATTTCCATGTTTTCCTTTGAAGAGTTTATGCAGTAATGTATGTTTAACAATCACTTATTATTACTTCTCTTCATATTCAAAATAGATATATGACAAATCATGAACTATAACAAGGAAATACATAGGTGCATACAGAGACCATATACGCTCTGCCTACTGGTTACAGCATGTTGGAGATGACACTTGTTACAGATTGACCTTTGACCTTGGTCTTACCCTTGTTAGATAATCGTTAAATCGTGTGATCAACTTTTCTGCACTTTATAGCAGGTGCGTTTGCCCTGCGGGGAGGGGGAATTGAATGTTAGTACCACTCACATTTTAGGGGAGGGGTGGCATTTTTATATACAATATAAGTGCAGACAAGACTTATCACAGGTGCTGGTCGCAGTCTGAAAAAGAAGAGAAAATATGTACAAAGTGTTTTGTGAAACACTTTGAGATGAGATGAGATTAGTGAACCTAATAAAGCAGTATATTTGTGTGTGTGTGTGTGTGTGTGTGTGTGTGTGTAAGACTAGTAGATTTATACTTAAAATAGCAAATATATAGCGGAGACCATTTTGACCATTATTTTTTATCTCGTTTTTTGGCTGAAATTGAATAACGATACAGTCTTCGAAGCCATTGTTTTAGTATATGACAGATATGAATCCCCTCTAGGTGCAAGGTCCTGTCAAAATTTCCTCGTATTATGACAAGACCTGAAAATCAGCATTAACCACGTAAACCACGTGCGGTTAGTAATCTTGAGGCATATGGGAACATTCAAAAATATTTGTAACATACTCATCGTGCAGACTTCCGGTTTAGGTAGGACCTTGCACCTTGCCAAAGACATGAATGATCAAATGGTAGAGTTTTCAAGCAAAGGGTGAGTCTTGACATTTTGCCAAAAAACGAAACACAGACAGATATGTGCCTAAAGGGTGCCATATCAACTCAAAATAGCAAATTATTGATAAGTTTAACATTATTCGGTAAGGATGAGATGTAAGCTATACAATAGCACAAGTGCCGTTGTCTACATTTAACTCAGTTTTCAGATATTTAAGTTTTAAAAATGACCTAGGTATCGGGTAGGGTTCTACCTTAAGCAAAAGTTATGAGAGCCATTCAGTAACTTTCCCCTTTACTGCTGGTCGTATTTTCAGAAACCAACAAATTCAAGTTTGAGTAAAGGTGAAAATTCAGGTAAATAAAGTAGTAATTCTTTATCCTTTTTCTATTTTCTAAGAATATATGTACGCCTGAAATTGTAATTTTACACGTTTCCTGGACCTTTTCTAGGGTGACAGCCCGTGACAATTATATGCTCTATCATTGTGTATGCTAAACTACTTTTTATACGTTTCAAATATTCTACCCCGTAAAGTGTGGGAATAATAATAATATGAGTTATAATTTTCTACATTTTCTAGTTTTCGAGATTTTGAAGTCCCAAATTTTATGTCAGCCTTACTGCCTTAGCATGTTTTAGATCTTCGTCTTAGGCTTTAAGTCCCTGGCATTAACAGATAAATGAACTAGACATCGCCAGTCACATAAGGGGTTATTAAGTAAAATGGCGCTGGAAAGACATGTATGTTAACATCTTGAAGGCATGAACAGCCAGTCTTAAATTAAACACAAAAAACTATATGCTCATTGCTATAAGGCTAACATCCAGTCAGTTAAACATAGTCAACAAATAACAATTTAGTACTCTAGAGTGACAAGATTGTTAAGCCTCATCACCTTTATTATTGCAGTATTTGGACCATAAACGCTGATATACTATAATTATGTTTAAATGTGGTTATTCATATGTCTGTATTGACAAACAATTTATTCAACTGAAAACGGGAGGCAGGATCAGCAAATACAGTAGACCAATGTTCCGTTATTGTCTAGTTGTCTCTGGCGGGGCCCCTCTAGTGTGCAGTCATTCGTGGCTAGCCTAGTAGGGGTTAGGTGTTCTTTAAAGGATTTGCAGGATACAAATGATCTACAAGTTTAAGAGGTCGGCGAACCCCCCCTAAAAATGACACTATTCTTAGCCTGCAACTCAAACACTTAGGATCGGTCTTTTAACAACCGATAATCCCCTAATCACCCACTCCGTCCGGCCAGCGCCTGTCTGACACCAATCAGTCTGTCGCCTCCTCAAGGCATTGGGAAACAAAGGAAAGAATTGCAATCGGTGGCTGAGGTAGGAAAAACAACTAGTTCTAATGCGTGTCCACAGGTGGTGCGGTGATGCAAAGTGTCTCACCAGTCAGGGGGGGGGGGGGAGGGGTTCGTCGAACACGTCGAACCCCCCCTGGATCAGCAACTGCTGATGTATGCCACGACCTGTGCATCATACTGCGTGTTAACAGTTGGTTCTACTCTAATAAACAGTTCATAAGTCCTTAAACCACCGCATACAACCTGAGCTTTGGTGTGATTGCACGTAGGTGTGATCAGGCATTCCCAAATGTAGGGTACAGGTTAATTCGGACTTGGATTACACGCGGGGCTTGGTACCTGTATGGTATTGGCACAGCCCAGCTCCATATTACTGCCATCTCTTCAGCACTCAGGTGACACAGCTGGTGCTTAAAAGATGCCAAAAACAGAGTGCATCGTGGGATACATGGATGCCCCCATATGGCTGCCTTAGGTCTGTTACTTGGTCACTTCCATAAGCTATAACTGAGTAGTGCTGAAGAGGACAGGTTCGGGGGAGGTCTTATTTGAAGGGTGACATGTATAAGCTCATTTTGAACCTAAATCATTCTGATTGTGCATTTGCCCTTTAAAGAACGATGGTCCCGAGCCCAGACTGGCCTGACGCAGAAGCTAACGGCAAGAATATCCCTTTTGAATCTCCGATGTACCAACCTACATCCATCTTAATTGCTTTCTGCCACCTTTATTTCCAGAAATACACCATTTCAGCAGACTATTATGCACAAATAGTGTTTAAAACGCCAAAAAACAATTTCTAGCATGGCGGTGCAAAGAGCAATCTTAACCATCTTATTTGACGGTCGTCAAGAAAAGCGCCATCTGTCATGTGAAAAAGTAGTTATGATTCTAGAGATATAAAAACCCTAGTAACCATGGCGACAGTGGCGATTACATGTATTGAGATACTAGCATTGACATTTAATGAAAAGCAATGTTAGTCTTGCAATACAGTCCAGTACAACCAATAAAATGACTAATCAGCTGCTACTATTAGTGGAGCTGATGATAAATTTATAAATTTACATATATATACAAGATTGCTTTATAATGAGCATATTCAGACTACATCTGATTTGATCTGGAATGTTCAATTCTGGACCATCTACACGGAAGCACAACACCCTACATGCCAAGCATGCATGGTGTGAACCCACTGTCTCTTAGCTGCTGCTTAGTCTTACTCCTTGGTGTTTGAATCTCACTCTCACCCTCTGGTGCTGGTGACTCTATGTCATCAGTGTTGACACGAGTAAGAGGTAGAGTCTGGTGACTTGTCACTGAGCAGCAAACCCTGCTGCAGTTTATTATTTCCTCTTCTGTGAAATCTGGCTCTTTATCTTTTCCTCCTGCTTTGCCAGCTTTCTGCTCAAGGATGACACAGTCTTGGCGATTCTCCTCTTCTTTAACTTGTGCTTTGATGATGGTTCAGCGCTGGTTGATGCTGCCCGGGATGCTGCAGCCCTGGAACGCCTTCTTGTTTTAGAAGGAAATTCACTATGATTGACCTTGTAAAAGAAACACTCAAAAAATAAATCTTTGAAGAGATAGGTATGAATTCATCATTAATTATCAGTGCACCCCACCAGGTTAAAGGTAGGTAATATTTCAACTAGGTATTTGGTAAGTATTCAAGTGGGTAAAGGTAGGTATTCCTGAAGTATGTATTTAGGTAGGTATTCAATTAATTAGGTAAAGGTATGTATTCAATTAAGTAAAGGTAAGTATTTCTTATTATTATTCATTATCTATATATAATTGATTGAAAGTTTTCTGTTCACACCTATGTGCATACATACATACAGACATTCAATAAATACATACAAACATGTATTTAAATACATACCTTGCAGTTCATGAGGGCGAGGCTGATCGCCATCATCACCATCATCCTCACTTGACAGCCATTCAGTATCATCATCATCCAGTTCCTCAGACTGCTGTTTCTCTCTCTTCTTCAACCTATGTTTGCGGACTCTGTCATTGGTTTTATTTAGAAATGTGGTCCTTTAGAGTCATGTCGGATACTTTTTGTAGTAGGACTTGATCCTCTGAGAATCTTTTCTCAGGAATTCATCCCCTTCGTCAGCAGCAAATTTCTTAGCCCTGTAATGCCGTTGCCACTCTGCATTGCTCAATGGGAGCGGTCACACCCTCTTGAATGAGTACATGCTCTGAAATATTAATAAAATGTGGTAAAAATTTATGATAAATTGTATTGTCCCGAAAAAGTAACATACACACGTAACGCTCTGTAACGAAATTGTCCTCGCCCCTCAATACACCTATTTCGACATGTCCGTCTTGTTTTTGGGACTTAACACTAAGTAAACTTCCTTAACATCATCATACGGAATGTCATCTAAAACGAGGTATACTCCTAGCTTCTACATATACTAACCCACCAAATCGCTAGGTTTTTAAAAGCTCCCTAAGTTATAAAAGGGATTCTTGAATGCAAAATACCTACGAGATAGCTGTAGATGTCGTTTCCAAACAGGCCCGCTGTTTGTGCACACGGCCATACACCATATGCATGGATTACGTCACTGTTTTAGTACATTCAACCCCTGGAAGATGGCTAGTGCATGGAACATACGACACGCTCGTAGTATACAATCCTTCCTGATTTTATTGGCAGGGCAACATGAAAACAATATATATATATATATGTTTATTTACTAGGCACTTGAAGTATGGTTTGAAGGGTCGCTTAGATCATAAAACCGGTTATTTGGAAATGTGCAGGGTATGGGCCCTACAAGGCAGTTGTATGTTACATTAATTATCGATCTGCACCAACCTTAGTGCAAATGTAACGCGATTGCGAAAATTTAACTAGCGATTTCTCATTTTATATGACTAATTTAACTGAAGGAGATGTTTAACTATATTGTGACATAAAACTAACATGAAATACAGGCATTTTTGATGCTTGTCATCAGTGAAATAGCCTGTGATACCAGTGATACTTACGTCCAAAAATGCGAACAACAGGATAAACTGGTAAATGTTCAATTTTATAATTCAAATCCAAAACTTTGATTTCCAAAATATATAGATTTGAAGTGTTTTGGAATATTCTATACCATTTTTTAATAAATTGATTCAGTTTTTAAATGTATGTATATTTATTGACTATGCATAAGCATAAAATACAATACAATATATAAGATAGATAGTAATAATAATAATAATAATAACAAAAGTACAAACAAGATCGCATCCAGAAAATGCCATGGGTAATGGGCGTGCGTACAGCATGAGGCCCTTTATATAACACCCAGTAGAAGACTGCCTGAAGGGCTAGATCGAAAGTTACTTGCAATTAATAAGTGGAAAGAAAGTAGCACAACATAGAAATACAAAAGCTGGAGTACTTGGTCAAAACGACCGAAGCAAGGGTCCTTAAACTCTGAGGGTTACCCAGCATACAGACGCCTGAAGGGCATAACGAAAACAAAACATAGGGTTAGTTAAAGTTAACAAGTTATGCAACTAAAGACATGAGCCTCACAGACTAGTGCCAGGTAAGACCGCTAAAAGCATATCCAGCGAAAAGGTAGTCTGCTCGGCTAAACCAAAAACAGTCCATATGATAAGAGCACAGTCCTTAAACAGAGCATGGGCCGGGGTCCGTTTATCAGCCAGATTACGGTAAAGCAGGTTACTTAGCCTATCCCTTCTCTCATTCTCTCATTGTACATATCAGTAATATGAGTGGCTGAGATATACCAAAATTTGATCATTTGATCAGCGCTAAACCCTTGGACTGACCTGCCAAGTAATACCAACAGAATGTCACCTTGGCCAGCAATAATTGCTTGGCCACTTCCGTCATTTATATCAGTTATGTGATCAAACATACTGCTCCTAAGAGCTTGCCACTTGGGACACTCCATGATAAAGTGCCTCGCATCCTCAGGGGCTGCCAGATCGCAGGATGTACAGAACCTTTCAGCGATTGGGCGTCAACATCCATTCTAAGCATACTAGAGTGTGACACTATTTTAACCATCGTTTCACAACGCTTCAACATATGATAGTCTACATTAGCAATATCCCACCAAACCAGGCATTTAGTCTGGTCACATACACCAGTCAACAGATCTAAATTACGGTAACATCTTCTATTCACACGCCACATACACGCATCCAAACACTTCGCTTTCTCCCAAATCTTCTTCCTCCATTCATACTTTGACCACACATGTCCCCTTCTAACCATGTTAGTAACATCATCCAAAACATCGAAAGTGTTGGCCACCTGAAAGATATCAAAAACAATACTCACATGTTGGTTCACAAGACTAGCCTCCCTATCGTCTAGAAAGTCATCCAACCTACTACAAAAAATTGACCTTGAGGGGTCGTCCGGATTCAGAGCCAACAATGATCTCACAAATAAAAGTTTCCGAATTTCAACAAGCCTTTCGAGCCGAATCCACCCCAGACCGTAAAAGGCACAGATATTAGGGGATTTACTAAAAAGTCGCTGAATCTTCTTACCAGCATATACCTGGAATTCTTCTATCGCTTTGACAGCACAGTCATTCAGGACCCACATTTCGCACCCAAAAAGAGCGATCGGCACGATAATCGACCAGAAGATCATGCAACAGGTGTACATAGACAGGCCATTTCTCCGAATGCCAAGGCCAGATATAGCATTCAACGCTCGTCTGGCTTTGGATATCCTCCCAACTATACCAGAAGCATCATCGTCATACAAACAGGCCGTAACCCCCACGTGATCGTAAGATAGGCGCTCTCTCACCCGATCACCACCCAATATTTCATTGAAAAGTGATATTTTAACCTTGACTGAGGACGCGTTATTTTGTTACACTTAGTTACTCTTATCCTCCCATTTATTTTTCCGAGACCATGTCTGGCACAAAGTATGCATTGCGTAGTAGCACCATCTCACTGGCTATTGTGCGATACTAAATAAGCCATGATTGGTGCAATATTTGTCTGCAAGGGGGGTGGGGGGCAGGTAACACCAAAAACCGCGAAAATTGACCTTTAACTGGGAATGGGTGATAGATAGAACGTTGTAGCATGATTGGCTGCCTGCCACTAATCACAGGCCCCGAACAGTGTGGGATGTGATAGATAGACCCCAAGGAAGCTGTGGTGTATGGGATATGCCCAATGTGTTACGAGGCGGAGCCGAGTAACCCCGAGGGTATCACATACACCACGCCTTCCGAGGAGTCTATGTGGCTTGTACCACCAACCTTCCACCCACCTTCCACCAATCACAGGCCGAGAAAAATATACCCTTGGGTAACACCTTTGGTTTTAGGCAGCTTAGAGAACAAAGGCTTGAAAGTGTGGGTTATGTAATAGAAAGAACACGAGGGACCGTGGGTTATGGGGGAAAACCCAAGGTTCTGCACGAGTGCGCAGCACGAGTGGGGAACAGAGGGTGGTCCACCATAATCCACAGGTCCCGAGTAGTTCTTTCTCACTTGTAGCATGGCCAGCTCCCTTCAGGCCGAGAGAAAGGTAGGCTCCAGAACACGGGAAGTACAGGAAAGGAATAGTGAAGGATTAGGGATGGGAAGGCATGCAGATTCCTCTCGATTATCTGACATTAATAGGACACATAATTTAGAGCTCTGGCAATGGAGAAGGTAGGATATTCGGGCGAGCAGTGTCTGGGGGTACACATAATACCTTATGGTAGATTCATGTTTAGATGTCTTTATTTCGGCTATTATAAATATCCAACAGAATACCCTGCTCTACGGCCTTCCCCGTAGTGTCTTATCACATCAGAGACACACAGATTTAAAATGATGTTGATTTTCAGTGCAGAATAATGTTAGATATCTATCTATCTATCTATATCTATCTATCTATCTATCTATCTATCTATCTATCTATCTATCTATCTATCTATCTATCTATCTATCTATATATATATACATATATATATATATATATATATATATATATATATATATATATATATATATATATATATATATATATATATATATTTCTATATTTATCTATCTATCTATATATATATATGGGCTCGATCAAGCTGTTACGGAATCACACTTTTGCTGTTCAAGCTTAGATATCTTTTTAATGGAAAAAGTTAGGAAATCATGCTTTATATGGTTGTGTAGGGCTTTGAAAGTTCTTTTACATGGACCAAGTTCCAACTTCCCCAGAAAATGATTTTTGGGTAAAAATGTGAAAAAACATGCCTGTTACGGAATCACTCAAAATTAGCATCTGTTTTCTACCACTGTAATCAAATACCACTTTCATGCTGTTCCTGCCACTTTTTTCCAAAATTTTCTTTATCATGTGGTAGGTAAATTTGTTTTGCACAGATTCCACCACAAAGTTATGAGTTGGATAAGTTAAAGTGAACTTTATTCAAGAAACTTTGACAGATGGTCTTGTTACGGAATCACATTTACCATTTGTTACGGAATCACATTTTCAGTAATAATCAATATCTTTCATTAAAATAGTGCACTATGGTGTGTTTTTTTGCTTTAATAAAGAGTTAAGTTAGTATACTGATATAAAGACATACATTTTTACTGAAGGGAGCACTTAATTATGAATAACATGGCAGCAGAGAGTGGGTCTTATACGTCTCTGATGGTAGGTAACAGATGACAATGTCTAATGTTAGAGGGACCACTTTCCCACAAGGGCAATTGTTAGACAATTAAAATATATAAGCTATAATTGATTTAACATTTAAAGGACAATTACACCTTTAGGCTAATATATGCTGAGAACTTACTTAAGTATGTATACTTTACACTCCCTGTTCACCTGAACACTGTTTGGCTTCCTTACCTGTGAAATTGCACTTAATTGCCACCCCCCAACCTGCCATTAAGCTCAGGACCATGGGAGCCATTGTATCCCACAATGCACTGCTACTCTGCTTCTGACAGGCAGTCCAGGCCAGAATAGTTGCACTTCCTGTATGTACAGCACCCAGCATCACACATGAAACCATGACAACAATGTTGTGAAAATGGTGATTTGTGCTGTGTATTGGATGCTACAACAGATCTGACATGGGAAAAGGAAAGGGAATTTCCTTTTTCTCCATTTCAAACCCAAAGATTAACCCAGAAAAGAAGGATTTAGCAGCAAGATGGCTATTCAACATTGGGAGAGAATGGACAATGAAAAACAGCCCAAAGTGTTTGTCATGAACACTTTGAGGAATCTTGTTTTCAGTTGAGGCTGAACTACAAACAAAACTTGGATTTAGGAGGTTTAAACACCCAAAACCTGGTGCAGTGCCTACAATATTCAATCCTGATTCCACACAGAGAGCCATGTTCAACAAGAGGAAGAGAAAGGGTCCAGAAGTGCTCAAAAAAGAAG
>OZ012685.1:11844091-11869091 GCA_963942565.1 Maea johnstoni | reverse complement strand
ATGGCTGGTACTTATTCAGTCTGAATGGTCAACTCAAATAGGAACCATCTACATGTGACAAACGTTGCTCTGTTAACGACACCTACACGTTGGCCAGCTGCCAACTCGCACCTATCAACCTCGTCTAGACAATGTTTACATTCGTAAATCTTTAAGTTTAAGTATCACGTGATAGGCAATCGCGTGATTCTCTCTGGTATTTCCTGTTATTTCTGGTATTTACTAGGTCAAGCATTTGCAATATAGAATAGAACTGAACAGCCTAAATTACATGTGGAGATTGAAAAACAGCAGTTGACAAACATTACAGTAGGGATATCTAGATGCAGGCTAAGTGATTGTCATCGGTTTAGGGATTAAGATCGAGCTAGGTCCCCGTGTTGGGAAACCCAGAGAATATCCGAGGCTAGGTGATAGGAGGGATTAAAGGAGTGGAAAGTAATTTATGTTAGTGGCGCTGGGCACAATAGAGCGCATCCAGATAGGGCCCCGTTGAAAGAGGTACTGGGAGGACAGTACAATTACAGAGAAGGGGGGAGGCAAGTGTTGCGGCAAGGCGCTTAAGGCCGCAGGAGGAGTAGAAGTTGTCGATGTAATAAGGATCCGTGCGCCCAAAAAGTGAGTGGCGGGCGCACGGATCCAAGCCCAAAGTGTAGGTGGAAGGTACATGGGATTGGATAGGGCACTGATCAGCACGTAGAGATGTGTGAAAGGGTAGATAGAAGGTAAATGGGTGGGAGTTGCATAAAGTAATAGTCATGTGCCGCAAGTGTGCATGAAAGTGACAATACCAACGTCATAGGGAACTTAATGGAACATTTCCTTCATCAACAGATATAAATTAATACTTACACCCATTAAACTTCACAGAGCTCAATTTTTATATGAAGGCTAGGCATTACTTACATTCATTAAACTATAGATTTTCTCGAAGAAATTCCTAACTTCACAACTGTGGAAATGTTTATTATAACCAGGGAATTTCATACACTAATCAAATCGGCCCTTATAGCGAACGCCAATTCAGGCAGACCTTCTCTCTGGGATCAGTGGATTTGACCAACAATTCATTTTAGTAAAGTGAAATAAAAATAATAAAAATATAGACATCGTTATTTAGAGTAGGAAATGTTTCAAAGTGCCAGACGAAGGACTGGGCAGGAAAAGATGATGCTAGTTGCGGTCAGATGGAATCGAACCCACAACCTCTTGCCCTGCAGGCAGGCGCTCTAGCCACTAAGCTACGGCGCCATATGTATGACAAGGAGGTTTGAAAAGAGAGCTATATTGATGAAATCCCGTAACTCTATTTTGGAACGTTCCTTGCATTCCGAGTTTAGTCCTGTCATTTACGTGACTGAATACCGGAGTAAATCTTTGAAAAAGACCGCCAGGCCACTTTTATCAATGACCCCACATATTTACATACGGCCCGAAACTGATTATGACCTACCTACCTCATGCGAGCCAGTAAAATAGCCAAATCAAATCTGGCGCCTGTTATCTAACTACTCCAAACCGGCTCGGGATAGCCGGAATGACGTTAGAACCCAATAAGGAGCGCCAAAATAGCTGAAAAATTGTATTTGATCTTTTAATCTAATGCCTTTTCAAATAAATAAAAAATAATGATTATATCAATACGCCTTTACATGTCGTTAACTTTATGGCATCGCCAGTTTCGCAATCCAATTTTCCTAGTGTTATGAACTTGCTATCCTGGGGTTCAATTAGTTACATTAGCCGCCGTTTCACTTTGTGGGGGCGCTACGCGCTGCATGAACATTTGCGTCTAGGCAAAATATGGTAGAGGGTGATCAGCGCGCCAATAGAGGCCGGCGCGCAAGGTGCTGCTATAACTTTGGCCAATGAGGCTCTAGTTTCAATATCAGCGCTTACGGCAAAACGCGACTCTGACACGTGACAAGATGTAAGTTCATGACCTCTGCCGTAATTAGCTTTGACCTGTAACGACAATGGCTGGGATTAATCAGGTGCGAAAAGATGCGAAAAATTTTCCCAGACATGAAGTCAATACATGATTTCAATCTCATGCCGTTACATGCATAATGATGCACAGGTATAAACGGGCCCGTTAATATAACGGGCATGTTGCGACAGGCTTTTTGGGAGCCTGTTGATACATCATTTAATTAACATACATAAGTGTTGGTTTTATACCATGTGGCATAATTGTGCTAACGGACCCGTTATTTAACACTTTGAAGACAATTTAAATGTACCGTCTAAATGGGGCCGTTACATGCCCGTTTGAATGGGGCCGTTACATGCCCGTTGTGAAACTTTAGGGCCTCTGTGGGTGCCGATAAGTTTCGGGTCCGTATCAGGACTGGAATGGTCCCATGCCCAGGGCCCACAGAGGATGTGCCCATGATGGACAATAATAAGGCCAGAACTTTTATTTTTCAAGGATGCCATAATGGACCTGTAACGGGCCCGTTACAGGCCCGTTGGGCCTTCAGACATCTGGCAGCCATATTTTCATCATAAAAAGCAATATATCTTCAAATTTATATATTTTCTTCTCAAATAAAACTTTGAAAATATTTTTTAAATGTTTTAAATATATTCAATACCTCAAATAATCATATGAGAAGATTCTTTTTGTTGCAAACATTATTCTTTTTGCACTGATATTGACAAAGCATTGGATTGTGATGCGTGAAAATTATCAGAGATCAGAAATTACGTCAGAAATCATAAATTGGTTTATGAGAAGCATTGAACTCTTGTCAGTGTCTGATATAATAACTACAAGTAAGCAAGGCATTAGGAGGTGAGATCTTATGGGTAAGTAATGACCAGTCACATGGTAAAAATCCTGCTTGCTGATTTGACTATCAAGTAAGATTTAATAACTGTGGTTGCATGGTGACCTCCTCAAAACCAGCAGCATAACAAATAACTAAGCTAAACTGCCCTAAAGAAGATTGCCTGGGACCAATTGGCAGCAGAAGATGCTGGGAACATTCTTCTTGTGAAATGTACATATCAAAAATAAACATTTTACATTTGTTTTAAGATTGTTGATATTTTGAATTTACAGGCCTGTTACATTGCTGTGCATCATTATGCATGTAACGGGCATGTTTTGAACGGTCATGTACAGGCCCGTCAACTTTTACCTGTGTAGATAAACTCGCTGCCAAAAACCAGTTATTTACGACATATGAGTAGGAGCGTTTTCCCTGTAGTATAATGCCATCTGTTGTGGCTGCGACTGAACCTGACTAACACCTACGGTTAGCCTGCTGCGCAGTCAGAAGCCGATCGCGTCTAGGGTCAAGAAAGGTCTGATACATCTTAAATCCGAGGAATAAAGACCTGAGTTTATGAGATGCATCAAACATCCAATGCAGCTACCTCTCGGTCTGAATGGTTATTACAGCATGATAATTGTACATTTCAGTTAACCCTCATATCAAGGATCTCGAGAAAAAGTATGTCCAGGCTTTGACTATATAGAGGTGGTGTTGTATGACTCTAAGTAAAAATCTGTTGTAGTGTAGAGAGTTTTTATTAAGTAATATACATTGGTCTGTAGGCAGTTCTGTAGGAAGTTAGAAATTGAGAAGAATTGTAGAGTTGAAAACTCTATTGCAGACTGACTATTTAATAGGATTTTATACTAGCCTGTACCTCTGCCCCTGGGTCCCAGGATTGATCGATTATAAATATGGTAGGGTTCTGACAAGTAATATACATGTAGGTATATCGATTGGTTGGTCAGAGTTTGTAGGATGGTACCTTCTATGTAATTAATAAAACCAATATGCAAATGAGGAGCGTGGGCATGAGTTCTTGGAAATTACTAATGAACTTAGTGGGTGGTGAAAGTATAGATAAAGTCCACCTAGAAGTTGTAATAAAGATAACTATACGGGGTGTGTATAAGTTTTGACAGTTATGAGTAGGGGGATGCCTAAAATATTTCAAGTGCAGGTGACCATCATGATAAAAGATGTTGTTTCAGGGGGCAGATGAGAAACCTTTTTATTACTTGTGGGTCAGAGGGTGCTTTTGGACTAGAAAATTACTTGTAGCTGATATACTGAATGTAGGAACTTAATTTAAAGGAATTTTCTTACAAGATACTGTTTCCAACACTGACTGGGATGCGTATTGTACATTGTATGGCTGCAAAGGACCCTTGTGCAATTTATGTCTCCACTGACATATAAAGCTACTTTTGTCTACCCCACACATTCACATGCATAGACGGATCAAATAGGTCCTTTTCTATAAACGAGTTTACACAATGAAGTGGAAGCAGTTCCCTGATTTTGTTGAGAAGGCTGTTGCATTGGCAATTATTGACAATCATTCTATTATTGAACACCTAGATAAGTCTTCTAGATAAAGTGGAGAGGTGTGGTTCAGGTAGCAGGCAATATACATGTTGGTGTCTGAGAAGTAAGTAACATGGAGATGTGGCATGCCCGGTTGTCATACATTTACATCAGGCCTAGCAGTGCACACATAAGCGTGATGCCCATCACAACTAACATGCTTGCATTGTAATCAGTGCTGCGCTCAAGTCGTTAACTGCCACTCCAGCACATATCTCCTGGGCCTATTCGCTGTAAGCAGGGCATAACAGTTGATCCCCTGTTTTGACCGGCATATGAGGACACAATGTCCCTCTAGTCGACAACTGCTCGGGTCGAGTCCATGTTATATTCATCTAAGTTCATGTAAAGAACATGTGCATGTGCAGTTGTAAAAACAACATGGATTAAAAGGGTTGCACAAACCTTGATTTTCTGGCTTGGAATTGTTACCTTTGTCTTGTATGTTTGCAAAAAACTAATGGGCATCTATCTCTCTGTTCAAACGAATCCCCTCTCATACAAAACGAACTTCTTGCAGGCCCAGGTGTGGCTAATGCTTAGTTAATAGTAGGGGATGAATATTAAGTAGAAAAGGGCTCACGTCCCCGTTGAATATTTAAAATTAAAAAGGGGGTTACCAATCATGCTGGTCATATATAGGTGGGGCCAAGGTGGCACTTAAGTTTGCGAATTACATTGTTTGCAACTATGGCGCCACCCATCTAGACAGCATAACTGGTGACCCCTTTTTTATTTTGGATGTTCAAAGAGGACATGGCAATTAAAGCCTATCCAAGGTTTGATGAAATTCTAACTGTGTGGTATCTGAAATTTGCAACTTTCATCCAAAAAAAGTTTTTGAAATTTTAGTGCAATCAGCAATTGCTGTACCACTTAGAATAAAACAACACCGTCTCTTTTGAGTATCTAGTTTACAGAAATTACCAGTTTTTTGTTCTAAATTGTTTTTTCAATATTGATATGATCTGACCTACAGTTGTTATTTGGCAGTTATACTTATTTTTGTATTGCAATTTTGGTGATTAAAGTTATTTTTTGAAAATTGGATCATAAGAAGGATCACCCAATTAAAGGTGCAGGTCCATCATGTAGCCTTTATTATAACCAAACGAATTGTACCAGTTTACTATTTTGTCCCATATTGTACATGCAAGATCACATTTGCAGAAAAGATGTATGAAATTTCGCTTTTACAGTAATCACAACGATCACACTCCTTCATTTGCCATTGCATGAGTTTTCTTTTGGATGGAAAAATTCTATGCAGAATTTTATACTGAAACCTCTTTGACCAAGTATTACATCCGACTGTAAATGGGAGTCGATAAGCCTTACTCCAGAAATCGTTCTCGTCAGAAATATTTTGATCTTTCTCTTTCATCAAAAACTTAATATTTAAAAAGATCCCTTGTCTTTAAAAATCATAATAAATCTCTCTGTGATTGGCCCTGAGAAAAATATGAGAGAAATGCGACTGATGTCTAGTAATACTCTCGCGCTGAATGGATTAAGTGCATGTGCACTTGGCCCGACTGAGGTACCTGGCAAAATGCCCAGTCAAACCCATAGGGTGGCCTGATCAACAGATGACTTTCTCTGTTTGTATATTGAAGGGTGGCATGATTTCTAAAATATTGCCGCTATATATTTGCTATTTTAAGTGTAAATCTACTAGTCTTACACACACACACACACACACACACACACACACACAAATATACTGCTTTATTGGGTTCACTAATCTCATCCCATCTCAAAGTGTTTCACAAAACACTTTGTATATATTTTCTCTTCTTTTTCAGACTGCGACCAGCACCTGTGATAAGTCTTGTCTGCACTTATATTGTATATAAAAATGCCACCCCTCCCCTAAAATGTGGGTGGTACTGACATTCAATTCCCCCTCCCCGCAGGGCAAACGCACCTGCTATAAAGTGCAGAAAAGTTGATCACACGATTTAACGATTATCTAACAAGTAATGCGTTCCTTTACTTGCGCGAGTAAGCTCTGGGTAAGCGCGAGATCGTTCCAGTTAGGCGATGACGTCACCCTGGCGCTTACTCGGGCCTGGCCCAACTAACCGACCCCCAGAGTCGGTTACTTGGGTAAGCATCCCACAATGCAACGCGCAAACATGGACGCCTTCGTTTACCGAAAATTGTTTTGCTTGTGAAAATAAACTAAAAGATGATCATTATTTACAGTAAAATGCTGAAAATTAATTTGTATTTGATGCTTTCGTGAGCACCTTTGAAAATAAGCAAATCATTCACTTTTGTTACCAGCATTTAGGAATACTCTTTTAATTTTACAGTACATGCCCTGGCTTAATATTTCGGTAATGTTTATTATGACATTTGATAGATTTAGTCTTAAATGAATTGAAATTGACATTCGTGATGAAGTGCGGCTTAGACATAGACGATTTCACGGTTTCCATATATGGGCAAAGGTCAAGGCCGTTTGGCAGTTGCCATGACACTTTACTCGGGTAAGCACGAAACCGTTCCTTTACTGGCTTTCACTGCGCATGCCTATGGTTATCCGAGTAACTCACCTAGGTCTCACCTAGGTTAGTAAAGGAACGCAAACAAGGATAAGACCAAGGTCAAAGGTCAATCTGTAACAAGTGTCATCTCCAACATGCTGTAACCAGTAGGCAGAGCGTATATGGTCTCTGTATGCACCTATGTATTTCCTTGTTATAGCTCATGATTTGTCATATATCTATTTTGAATATGAAGAGAAGTAATAATAAGTGATTGGTAAACATACATTACTGCATAAACTCTTCAAAGGAAAACATGGAAATACCCAGTCAAAAATAAACTTTATGTCCATTGCATGACTGGTACCCATACTGTAGTTAGATACTAATAGATAACATACACCTAATCAGTAAGTCTAGTATGATCATTTTCATCACTACTGAAGATACTATACATGTATGCACTCATGTATGGCAAGCATTTTGAGAGTTTATTAAGCTTTTTTTAGCATTTGAAAATATTCATTAATATACAATTACAAATACTAATAAATGATTTATAAATACTAAAAAATAGATAATGCATTTTCTGGTATTGATCAATCATTCTCTAGTTTATATAAACCATGTTCTTGTCTTTGTAATTGCAGCCAATTATAAATACTAGAATATCATTTTTTTCAATACTAAAAAATGTTTTATTAGTATTTGAAAATGTTTAACAATTTTTATTATTTACAATCCCTTTTTTTAGTATTTATGAATCACCTATTAGTATTTGTAAATGTGGAGATTCTGCAACAGAATATAGAAAATAAGTGACTACTCCCACTGTCAGGTCATGCAATAGACTAACACGCGTCTATAATCACGTCACGGACTATTGTGCACACGCAGTGGCTCTATAGTCCAGCGGATAAGGGATAAAATCGTGCACTTTTTGATAAAAGCACCAAATTTGGTATAGTGATAGTTTATGGCAAAGTAACTATTTTAAAGATTGGAGTCACCCTAGGTCAGCTTTGGCGGCCATTTTTCAAAATGGCCGCCAGAGGTCATTTCCTATGGAGTTGAATAAATTTCTATCACCTCAAAACAATTAGCCAATGAACTTCATGTTCTACTAGAAGTATCACAACCAATTAACACTTATATACGTACAACATAATTGACCTCTGGTGACCTATATGAGCTGACCTAGGGCATTTTCAGAGTGCCTCCAATCTTTAAAATAGTTACTTTGCCATAAACTACCACTGTACCAAATTTGGTGCTTTTATCGCAAAGTGCACGATTCCACCCAAAATTGTCTCTTATCCGCTGGACTACTCAGAGGACTGGCACTAATCTATCATGAAACAGGTGTGTGGCCAAACTGTCTTCCCGCTATCCGTGCAATTTCACGTGCAGGGTCGTGCGAGCAATTAATAAACTTATTTTCAAATATAAAACTGTAAGCTGTGGTTAATTTGCCATATGAAACTTTGTCTGCCAAGTCAAAATGTTGGACATCACGTCTCACAGCCGTGGGGCGATATTTTCTATTCTTCTTCTGCTATAAGGGAGCAGTCATTATCCAAAATGTTAGATAGTTACTAGAAAACCTAACACATTTTCTGATATTAATAAATCATTTTTTAGTATCTGGGTGCTGTTTTTGATCCGAACATGAATATGTCTGCACATGCATCAAAAGTTATGAAGTCTGCAGATTTCCACCTGCGAAACATTGGAAAAATAAGAAAAATTCTCAATACTGACACAACCAAGAGTGTCATTGTCTCACTGGTGACATCACGCCTTGACTAGTGTAATGGACCTCTCTGTGGAATCAATGATGAGCTACTATTCAGGTTCCAGAAAGTCCAAAACAATGCCGCTAGAGTGGTTAGTGGCTCGAAAAAGTATGCTCACATTACACCAGTTCTGAAAGATCTTCACTGGCTGCCCATCAGGAAAGGGATTGAGTTCAAGATTCTGCTTTTGACTTTCAAATGCATGCATGGATGTGCCCCTCTATACTTGAGGGAACTGTTAGTCAAACAAGCCAATACAAGGACTCTAAGATCAAACACTGAGAACTTATTACAGATACCACACACTAATCTGAAAGGTATATATGCACCACCCCTTTGGAATGAGCTCCCTGACAATATCAAGGCTGCTGATAGTGTGCAAAACTTTAAGAAACAGCTGAAAACATTGCTATTTCGAGATGAGTTTATTTGACTATATTGACCCAGAGAAATACATCCCATGTCTACTACTCTCAGATTGACCAGAACACCTGTCCACTGACTATTCTTTTAAAGCGCTTTTGAACATAATAGGTGGAAAGGGCGCTATATCAAATACCAATTATCATTAATATTCATAAATCATTTTCTTGTATTTGTAAATGCAGTCATTTATAAATATTGGAAATTGATTTATAAATTCACGAAAGTCATTTATCAATATTACAAATTGATTTATTAGTATTTGAAAATCTTTAACAATTTCTAGTATTTATAATTTATTTTCTAGTATTTATGAATCAATTATTATTATTCGCAAATACACATATAAGAAAATGATTTATGAAAACTAGAAAAAGGTGTGTTAGTATTTACAATATTATCACTATGTAGCATTTATAAATCATTTTCTTGTATATTTAAATGCAGTATTTACAAATATTAGAAAATGATTTATAAACACTAGAAGATCATTTATAAATACAAGAAAATTATTTATAAATACTAGGAAATTATTTATTTGTATTTAGGAATGTGCAGGGTTTTCTTATACTAATAAATCATTTCTTAGTATTCATAAATGATTTTCTAGTATTTGTTTTATATATCATATATATTTATAAATGTTAAAGTGACATGAATACTAGAAAATGATCTATTAGTATTTGAAATGTTTAGTACACTCTCAAAGTGCTTACCATATTCATGAAAGTATGTATTATCATTAGTAGTAGTAGTAGTAATAGCAGTAGAAATATCATTATTATCAATATTAGTATTATCACCATTATCATTATTATCATTATTATTATTGTTATTATTAGTATTATTATTATCATTATTATTATCATCATCAAGGGTGGCGTGATTTTCAAAATATCTTGAAGCATGGACATTTTGCAGGTTGGTACTGCTCTCAGGCCGGGTGCTGTATGCTTTAAAGTACACGTGCACTAGGTCCACTGATGCTACCTGGCACAGTGCCAATTTAAACGTATATGTGGCCTGATAAACGTGTGACTTCTTTCGCGCTGCCGGGGAATTCTGTCTATTGCATGTGGCGTGATTTTCAAAATCTGGCCGCTATACATCTACTATTTATGTACAAATCTCACTGGAATATGTATACATTTATATATATATATATATATATATATATATATAAAAATATAAATATAAATATATATATATATTTATATATTTATATTTTATATACACATACATATATATGTATATATATATATATATATATATATATATATATATATATATATATATATATATTATATATATATATATATGTATATATATATATATATATATATATATATATATATATATATATATATATATATATATATTTATATATATATATATATATATATATATATATATTTATATATATATATATATACATATATATATATATATAGAGATAGATATATATACATATATACATATACATATATTTTTTTCACAGATTTTTGAAAAAATAATGCAATTTCTGTCTCAAACATCTCATTCTCCAAAATGTATCCCTTCTGTCACTGCCTAAAATACTGTTCTGCCATGTTAGAATTAGTTTTGCTGTTACTAGTATAAAGATATTACGGGGCAGAATCAAGAAATGTTTATAAGTGGTCCAGAATATTCCGACCAAAATTGAAGATTCATATCACATTCAGGTAATATGTGTGCCCACTGGGATACTGGGATCTCTTAGGATACTGTTTAGAATAGGAAGGTATAGTCATAATGGTACATATTTAAAAGAAGTCTATTTTCGTAGCAATCTCTTTTCAAAGTTGGCTTTGGTGACAGGAAAATTGTAATATATTATTTTAGTTGCCTTAAGGCCTCTGTTGGGATTGTAAAGAGCATCATGAGACCGAGTTGGAGTTTAGTAAAGGATGTCATATTAGCATCACACGACATTGCTTAACCCAGTCTTACCCAGGGTTAGGGATAAAATGGTTAAATCTATGAAGGATGATGATATGGTGATTTCTGAGCAGGTCATTTGAGACATTGCCCACGATAGGTGGGCCTTTTTGGCCACCACAAGGACAAATGGATAGTGAAGGAGGGAGGGTTATGTAGATATGTTAACATTTTAAGATTGACAAATGAAAAATTGTTAATACAATTTAATGCTTACCGCAAAAGTGAGCTGACTTTGTACTAAGGCACGCTAAAGTCGACCTATAAGAGGTTTTACTATACCCGGTCTATAAGGCCAATTATGTTAACCATATACATGTTATGCAGTAGATTTGCGTATTGATTTTACAAGTGAAACAATATTTCAACGAGTTTATTACTATCTTAATTAGATAATGATGGCCATCATCAAATAGCAATCTTGTAACATATTTTATTTTTTAAATTGTAAACACGTACTAGTAATCAAAATGACAACAAGACAAATATGTAGAATAAATAGACTGTTTATTGTATATCACAAGTAGATATACATGTATCCTGCCGCATATTTGGTTTAGAGAATGAGCTTGCTCTCTTCACCTTCCCGCCACCTCTCCCTATGAACTAGGCACTCTTAGGACCATGTGACCAGAACCCTCGACAATATCACACAGAATCTATTATATGCTCTTGGGGTGTTTATCTTTGGACATAAGACCTCCATTTTAAGTGTCAATCTGACGAACAAGGCAACCAGGAGAACATTGTCGTAAAACACAGATCATAAAAGGCATGCAGTATCTTCATACTGTACAAACATCTCTGTTCAAAAATATCATTTGATATGTAATAATTTTTTATGATATCTTTCAGATATGTACATTTTAAAAGCAGAAGTAAAAGTCACCCATGACTGCCATGAGTGTGGGGATTTCTGTTACATCTTAAAACTTTCTTTTAAAATTAAAATGTTGCCAAAGATGACTAATTTTGGAACGAGATCATAATGCATAGACTTTTGTGAAGATATGGAAGGGGAATATATCAACTCCCTAACATAATTACCTTCATACAATAAAAGAATGGGTGGCCTCGAGATATTTGATAAGCAGGAAAACATTCATTCTGATAATCAAGACGAATAGGAAAACACTTGAGCAACTCATAGAGTTATCAAAGAGAATAACAAAAATAAATAAATCTTGAAAACATTCACATACATACTGGCCAAATCAAAGAAGATGATATGCATCTAGGTCAGCGATGTGTTTCTAAGTAAAGGATAATAATATAGAGTGTAATCCATTTTCCAATAGAAACAAAAAATAGGCTGATAAAATCGATCGATTTGATAGATGTATAGGTAATAGTTGAAGTGTAATTCCAACTTTTGAAATAAAGCTTATGCTAGGACATGACAATGACATCAGTATTCCAAGTTGACTTAATGCTTCTGAAAACTAAAACACTTCTATTCTAACATGTTTGCAACTAAACAAAGAAATATTCCTGAGAAATTTCTCTGACACATACATGTACATGTATAGATCATGACAACAGACACGATATTGACTGAATCATTGATGAATCCATAATGATATGATCATGCTGAAGGGCAGTTACATAGTGTATTAAATTATATTACAACCTTTCACAATGATAAACATTCTCTTAGACAAAGTTTACTCCTAGCTTTATCTGTACAGTGGAGGGAATAAAATCAATAATGTAACGTATTAACGTACTTTTCTTTGAGGAGATCAATAAAAAACGAACTATCCATCTTCTACCTCCTCATTACTTCCATATAAAAGAGTAAAAAGATTCTGGTAACACGTATAGATGTGTACAATATCACATTCATAGCTCACATAGCTAACAATTCCTCACTTCTTGAAATAGACAAATGGTGTAAGAATGCATAACGTAAATTTGAAGTACAATATAGACAGGTAGAGTAATTCATAGTTGAACCCCTCAACCTCTCTATCTGCACTTATATTTTCTTATGCTCACATTACCAATGTCATGGAATTTATTTTTCTTTAAATATCATTGTTAAATATCCTGTGGTACATTTTCAAGAGCAAGAAACAAAGCTCATGACAAGTTTTCTGCCACGAATCTTCCTGTCAAAATCACTAAACCATATGATAGATAAATCCCAGGGATGCTGTGGTGTATTTGATACGGGTGAACTTGGATACGACGGACTCAATGGGACCAGGAAAATTGGTCCGTCATATGCAAAATACGTCATATACATATGACAAATACTTGATATGCATCGGACTGGGACCAAGCATGTTGTCCGTCATATGCAAAAATCCGTCACACAGTGGTCCGTCATATCCATGTTCACCTGTATACCCGAATTGTTACGAGGAGTAACCCATGGGTATCACATACACCACAGCTTCCGGGGGATCAATGTAACTTGCACCACAGTTGACAACCTTCATTAAGTTACATGCTGAGGAAAGCTTAGCTGAGCACTCTTGCTCAATAGCCTTGGGAAATACCTTTGGCTCCGATAGCTTAGAGTAAAAGGGCTCATAATGTGTGGGGTAAGTCATATATCCCACACATTTCAATGCCAGTGATTGATGGAAGGCAGGTAACTGTCGTACAATCATGCTTGTAGGGTCTCAAAAGCCCTAACCTTTTGATCAAGGCATATATGTAGAAGGTATTTCAAGGGAAATATTGTTACGAACCCAAACAATAAATCTTCCTCATATTGTTTGCTAATGCATACTTTGTTTCTAAGTATCAAGTATCAGAAATACAGAGCACAGGGGGTTGGCATGAGCATTATGGGCTTTACTTAGACCACAAATGATGAGGAATTCCCCATACTTGCATGTTTGATCATCATTACCAATGTATTACAAACCTTAAACATTTCCAGGAGCTAAGAGCTACTTGTTGAACTGTGATAATGTCAGAAAGATCACTCTCTCACACAAGAGGCACAAATGGTCATTGGATACGGTCTGAGGTTTTGACATCTTTTTGATAAAACATTTATTGAGGCTTTGAGATAATTAATACCACATTTAATGAGTATTCCCAAACCATCTGAATAACTTAAATCAAGACCGGTAAAGGGACATTCGGTCTTCATAAATCAAAGTAGTAAGAATTGAAAGTGCACAAGCTCCTATGTACAGACTTAAGCAGCATTGGATGCTGAAATAAACTCTCATAAACGTACACTGTGAGCTGGTCCTAAAGATTTAGATTCATTGATGAACTTTACTACAAACATGTTTAACTCCAAAGTTGTAGCTAATCAATCACTGGCAATTCTGATATATTGCTTGTAAAATCGATAACCCTGCTTGAATCTGAGGCACCACAGCTATATTGATGACATCTTTGAATACTTAATTAAGCATCCTTTTAAAGTGGTATAAGTAGCAATATGAAACAAGCACAACCTACTTATCTCTTTAATATATTTTAGTTGTTTGACTTTCTTACACAATATATTGTCAGATATACTATAGCACCAAACGGAACACTCAATGGGAAATTTCCGAGTGTGTTCACATTTAATGGTGTTTGTAAACTATGTTGATATTACCATTCAAAAGATGGTACTTTAGTTCATAAAGCTGAACGAGTTCACTTTCAAAAGGTATATTGCATCTAAAAAGTCGTCTTGCAAAAACAGGCATCTTGGTCGTGTTATTTCTAAACACTGATGATTATTCATGTCGGGAAATAACCGCTCATACGTCCATGCCAATAGAGTAGTGCGAGTTGACACCCTTCTCATTCATTCAGCACCTAGAAAGGAAAACACACACACATATACATACATATATATATATATATATATATATATATATATATATATATATATATATATATATATATATATATATATATATATATATATATATATATATATACATGTATATATATATATATATATATATATATATATATATATATATATATATATATATATATAATATATATATATATATATATATATATATATATATATATATATATATATATATATATATATATATATATATATATATATATATATATATATGAAGGAGAAATGAAGGTATTATCAACAATTTCATGGTAAAGATAACACTTCACAGGCTATCATCAAAATTGCTTCATTTCCTTATGATATTAGGAATGGACTTAGAAATTATGAAAATTATATCATGCTTATCCTTTACGTTTTTTGCGGCTGCAAAAAATCTTCATGTGGGATGTCTCATGAAAAGGGATTAACAGCAACCACTAAATAGTGCATTTTGTAAATATTAATTTTCAGATGATCAATGGCATTCCTTCCTCGTATGTAAGACTATACCAGGAACACTCATCAAAGAACTCATTTATCATCATTACATTTGTTTTATGTGTGTATTTGAAAGATGATGACACGATTTTAGCAATACCGCTGTAGTCTTACATTCAATTTGTCACACTTATATTAAGTCTAAAATCATTCAATTGTCTACTTCTTGTTCAGTGATATTCTGCAATCATCGTAACATCATACATTGTCTTGCTCTTACATAACATTCATGTAAATAAAATCTAACAATGTTTATCTTCCCCCAAGTAGTTAGTACCGTGTCATTATCTGAAAATCCACATATTCAATGAAAATGATAATTTACACTTTCATAAAAACCAAAAGAATGATATTACATTTACATAACATGTCATAAGTCCTTGCAATTTATGGAATGAGCTAACGCCCTTTTGTTTAGGTAGTTCTAGCGTCAACACTCTTACCTATAAGATCTCTTCCTTCTAGAATCTCTTCAATCTCGTCACTTTCAGGTTTCATAATGGGTCCTTTGGTCTCTGAAAAAATGACAATAAGTATATCTAATATGTTTAAAAATCATATCAATTGTAGTAAGAAACGATTTGTCTGAAAAGAAAATCGCTGTGAACATTGTAAAACTGTAATGCATTCTTGCTAGTCTGACGAGGAAAGTGTTAAGTGATACGTGGGGACCATGTATACAACATTTAACTCTTTCCTTGCATGACAGCTTTACAATGTTCACGGGTCAAAGGGGATGTTGCTTTTCGGGGACCAGGTCTAGGAGCCTATGGAACGCCCAGTGCGCCAAAACCACATGTTTCTGAAACATGTGAGATGTTTCTGAAACATGTGAGATGTTTAGGAAACATCACGATATTTCACAAACATCTTACATGTTTACAAGATATCTCTTAATTTTTTGAAGTGATATCACCTAATTGAGAGATGTTTCGCAAACATCTCTCTTATTTAATGGATATCTCTCAAGTATAGTTTTGGCACAATGGCGTCAGGTCCGCCTGGCGTGTCAAAACCACATATTTCTGAAACATCTGAGATGTTTACGAAACATCTCTGACTTCGAGAGATATCACCTAATTCATTTTGGTGATAGCGCGATATCACATAATTCAGAGATATTTCCTAAACATCTCTGAATTATGTGATATCATGATATCACCTAAATGTGAGTGATATCACTTAAATACAAGATGTTTCTTAAACATGTACATGTTTAAGAAACATCTTGCATTTAAGTGATATCTCTTTTAGTGCCTGATGTATCCAAAAGGGTACTGTCCGAGATATCACGTAAATGAGTGATGTTTCAGAAACATGTACATGTTTAAGAAACATCTCACAATTAGGTGATATCACTCAAGTGATACTGTGATATCACTAAAACATGTACATGTTTAGGAAACATCTCTCAATTAAGTGATATCACGAGTGATATCACTTAAGTGAGAGATGTTTCTTAAATATCTCTGACTTTATTGATGATTTCTGTCAGACATATCTAGTAATCCGCTATGTTTCTGAAACATCTCTCATGTTTAGGAGATATCTCTGCATTTAGGTGATATCTTATAAATATGGCGAATGATGTTTAGGAAACATGTACATGTTTCCTAAACATCTCACATGTTTCAGAAACATGTGGTTTTGGCACACCGGGCATTCCATAGGAGCCTATTCTATTACACTGCAAAACATCACATGATACGCCCACGCCTCTGCTGCTGAATGGGTGTACATGTATCAGTGTATGGTGTGACTCATCACATCCGCTCTGAGTTGGGCGAATACTACTAGAATACCACACTGACCTTGTTAGAGCAAAGCCAGGCGTCTCACTAAAACAGACCAGCATGATATGATGTTTAGGAAAGAGCCAATGCGGAGTATTACATGTAGACATGCGAATATATAGCGGCGATTTTTATGAACTTTCGTGTATGATACCGTATATTTTTCCTGTTCCACTAGTTAACTATATATTTTACTATTGTATGAAAAACTATTCTTACCATGTAGGATTTTGAAAGTTTGCAAATGTAGCCGATAAACATACACACACAAATAATATGTACACATGTATGTGATGGACAGAAATAAAGCATTGACAACCCCTAGCTTAATTTCGGTTAGGGCTAGTTCGACACTATTTAACCAACTGTGCATCTGATGTTGTTACTGGCGATGTCTATTTTATGCGTCCTTATGAAATCATAAATGGGAAAATATGTAGGGTTTGTCTGAACTAGGTAAGGGCTGCAACCAGTAGCTCGCGCACATATAATTGTGCCGAACTCAGATATGGGTAATGATCGAAAGACAATTTGGAATAATGAAGCTCTACTGTATATAAGAAAATTACGTCTCAAACAAACCTACGAGAAGGGAATCGATGTAAATGTCTTTAAGATATACAGACCTACAGCTATTCATTCACCCTCTGGAGATGAGTAGGCCTATCTTTTGGCACACAATCCTCTAACCTCTAAAATACATGTAATACTTTTCAGCCATCATTGAAATATGCCACATAGATATCATGTGCCAGTATTGCTTAGCCTGCCAAAAGACATTGAAAATGGCTGCGTTAATAGTATAGGTTCTATCCACTGGCAAGCTCGCGTTAGGATTTGCCGTCATTTTACAATACAGTATTGGAAATCCTTATCTAAATCGAAGTTCTCAAAATCACCAATGGCTTTTGCCTGCTATAACCTGTACATGAATACATCATTTCTTTCATACAGACTCATAATTCTCTATGAAAAGAATATGTGTCAATGAAAATAACTTGAAATTGAGTGGTTTTGGAGACAATATATGAAGGAAAGTCTTATGTTAGTGATAATTATCATTTTCCTTCGAGTATTTAGCACGAATAGGCTTTCACCAAAAACAATATCAAGACATCCATCTCTTGTGGATTAATTAATGTATTTGACGTGTCGTTTAATGTGACTTACACTGGAAGCATTGACAGGTGATTCTCAGAACAATCGTGACTTAAGGAGTGACAAATTGTGACCTATGCCCGGCAAATCATGTATTGCACTGCAAGACAAAATACCTTATCGTTCTACTGCTATTGTGCCTGATATCTACGTATTCTAGCATCGCTAACCTCTAAAAACAAGGTTCTTAATCATAAGAGGGTAAAACTCGAAGGATCTATAATGTAGACTGTAATGATAACAGTATATTGTTTTCTAGCTCTCAGTATTTCAACCAACCATATTGGTCAAGTTAAAAGTTCGGACTTGTGAGAATCCCAGCTCGCATCTGACATGTATTGCAATACTACTGGTCTGATAAGTATATCACCATGCAGTGAAAAAATACCCAGACACCAGATAAGCATTGGCACTGCTGTGAATAAAGTATGTATTAAGTACTAACCTGGTTCTGGTACAACTTCTTTAAGGGTGGTCTCATCGTCTTTGGCAGCCCCGACAACCACATCATTCAGGTCGTTTTTTTTCACCTGTCTGTAGAACAATGTTTTTGGTATGGAGGGTAATCTTTTCCTGTTGTAGTACGCTAGGATAATGATAATGCCTGCGACCAGAAGACATACTATTGGCACAAGGATTTCCTTCAATGAAGAGGAATCGGACGGCGCCGTAGATGAAGCGTCAGAGACGGACTTGTATAAAACCCTAGCTGCCCAATCTGAAATTCAAAAATGCATATATTCAGTCGATGTCTATTTAGCCTAGGGAGTCGTGAACTAATTGCAGCGTCACATATTGTGGCGAGGTAGCAGTCGAGGAGTTATAACAGCCACCGGTAAAAACCTATGTGTCCAAATGCTTTAAGAAACATGTAGGATTTCTCCTGGCTCTTAAGATGAGATATTGGACTTCTCAAAATGTTTGTTTATCGGATTTTTTTTCATCTCCATCTTCGAGTTGAACACCTCGGGAACACAGTAGGTTAATCGACACTCTATGGGGTATTAAGGAAATTGGGCAGCAGGCTGAAGGTTATAACCGACATACATTAAGGACACCCCTCAACCAAAGTGTTCCAATACAGCCATCCTGGTATCATCTTAATTCATATCATTATCAATTAACACATTAGTATGATCCACGTAAAAAGGAAGTACCAAAGATTGCTCACCTTTGCAAGTTTTAAACGTTTGGCACAGTCTCTCATCTGACAGATTGGACCCTTTACGACAAATGATGTTGCAGGGCCGACACTTGCTCTCCCCTGCCAGATCTCCAGGGAAATAGCCCTCTGGACAGACCAAACCAGACATCTTATCACCTCGGTAGGTTAACTCAAAATGGCGATTTGTGGAGAACCGGCGAGGTATATAGCAACCCAGGACAGGGGATTCCCCTGAGTTGTCAATATTATGGGGAATACCCTAACGGTATATATAGGTCATCGTGCATCTGACGTCATAGAGTCGTCATAAGGTTACATGGCAACTTGCCATGTAACCTTTTGAATTCATCATTTCAGAAACAGGTAGTCTATATACAGGTACAAAACATGACTAATAGTTTACAAGGAGGTCTCCTAGTGTTCACATATAGTAATATTTAATTTTGGATTGTTCGTTAGGTACTGACATGTATTGCAACATCGGCCTACTAGACCAGGCAAAACTACAAAGTTTACATCTAGGTAGACTGAGATGCCTAGCTACAGAGGTCCATGGATGGGTCCCTCCCTATGTCAGCTCTCTTTTCACAGGTAGAGAATCTGAATACAGCCATAGAAGCGTCCATTCTCTAATATTACCTCCGTTTAACACCATCTCCTTTGGAAAGCAATAAATTAAATATACTGGACCTAAAGTGTGGAACTTACTACCTAACAACACGAGGCAAACAAAATCACTGAAAGAGTTCAGAAACCTAATCTAAACAGGTTCAGGTACAGTCCGGAATTAACTGTACCTGCTCTCTCTGATGCTATAAGTAAATACCAGTCAACGAGCAGGAGTATCTGCTAATGTACTCCAAAATCATAAACATAAGTTCTGGAAGATTGAAGATGTCACTCATTGGCAATTAGTATGTGCCAACTTACTTCCCCTCTACGTATCATTTATATTGCTGTTACACCCTGTATGTTATATTTTAAATTGTTATTTTGTAGTCGGGCAAGGGCTCTGGCAGCTCGTGTTTACTATGTAAAATTATAGCCGACTTATTACCGAAATAAAGATTATATATATATATATATATATATATATATATATATATATATATATATATATATATATATATATATATATATATATATATATACATATATATATATATATATATATATATATATATATATATATATATTTATATATATATATATATATACATATATATATATATATATATATATATATATATATATATATACATATATATATATATATATATATATATATATATATATATATATATATATATATATATATATATATATATATATATATATGTATGTATAAATATATATACTGTTGTTGGTACGAATTGTGAATCTATAAATATTCTGTGGAGTAAGTTCCCCAAGACTGGGGATTCTATTCTGAACAACCATGTCTTTCTGTTCTCAGGTGTAGAAGCAACTTGCTATGGCAAGCCGAAGTGCCCAAAAGTAAGCATTTATGGAATTCCATAAATGATTTATGGAATTCCATAAATGATTTATGGAATTCCATTAATGATTTATGGAATTCCATAAATCTGAGCATTTATGGAATTCCATAAATGATTTATGGAATTCCATAAATCATTTATGGAATTCCATAAATGTCATTTAATTATGGAATTCCATAAATGATTCATGGAATTCCATAAATGATTTATGGAATTCCATAAATCATTTATGGAATTCCATAAATGCTCACATTTATGGAATTCCATAAATGATTTACGGAATTCCATAAATCATTTATGGAATTCCATAAGTCATTTATGGAATTCCATAAATGTCATTTGATTATGGAATTCCATAAATGATTTATGGAATTCCATAAATCATTTATGGAATTCCATAAATGTGCTTAATTATGGAATTCCATAAATGATTTATGGAATTCCATAAATGATTTATGGAATTCCATAATTAAACAGCATTTATGGAATTCCATAAATCATTTATGGAATTCCATAAATCATTTATGGAATTCCATAATTAAACAGCATTTATGGAATTCCATAATTCTTTGTTTTGCTCAACTCCAAAAAAACAATGAAGGCTCCCCTTCCCTCTAAAGAGCTTTCTAACAGATGTAATAGTGTAACATGTAGAGACCACATTGAGCGATAATTGGGAGTATTGCATAGTTATGTAATCTTAGGACACCTCACTGAGCGATAAGCATGCAAAACCCACTTTGTGGGCTATAAACAAAACCCCAGTCCCTCCACATTCAGAGAGCACCATATTTAATCATTGAATAAAGTTGTATATTATATATCTCCATTTATAGGCCCCCCAGTTTTCACTTGGGACCATGCAGATACACCGCAGGGACACATCATTTCGTTCACTGAGGCCATATAAGAAATCACCAAAACATCTTTTAGACTTAATAACACAATAAAAGAGTTTGACATAGCGCTAAAGGATCTAATTTAATAATATTTAGATCAGTTGCTGCAGTAGCTGCCATTTTAAAACAAGTGACCTTCAGGGATGTCCTCTATTGCTGGGGAGAAAGCATTATTTACCATTTTTAATTTTGAAAAAAACCTATAGGTGTCACTTATTTATGGAATTCCATAAATACATACATTTATGGAATTCCATAAATGATTTATGGAATTCCATAAATAGCTTAATGGAATTCCATTAATGAGTGCAATTATGGAATTCCATAAATGATTTATGGAATTCAATAAATGATTAATGGAATTCCATAAATGTCATTTAATTATGGAATTCCATAAATGATTTATGGAATTCCATAAATGATTTATGGAATTCCATAAATATGCATAATTATGGAATTCCATAAGTTATTTATAGAATTCCATAAATTATTTATGGAATTCCATAAATCTCATGCAATTATGGAATTCCATAAATGATTTATGGAATTCCATAAATGATTTATGGAATTCCATAAATCATATATGGAATTCCATTAATACCATTTATTTATGGAATTCCATAAATGATTTATGGAATTCCATAAATGATTTATGGAATTCCATTTATTAATTAT
Organism: Maea johnstoni; assembly: GCA_963942565.1. Lineage (NCBI taxonomy): Eukaryota > Metazoa > Annelida > Polychaeta > Spionida > Magelonidae > Maea > Maea johnstoni. The sequence goes on along the minus strand of OZ012685.1, from coordinate 11,846,544 downwards.
GGAATTCCATAAATACATTTATTAATTATGGAATTCCATAAATGATTTATGGAATTCCATAAATGATTTATGGAATTCCATAAACCATTTATGGAATTCCATAAATGCTTACTTTAGGGCACTTCGGCTTGCCATAACTTGCGGTCCCTTACATGTACTGTTACTCTAGGGTTGCGATAGCTTGATGCGACATTTTACCACGCGTTTCTTCTGCTCTGTTTCTAATTATTGGACCAATCGGCCTAGAGAAATAGTACATTGCCTTCTGACGAGGAATGTATCGAACATCACGAAATTACCCCCCCCCCCCCCCAAAAAAAAAAAGCAGTGGGTAAGATATGAGGGATAAAAAACTGAAAAAAAAACATACATAGTGCTGTCAAACAGAGTTCCTACCCACAGTTATAAACCAGGCACCATCAAATTTCACAGATGTGGAGGAAAGATTAGCACGGAGAAAAGGCCGGTATCACAGTTTTTCTAAGTTAGTCCATTCAAATTGTATACCATCATCTTAGATTTTTATGAAAATTCAGACACCCTTCCCTCTGTAATACCCTTAGCTAAATATGAGCTAAATTTCAAACGAATTCGTTCAATTTGATATCCATTTCTAATCGACCATTTTTGTGAAATGCTTTATAAAGAACGGAGCCAAACCCTGAATGGCTTGTTTGACCTCCTTGTGTTTGTTGGTCTCTTAATTAACTCTTTGATTGCCGTGGCAATCATAGTCTGACCGGTTATGAGGAAAAGGGTTTATTACATATGTAAATATCACAAAAGTGCGTGTTTTAGAATCAGACTCACAGACACCAATATTGTACTGGGAGACATTGAAAAAGACAACTTAATTTCTACTATTCTTCTATATGCAAAAGTAATCATTTACTCAGCAAAAATAAAGACATAAGTCCAAATTTCCTCTCTTTTGAAGATTTATTTCAAAAATATTACATACGAGCAAAATACAAAGCAAACGTTTCATAGAAAAAAGAAAGTTTTCAGAATGAATGACATATATTACAAACATCTATTTCAAATATAATCTTGAAAGGTTCTATATAAAAATACCTGTTTCTGTTTATCTACTTTTATAACATATTGTCTCCAAATAACATATTCTATTTCAGGAGAGTCCTCAAAATATATCCGATGTCCTAGATGAGATTTTACACCAACAAATGCTTATTGTAAGTTCTTTTTCACCTGCAAATAAAACAAAAAATTTTTTTTTAGTATGTATAGACGCTGGCCTTAGCTGGCAAGCAATGAAAAAACAAACAAACCATAAGTATCATATGTTACTGTTCTTTTCTGTATTTTGTTCAATTGATGTATGATGTATGATTTTTGTAACTGCAGTTACAGCAAATAAACATACTACTACTTTTAAACAACAAAAATAGAAAACATCTCAAAGAAATCGTATGTACATTAGTTAACCCCACAAACCTCTCTTAATATTGACAAATTGTGAATTATGGTAAACGTAATAGCTAACTACAACCGTTCGATCATTTCTGGGTGTATACCTACACCCAGTTATTCCCATTTTCTCCGCATTTATTAAGCAGGGTGATCTTCACTAGCATGTTGCTTTCATGGCAAGTTCTAGGTCCAGAGATACAGATACCTATATTACCTATGTAAAGAAAGACCTTACCTTTCCTACCTGCCTGCAATTCTTTGTAAGTGATAATTTAAAGACAGTGATTTACTGAAATAACTAACATGCTGGTTTAAATGCTATATGAAAGTACAAGGTCATGTGTACTGTCGAGGAAATCATTAACTTTCTACTGCCAGAAGAGCATGCATGGTGAACGGCTGATTCCATTGCGGAGCTAAAGGGGTTTAGAATGTAAGAAGTGCTGTACGACTCTCGACTGATGTCCTCATATGCTTAAATATCATATCTCTGCCACGCAAATCCAACTTCTGATATTTGTATCTCGTACCAAACGAATCGAAACAAAGATATTAGGCTGTTATTAACGGTCTTATTACCTTGAGAAACTTTGTTTTTTTTTAAAGAATATTTAACGTAGATATTCACATGAAGACACCATAATATGATTATCAAGCGTGGGCACCGAGGAAGGCAGGATGATAAAATGTAGCCCCCGGCCGTGCACATGTATGACGAAGTCGGACGCCGAGTATCGGTGGACTGAGCTGAGGGGTTCATGAAATACGTAGCCCTCTATTAACAAAAAGAAGAACTAAAGTCGTGATCCATTGGCAAACGCAGGGAAAGTAAGTTCACCCATAGCGCACGTTGTAAAGTGAGCAGGCCATGCTTGCATACATACATATATACATACATGCATACACATTACATACATACGTACATACATACATGAATTATGTGTGTATGTGTATAACGTCATTTTGAGATTTATACATATATGTTGAATCCTACATACTTTTTCACATAATCAGATCAACTG
>OZ012685.1:11734091-11841591 GCA_963942565.1 Maea johnstoni | reverse complement strand
TAAATGTAGAAATATGAGTTGGATGAAATGTGTTCTATGATGTGTCTTTCATTATTTTTCTAAAGACATCTTTTAATGCCTTCATACATATTGTAAAAAGTATTTTGATTTATTAGAATACTGGTAATTTGTCTCTAAGTTACTGAATAAAAATAAGAAAGAAAACATACAAATATATCTAACCTGCACTGTTTACATGTATAATCCTTCATAGCATAAATCAAAAACACTTGAGAAAGTTTGATGCCAAGATAGAATAGATAATTTGAAATAGTACAATATTATAATAAGTGTTAACATGCTAAACTTAAGCTTTGACAAGCAAACATTCTCATGAAAGTGCGATGAACCGATTAATCGGTGATAGTCGGTTGGCCTAGCTGACTGATGATCGGTTGGGAAAATTCAACTGACTCCCACCACTACTTAGTACCTTGTCAGCCCATTTTAAAATGAAATATGTCCATCTTCATAAATCGTCACCAGTAACTATTTATTTACTTAATAGCTGGGCTGGGAAATGAGTATTTTCTTTTGAAAATCTGTGTGTTCCCGAGCTCATGAGCTCACGAGTCAGAAGGGTGGTGAGCTCATAAGTTGATCTCTCTCCGAGAGTGCAGCTCTAAATATATATATAATATATATATATATATATATATATATATATATTAGAGCTAGTACGATCAATCGGCGGCTCGAGCTATTGCTCGTATAATGATGGTGTGCACAGAGACTCAGAGAGTCTTTATTATCTAATCAATGGTCTACATGAATGTTACTGACATTCCAAAAAAGGTTTTCTACAAACATATCCTATGGTATGGTTTCTGAGAGTTATCCTGCACTAAGTGACCTTTGATTAGTGTTGGGACGATTAATCGAAATAATCGATTAATCGGTCGTTTTTCCATGATTCTGATTAATCGATTATTGAAACAGAAGATCGATCATTTTCAATTATTATTTCTGCTCACCTGGTCAAAGTTTCCATTTAAAAGGGGCCTTGCTTACCATGAAAGCCATGCATAAAAGTAAAAGATTATTGTAATAAACATGAACTTTGAGTTCCTGACCATTTATCATTCTCGATTTAAGGGAAATCGGCCATATATTGGACACTGTTTAGTGCGCATATCATCATTAATAATAATCGATTATAATCGATTAATCGATCGAAAATTTGGATGATTAATCGATCTGAAAATTTCCAACGATTCCCAGCACTACCTTTGATAGACCATGGGAATGCATTCAGTGTTTAAGTACCCTTTCCTGTTGACCTGCACATCCATAGCTTGCCAGAATAGATTCAAACAATATACTATTTAGTGTATTGTTATAAACTTAAAGTATATTGTAAACCAAGATTAATTTGGACAGGTACCTCTGACAAATGATCCAATCATTTTACAGGGCTCGAAATTAGGGGGTGGTGTTAGCCCAGTGCTCCCTTGAATTCTCCTGTGGCTCACTCAAATTTCTGCAGGGAGCCCAAAAATGTACTGGTTTGTTTACACACCTTTAGGTAGCTTTTGAAGATGAACTTGGGCCCCCTGGAAAAAACACTTTAATTCCGAGCCCTGATTTACCTGACTGAGCAGTGTGCTCCTATTTTACAGGGGAACTAAAGCCTCACATACATATAAGCTTATATGAATAGGATGCTGTCCTCCCTTTTCTCTCAGTAATCCCATGAGGGGACAATTTTGCGTATTGCCATCAGCCTGCCCAGCCCCTGCTAGCAGCCATGTTCTCCAATTTCTATCAGCTGTGACTCAAAGGGTGGCATTGCCACTTCCTGTCCCCCCTCTCTGAGCAGCGCATCATAGACTGCAGTGCTCTTCACAAGAACTCTCTTCGAAATTTGCATTAAAACTTGTATCAAACAGGAAAATGTTAAAATCATGTGCAGCAATTGGCTGTACAAAAAGACAGGGTAGTAGAGTTAGTTTTCATATATTTCCTGTTGGTAAAGTCAGACAAAAACAGTGGCTAGCACCTGACACTGAAACTTGTAGATCCACCTGTCCAGAAGCATGCAGTGTAAATTCCAAATTCCAAATTCCAAGATTATCTTATCTCAGAGCTTCAATTGCTGCATATGAGCTGGCTGTTTTGAGATACTATTATCTATTGCAATGACTTGTTTGCTTTCAGTGTTGAGACAGACTTGTGGGGTCATTCGTCATGCTACGGGAAGGCTAGCCAGACAAACTACAGCTGTAAAATCACAGAGATGGATGTCCCAGAGTGCTGCAAGTGCCAAAAGTCCAATGGTCTCGGTTAACCTCGAAGATGGTAAATATAAATAAAAAATAAGTTTCACTCGAAAAAGCTTTCCATTCATTTTATTTTTGAAAATAATAAGATAAAACTATTTAAAAGAATAGACAAAACTAAGAGATTTACACAAATTAGTGAGATTAAGTATCACATGTATACACATGAAATATGAGGAGTAGTATGCAGAGATTGATCAAATAACTGACAAATTTCTAAAGAAATGGGGAGATATTTATTTAGACCTGGATACTATATTCTCTAATTGAATTTGTGTTTGTGACAAAGTGTAGCTGGTATGAAAGTAATATTCCATTTGCATGTTTATGATTATTTCTTGCATGCCTGCAAGAAGAAATAACAAACATTTGATGTATGCAGAAATCAAAAAAGAAACCTGTGAAATGGCTTTAATATAGGCAATGGTATGGTTGTTCACTGTGTTGTTGATATGTGTGTGTTGGCTTTTCTAGGAATTGCTACACTGACTATGGACAAGAAACCTTTGAAATGGCTTTAGTATAGAGTATAGTTGTTCACAGTGTTGTTAATATGTGTGTGTTGGTTTTTCTAGGAATTGCTACACTGACTATGGACAAGAAACCTGTGAAATGGCTTTAGTATAGGCCAGAGTATGGTTGTTCAATGTTTTATTAACATGTGTGTGTGTTGTTTTTTCTAGGAATTGCTACACTGACTATGGACAAGAAACCTGTGAACAGTCTGAACCTTGATTTCCTTACGCAGCTGGCTATAGCTGTTGAGAAACTGGAGAATGACAGATCATGCAAAGGAGTAGTACTCACATCGGTAAAGAAAAAGGGTTGCCATGAATAATTTCAGGAGAAATGGTATTCAGGACAGTACAAGCAACTCTCCTTAAAACATTTTGGAAAATTATTCTTAATTTCAAAATTTCTATAATAAGTATCACATATCCAGACAAAAACTTATAAAAGATTTTTTTGTAGTAAAAATGTTAATTATCTATTCCCATCTCTAGACAGGATGAGAACTAGTTGCAGCATGGTGCCATTTACCTCATTAGAAGAAAACATTGAAAAAGCTGAAGCCAGGAATGTTATAAATACGTTTTCAGTCATAACCAATGAAAAACAATGAAAGCGCTATTTTTGTTCCAAGAACATCACCTGACGGGTTTGTGGGGAGGGAGTGATGGTCAGTTACTGAAACTCTTTAAATTGAAAAAAAACGCTTTAAATTTTCAGCTGAATAAAGTATCCCATTGTTATATTAAACTTCTTGCTGCTGGTGGCTAATTTGGCCAATACAAAATGATGCAAAAACCTAAAAAGAAATGACTGAATCACTGAAACCCTGGTACTTGGTACTCATCAGAGAGTTCTCAGTGAGAGCTATCAAATAAATACCAACTTGACAGGGTTTAGATGGTTTTTGAATATCTTTGCATCCTTGTGTTTCGGACAAAATTAGCCTCAGCATTGGAAGGGTAAAGGTGTGTTATAAGCTCCATTTCTGTTTCAGGCACTCCCGACGATCTTCAGTGCAGGGTTGGACATCATGGAGATGTACCAGAAGCAGCCCGAGCACTTGAGGGAGTTCTGGAGGGCCGTGCAGGAAATCTGGCTCAAGATCTACGGCTCAAACATGGCATTTGTGGCTGCTATTACGGTCAGTACTCTTTGTCCTTGTCAGACTTTCATGGTTTTGACTCCCAGCCAGGGCATGTGAGAAAGTTGCCAGTGAATTTGTGTTAGGTGGTGGTTTTCACTGTGTACCCAGGCTTCCTCCCCCACTTACAACTAGCTAGTCACAACTTAGACTGAACATGTCAGAAAAATCAGATAATAGAAATTCCAAATTCATGGTCGCTTTTGTGGTTAATGATGGTTGTATCACTGTTAGGTGGTGGTTTTCACTGTGTACCCAGGCTTCCTCCCCCACTTACAACTAGCTAGTCACAACTTAGACTGAACATGTCAGAAAAAGTCAGATGATAGAAATTCAAAATTCATGGTCGCTATTGTGGTTAATGGTGGTCGTATCATTGCAGAGTTATTGTTCATAACCCGTTTATGCTAAGTGAAATATCTCAGGAGATATGCAGTCTTTTCTGAAACTTTTTGAAGCAGAGATGCTGGTAGACCCCAAATCCTGCCCATGGCCCCCTTTCCACCTAAATGTTTTTGTAAAAGTAGAGGGTGTTTGATGACCTTGTCAAATCCCCTCTTTACAATTCAAAATGTTGCATTTCTTGTCATGAGTTGTTACTTTTCTTTAGTTTTCCTTAAAACCAATGAGGTATTTCTGTTGAAATGAACCACCCTCATAGTCTACACCGAAATCCAGGATCCACCCCTGGACATTTAAGTCCAGATGACCCATGTCAAGGAGATATCCATGCATGAGTGGGCATATAAATATTTTTATTACTGGTGACTCAGATCTCAATACCATCATATCTAACGCCTCACTACTATGGCCAAATAAGAATGCTTGTCCACTAGAAAGCACTTTAGTGTCTGTAGTGTTTGACCTTAAACCTATTGCCTGATAATGTTAGTAGAAAAATTTATATGACCAATAAAACTTTTGCAAGACCTGCTACGGGGCCAGTATTTTTTTTTAAGTTACTGATTTCCTATAGTTCTCATGGATGTAAATACCTAACAAAATACCTAACAATTTGTAGGAATCTTAATGAAAGAAGTCTCATCCAATGGTATCATTTAGTTTCGATGTGACATGTCTGTGGTTTATTTTACCTTTGACTTATTGTTTCAGGGCCATGCACCTGCTGGAGGTTGCCTGCTCTCTTTATGCTGTGACTACCGCATCATGGCCGAGAACTATGGCATAGGATTAAATGAAACGCAACTAGTAAGTCAAGTACATGTTATACATAACCTAGTACATGTAAAATAACAAATGTATCAGCCGAAAAGCCCTGGAAACTTCCTGAATTGATTTATTTGAATGTACCCTTAATTAAAACAATGCTTTGAAGGAAAACCAGGCATGAAAGGGTTAATATACTGTTCTAGCAAAAAAGACTTCTAGGTATGTGTGACCATACCTCGAGGTATATCTCAAAATAAACTCTTAGTATGGTGACACCTCTTTACAATTCATGCTTAGGCAGATGTTTACTCGCTTCATGCCATATTTGAACCACTGGACATCAGTGGACAGCATATCTGACCGCCTAACTCAAGTTATGAATTGAATCATGAGTTACAGTTATAGTTGCTATGTAATTTTTCCATATAAATAGCCCTTTTGTAAAAGTTCCTTCATAGTATTGTATCATCAACTGGTCTTTAGATAAAGAAGTTGCCTGATATTTGCTCTAAAAAATGCTTGTGTTGTAATTTGGTATTCTTTTTTGTAGGGAATCATAGCACCATTTTGGTAAGTTGTTCCAGTTTTTGTTTTAATTGTATTTGTATAAATAAGAAAATAATCAAGTTGAGCTGTATTAGTTATATCATAATCTCACATTATCCTTATTCATATCCATAGTAATGAGGGCCACATTGGCGGTTGGGGGGTGGGGTGAAACTGTTTGACTCAGGGGCCGGCCGGGTCCCATTTTAGGAAAATTAGGGGGTCCAAACAAATATATTCGGGGCTCAGGAATGATTCAAATTCTTTGTTTAGATATCACAGAAAAACTTTCATATTTCATTGTTTAATATGGATAAAATTCTGAGGGCTACCATTCTTTTTAAGTCTAAAGATGATATCGAGTGACTATCCAGGCCCTTAATTATTATCATTATTCTTTCTGGACGTATTCCTCCTTTAAAGGAGCTCTATACATATATGCAAACACAATTTAACTCTAAATTCTTACGTAAAAATGTTTAGGGACCCACAGCAATATGTAATAGCAATGGGCCCTGATAGTAGTTGAACCCTGTATTGTCCTTTAGGACGGGCTGGAAATGCTACATTAGAAATGGCTTAACTCCTTATATACTGCTAACTGTGCTGTATGGAATCGATACCTCAACCATCTTTTGTATTCACAATATCTCATTGCCATTACAAACTCAATTTTGGTACTATGCTTGCACTTGCTGCCCCCAACGTGTTCAACTCTCTTGACCATATGCACTACATATTAAATGACACATTCATTGTGATATTTTTGGTTAGAAAGTCATACTACACATTTTGTGTTCTTCAATTTCAACATCTGTTGCATTTTAGGTCAATAAATGTTCTTTTCTTTTGTTAAATTGCCTAAAAATCCCTTGTGCGTAATTAGTGTTGCCTTGTCTGTAGGTTTGTGGATTCTATGGTGAAGGTGGTTGGTGAGCGTGAGGCTGAGCGCGGGATCCAGTTGGGGCACATGTACAGTACACAGGAGGCCCTCAAGGTGGGCTTGGTGGACCAATCCCTGCCGCAAGACCAGGTCCTGCGAACAGCACAGCAGGAAGTACGCCGCTGGACCGCCATACCTAGTGAGTGCAATCAATATTTTAACCCTTCCTATGCTGAGGCCAAAATACAAGAACGCAAACATTTGTGAAAGCCATCTAAACCCTGTCATGAAGGTATTCATTAGATAACTCTTGATGAGTACTCTCAGATGTGTCCTCACGTGCCAGGGTTTCATTCATTTTTTAGTTTTTTTGCATCACTTTGTATTGGTCTAATTAGCCACCAGCTGCATAAGGGTTAACACATTCTCAGATAAACATCCAGGTGGATAGGAAGCCAGCAGATCTTGCTGCGTGAGCCTTGCTAGGTTCGTAGCAGTGGATCTACTGATATACCCTGCTTGTAGCCAATAGGCGTGCTCTATTATATTTAGCCTGAGTGGAGCACTTAATACTCTGCTGGCACTGAACAACCCAGCCATATCACTCTCCCAGCACACTGGGCTTAGTGTGATTATAGGGTATTTGGCCTCAGTCTTAGCTACCACATATCTAGCTCTCTAAAGCATTTGAGGCAGAATCATACACATTCTGTGTTAGATAGGTTACAAAGGTAAAAGTTCACAGGCCCGTACGGCCCCGTTACGGGCCCTTGTCCAAACGGGCCCGTTTTTCGATCCCTCAATATATCGACATTTTACGGCTTGAAACCCCGTAACGGTCCCATTATTTTTATTATTTATACGGGCCCGTTATAACGGGCTCGTAACGGGCCCGTTATAACGAGCCCGTTACGGTCCCGTTATAACGGGTTCACAGGCCCGTAACGGGACCGTTACAGGCCTGTTCGGGCCCGTCAATATAACGGGCCTGTTCGGGCCCGTCAATTTTACATAGATGGGTATCAGACGCAAATATTTTTGAAAACCCTCTTAACCATGTCATGTTGGTATTCATTGTATAGCTCTCACTGAGTACTCCAAGATAAGTACCCATGTTCCAGGGTTTCAGTCATTTTTCAGGTTTTTTCCATCATTATGTATTGTATTAATGTCGATCGTTTGTCTATTTCAGCGCATGCTCGACAGATCGCAAAGTCTATGATGAGACGCCCCCTGGTGGACAAATTATTGTCGCGGCGAGAGGATGACATCAAGACATTTGTAGATTTCATAAATAGTGCAGCAGCTCAAAAGGGAATGGAGGTTTACCTGGAAAATCTATCAAAGAAAAAAAGCAAATAAATATTTAGTAATATTGATAACTGTCTGGAGCTTGGTACAAACAAAGGTCTTCCTCACAGTCTTTTTCTCAAGATTGAGAAAGTTCCAGTCAAAAGTGTGTTTCCTGTAAAAACAGCCTCTCTAAGTGTGGTAAATTTAATCCATTCTATTCCGACACCCTTTAAGCTGTGTGCTGCTCCAGATCTGGGATCCATGATCACCTGGAATAGCTATAGCGGTATGATATCAGTTACAATGACCAGAAAATAGAACAGAGATGGCAGTTGTCATGTTGTACACTATCCACATATTTCTGTAGAGGAGCTATCCTGCCCCTCGGAGGCATAGTCAACATATTCAAATCATAAGTCTACCACTTTTATGGCAAAAAACATGATTGATAAGGCAAAAATGAGATGATGGTGGACTAATACACTGCTGGTAAACTTTATGAAATTAACTAAGTGAGTTTTCATCTTTAGATCCTGCATGCAAACTTATTGACTTTCCCCTGAGTGGCATGGTCTCTCCTCTGATACATATTTCTACCTCAAAAGACTAAAGAGTTTGTTGCGTGGTCACCGTGGTGATAATACCTCTTAGAAACAGCTATGGTAGCATGTGGATCCAGATATTTTGGGGGAGGGTGGGGGTCACATGCATGAGTATTCACAATAGGATGGGTTATAGGTACCCACAAAAAAAAACATAATAATCCACCCTGTCAAACTTGATTAAGTAGTTTATGTATGACTAACACAATGAAATTAACTTAGAATTACCCTTTGGTTTATTGATTGTCACATCCTCCGCAATAAATCTAATTTTCACAATAATGCATTGTTTTCATTAAAATAATACAAGAGACCAGTATTGTTCAAACATAATTGAGTTAAAGTCAAATCATTGTTGTCTATGAAGGTGAATATCGTATGATAATCAAATTGTACTGTTAACAGACAACCCTTTTTCAAGATCACTATGATTGACCGAATGCTGCCTTGATGAAGCACTGCTTCCCCACTAGACCTCTATGGGATACAGTGAACTTATCATTCTTAACGAGAAGCATTTTCTAGTTAAGTTCCTCTTTTCAGGGACTCCACTGGACATCTGTTAAGATAACTCTGCTAACATATGCTTCTTTGTTGAATAGATTGTTATTTGTTGAAATAAAATAAAAATGGACCTAGTGTTGTCATTATCTTTTTGTCACTTGACTTTTTAAATAGCTAAAGAGGATGGAAGAGGAAGATTCCTTTCTATGGGTCATTTTATGAAGATATGCATTGAGAGGATAAGTACAATGGTGCGCATTCACTTCTGACTACCATTTTTTCAAACATATTAAAAAAAAAGTTCCTTATATTATCTAATTATGAAACTAGAAAAGAAGTCCCACGCTAACTTTAGAGTACGGCGGCACATAGTGTATTTGGTGAAGTACTCTCAATGCATACATTGTTTAAAACTTGCCACTGGCATGCCAATCTCCATTTATTGATGTTTAAAAGGCAAACACAGGGTAGTTGAATATCTACTATGTATGTACATCTAAAATTGGGCAAATGGTTTTGATTAGATTTTGAGATCTATCTTGGTCAATTACACTACATTTCTTTCATTTTCCCCATCAACTAAGATGTTATTGATAAGTTCTGACTATTAAACCCAAATTTATTTGAAATAGTCCATATGTTATGCTTATTAAAACTAGAGCTGCACTCACCACTCACGAACTCGAGTGACTCGAGCCCTGGGGCAAACTCGCCGAGCTCGAGCTGAAATGTTCAAATCGTGAGCTCGTCTATATATATATATATAGATATATAGATATTGGGCACACAAACGTAACACAGAGCACCTAACACACATTATTAACATACATAACTGCTTATCGCTGTCATGTCTTCTTTGCAATCTCTAATGTATACATTCAAGCAGTGTTGAGTGTTATACTGACCTTCGTACCTCGTCAGCACGTTTTAAAATTAAATAAACATGGCATTGTTAATAAATCTCCGCCAATAAATATTTATTTCTTAATAGCTGGGCTGGAAAATAAGTATTTCTTTGGAAAATTGGCACGTCCGTGAGCTCATGAGCTCACGAGTCAAACGGGTGGTGAGCTCATGAGTTGATCTCCCTCCGTGAGTGCAGCTCTAATTAAAACTAATCAAAAAGGGCCTAAACTCATGTTTCTGGAAGTCAAATAAAACATTTCAAATTTGGCTGGTTTCTGGAACTCTGATTAAACATTTCAAATTGTTTTAATTATCAAATTTTGACTGGTTTCTGGAACTCAAATGAAACATTTCAATTGCTTATAATTATTACACTTTGGCTATAATCCAATATATGGAAGAATTAATGGGGTTTTTTTTTTGGGGGGGGGTCTTTCCCTTACCTTTTTATATTGCAAGGAAACCAATACAGAAAAGGCTAAGATCCAGACAACACTTATCTAGGGAAGGCATATAAGGATGAAATATGTAAAAGATTTAATTAATTACGTCAGGATGATATGACCCTTATGCTAATGTATGCCTCAACACAGGGACAGCATTCTTTTGCATGTGGACTTGATATTAAATTGATATTACTTTTTTTAACTGACCTTGCAAGACAAGAAATGAATTCCCTGGGAAATGTTAGATCTTGTCTAAGGAATCTCGAAAATTGAGAGTGTACATGCCCATGTTTATAAACATTAATTTTAGTTATGCATATCACCAGATATATACAGTATTTATAACACTTCTGATATCACACACTTGAATTAGGTACTGAAAATAAACAACATGTGCTGTCAGGCAAGAAATGATTTTGACTTGTCCAGCAGTCAGTTTACTTGCTATAGCAACAGGACACTTACGTAGGTCCCTGCATAACAAATTGCCCTAATTCTCTGACCCATTTTCCTGTATCTAACCCTATAATGACGTCTTGCCTTCTGCAAGTAGAAATGATTTATATGCATGTATATCTGAGTCTGCACCTATCTCACCCAAAGATCCTGTTCATTATCATTGCTTTAACCTCAGCAGTGTTTCCAGGTATAGATAGCTCAAGCCACTTTTTTCTGCTTTACGAAATATCCCTAGTTGATTTAAAAGAAGTTAATGAAAGTTTAGAATGTATTCCTTAAAAGCTATATTTTTGCATGTTACAGTTTTATGATAAAGACATCCAATCATATGAAAGGGTACCTGTATCCATATCCTGCAGAATGTATGCATAGGTTTCTGACAATAAAAAAATCATATTTAAGCTTGTATAACTGAGTCTTCACTTTTTAAAAACTTTTTTAGCTCCCTCTCGCATTAATTTTGGGAAAAAATCTACTGCATGCCTGTAAACTCAGCCGAGTGGAAAGTGTGTAATAGTGCCTGCCTGTAAACTTGGTTGAGTGGAAAGTGTGTATTAGTGCCTGCCTGTAAACTTGGTTGAGTGGAAAATGTGTAATAGCGCATGCCTGTAAACTTGGTTGAGTGGAAAGTGTGTAATAGTGCCTGCCTGTAAACTTGGTTGAGTGGAAAGTGTGTAATAGCGCATGCCTGTAAACTTGGTTGAGTGGAAAGTTTGTAATAGTGCATGCCTGTAAACTCGGTTGAGTGGAAAGTGTGTAATAGTGTATGCCTGTAAACTTGGTTGAGTGGAAAGTTTGTAATAGTGCATGCCTGTAAACTCGGTTGAGTGGAAAGTGTGTAATAGTGTATGCCTGTAAACTTGGTTGAGTGGAAAGTTTGTAATAGTGCATGCCTGTAAACTTGGTTGAGTGGAAAGTTTGTAATAGTGTATGCCTGTAAACTCGGTTGAGTGGAAAGTGTGTAATAGTGTATGCCTGTAAACTTGGTTGAGTGGAAAGTTTGTAATAGTGCATGCCTGTAAACTCGGTTGAGTGGAAAGTGTGTAATAGTGCCTGCCTGTAAACTTGGCTGAGTTAAAAATGTGTAATAGTGCATGCCCGTAAACTTGGCTGAGTGGAAAGTGTGTAATTGTGCCTGCCTGTAAACTTGGCTGAGTTGAAAATGTGTAATAGTGCATGCCTGTAAACTCGGTTGAGTGGAAAGTGTGTAATAGTGCCTGCCTGTAAACTTGGCTTAGTTGAAAATGTGTAATAGTGCATGCCTGTAAACTTGGCTTAGTGGAAAGTGTGTAATAGTGCATGCCCGTAAACTTGGCTGAGTGGAAAGTGTGTTATTGTGCCTGCCTGTAAACTTGGCTGAGTTGAAAATGTGTAATAGTGCATGCCTGTAAACTTGGCTGAGTGGAAAGTGTGTAATAGTGCATGCCCGTAAACTTGGCTGAGTGGAATGTGTGTAATAGTCCATGTATGTAAACAGGGCTGAGTGGAAAATGTGTAATAGTGTATGCCCGTAAACTTGGCTGAGTGGAAAATGTGTAATAGTGCATGCCCGTAAACTTGGCTGAGTGGAATGTGTGTAATAGTGCATTTATGTAAACCGGGCTGAGTGGAAAATGTGTAATAGTGCATGTATGTAAACTTGGCTGAGTGTGAAGTGTGTAATAGTGCAGAGTTTTTGTAGTCCCATTACCATAGTGACCAGAGGCTATATGCATATTTAATAAAGATAGCTATATTCTAACTGCCATTGTGCACTAAAAAAATCACTGTGAAAATGCAGCTATTCTGTGCTAGTTGCAAATATAATAGTATAAACTGGTCTTTACCAAATCATCTAAATCTCACTTTACTGTTTGGATGGATACTGTACTAGTCTTCCTAACGCATTGAGTGGGGAAGCTGAGGCTTAAACTATACCTCTCTTTACTGACCGGCTATGGTTTATAACTAATTGGACTGTCATGAATTAGTTCTGAAGCTGACAGTAGATCAAAGATGTTCCTGTTTGGAAAGATGACCTCTTCAACTTATCTCATGTGAGATGTTAGGACTTATATCAGGCGATGTGTATCTGGTCAGGACAGGTAGTACTGTCGGGCCACTGTCAAGGGTTCAATCAGTATAACACATACCTACATATAGAGGCAGCTTCGCAGTACAGAGGCACTGATGACAAGGACTTTACCGCTGAAAAAATGAATCGCACAATAACCAGATCAGGTAAGAAGTATTTGCACAAATTTATTGACTGTATTGTGTAATTTTAAGCACAACATAAAAGAATAAATGAAAAATAAAGCAAACATGTCTAATGTAAAAAATACTCAAACATTCCAGTCTTACAAAATGAGCTAAGTGATAGACACATTTGTATTACATTTTTTAAACAAAGTTCTAATAAATGAACTTTAAAAAGTATCGAAATGCACCTTTGCTGTTCAAACAGTCGCTATTTCATTGATGTATTCAGGCTTTGATAGAATACTCAGTTAGATTGGCAAATTTAGGAGCTTATAAAATAATCGACATACGTTAAAACATATGCAAAAATAATGGAAGTTATTCGGAAAAGGAGAAAATCTATAACTCTTTCGACCCTGATTTAAAACGCATCATTCGTGTTGCCTTCTTGAATGTTCTGTGTATAAGAAGAGATTTACCTCTACATTTTAGAATTTCTAGTTTACCTTGTATATCAACTTAATGTAGAAATGTGCACAATGAGGAATTGGATATTAGTGAGGCTTTTTCACTAGAAAATGTACTTTTTGACATAAATTGGGATTTTCTAGTTGCAAATTTCTCTTGCTCGTCATTTTTGGCTTTCATCTATTAATAATTGGCAAACAATTCAAAGTAAAGTTTTTCTGGTGGTTATAGATATTAATTGAGTATAACAAAATGGCATTTATTAATGAATAAATGATCAGTGTCAATTTGAACGTGAATGGTCATGAAAAACGATGTTTTGAAATTCAACGCATGGATATATCAGCCTACACACTCCATTCGGTTAATATGGGCAACATTTTAATTTATTCTCCAGGAGAAGTGTTAGTATATTAGACATGAGGAATTGGCCAATATCTATTTTTATAAAATTTCAAACCAGCGGCAAAATTTATGAAGGAGACTCTTTATAAGCCTAAGTTTTTTCCGTAACTAATAAGAATGAGCACCAGTAATGCGCTTTCTAAAAGAAAATCGTTTTTCTATCGCAATAATTACTAAATGTAGGGATCTGAAATACTGCAGCTAAATGTTCCCGTACTTTTGGTTCTGTAATTTTTGCCAAGCTTTTGTGGGCCGAATTTGAGTATCGTATATATCTTAATAGCAGTACTTGCTCTCTTTAATTTCAACTACAGAAAAGGCATTTTGTGTGTTCCGCAATTAGTTCACTCCTTCCATTCAATGCAATTCAATTCAGTTTAATCCTTTATTTCCGACATTGGTGGTCCATAAACACAGGTACAAAAATTATTAGAAGCTGTACAGGGAAGTCCCCCAGTGTTAACCTACACAGCTATCTATACTTTACTTTTGAAGGATATCGTTAGCAATGTTATTGATACGAGTTTTGAATTTATAAATATTCTGCCGAGTTAGTTCCCGAAACTAGGGATTCTATTAAAAACGATACTGTTACATACATGTTGTAGTACCTTGGGCTACTTTTCTTTTTTAGTCATAGTTCGCCCAAAGATAAAATATGGTTGCTTCAGGCCTATCGGCTATCATCTGATTTTGACACTCCTGAACTTTTAGATAGATTTCTTGACCTTAGAGTTAGATAGAAGTTGTTCTGACATGCCTGTGTGCGAGGACGTGTTGACTTCGTTTTGAACTTCTGCAGTTTACACCTAGACTATGCCAATGGTTCATTTGTCTTAACTCATATACGATTTCAGTGCCCTGATCGACTTGTTGTTTCCTTTATTTTAGGTCCATGCCAGTGAAAATAGCGACATTCATCAACTACATGAATACAGGTGAACTTGGATATGACGGACCACTGTACGACGGATTTTTGCATATGACGGACCATATGCTTGGTCCCAGTCCGATGCATATCAAGTATTCGTCATATGTATACGACGGATTTTGCATATGACGGATCAATTTTCCTGGTCCCATTGAGTCCGTCATATCCAAGTTCACCTGTAGTAGCTTGAGGATAAGATGGTGGAAACGTAGTGAGATCTTAACAGGCAAAGTCATAGTTAGGAAAAAAAGATTTGACGAAAAACGTCAATGGGGAAACTCCCAACAACTTCTTCAAATATCTTGTAAAATCATTTCCTCATTCCAAAGTTATTGTAAAGAGTATTATAGATTCTGATCGTGAGAAACTCTCCACCCATCCATGTCTGAAGTGCACATGTGGTATGATAACTTCGTGCATAACTCGCTAATATACATTGGAAATGAACATATTATTACACCTAACGGAAACAATACCGATCACCCAATATGTTTTAAATATAGCTATCTCTGAAACATTTACACATATCATAACACGTGTACTGTTGATGTCAAGAGATTAAGTAGAGAAGTGATTTCACTATAAAGGTTGTATGGGGTTTTGTCATTCGTTTTATACCCTTAAATACCCCCCCCCCCTCACCCTGGAACTTCCACCGACCCTCACATGTCACATGCGACATGTAGTTTGACCGTGGTATTCACCAGATACTCCGGTTTCCTCTACCAATCACAAATGGTTAGTACCGATTTAGCCTAAATACGCCAGAAGAAGTGTCGAAAATCGCCAAAATCCATATTCCTAAAATCCCCCGATAAGTCTGTTTTAGTTGGTGTTGCCTGTGTGTATACCTGTCAATATTATCTCACCTGTGCTGTTCTTCTGTGCCATTTATCTCACCCGTACTCACTCTCTTTAAGTTGGTGTTGCCTGTGTGTATACCTGTCAGTGTTCTCTCACCTGTGCTGTTCTTCTGTACCATTTATCTCACCCGTACTCACTCTCTTTAAGTTGGTGTTGCCTGTGTGTATACCTGTCAGTGTTCTCTCACCTGTACTGTTCTACTATACCATTGATCTCACCTGTACTCTTCTACTACCATTGCAGTGATAAGGCTCATGGGCCAAAATCAGCAGCACCAGAGGCGAAAGTTGCAGAATCTCACAGTAAATGACATCCGGCTGGCAAGATTGAGTACAGGACCGCCTCCTATCCCCAAAACCAGCCCAGAAGATAGAATACTAATCCACACACATCCCTCTATAGGTAAAGTGGCCCATACACTGACGATATAATATAAATCCGCGCATATCCCTCTTTAGGTAGACTCAATTCAAGAGGTGAAATGTTTGATTGAGGGTGTAACATTTTGGTAGGACACGCGAATTTCAAGTTGTGCGGAGACAGGCGTCCTCCACGGATCTAGGTGTCTAATTCATCTGACGAAGTGCTAGCCAGTCCAACTCCAAAAAGAACGCCGAGAATCAGAATTGGGAATCAATAAAAAAATAATCAATGCTGTCCCTATCTGCAATGTGCTGTATTATTTCCAGTCAGTTATTATCTTATGTTCTTATATTTTCGTTTTCTGTGTAGTTCACCCTTTTTGCACTATTGTAATTTATGTTGTATACTTAAATGGGGAGAGCCGTTGTCAATAAATATACATACATACATGTACATACAATGGCAAAGTTCCAATTGTTACCTTTTATAGTTGCATGCTTTCCGTTTTAATAATAGTTCATCTTCTCATTGCGTGTGTTAGGGGTAGGAGTTGTGAGTATGAACAAGAGACCTGTCAACAGTCTGGATCTGGACTACCTTCATGAGCTGATTGCTACCATACACGACCTGGAAAACGACAAGTCATATCGGGGAGTCATTATCACATCAGTAGGTACAGGATACAATTAGTCACAATTTAAGGTAGAACCCTATTCGATTCACGGGTCATTTTTAAAACTTGAATATTTGAAAACTGAGTTTAATGAAGACAGCGACACTTATGCTATTGTAAAGGTTACATCTTATAGTTACAGAATAATGGTAAACTTATCAATAAATGACTATTTTGAGGTAATGCAGAACCCTTAAAGAACATATCTGGATGTGTTTCGTTTTTTGGCAAAATGTCAAGACTTACCCTTTACTTGAAAATGAGAGTCTACCATATGATTATTCATGTCTTTGGTGAGGTGCAAGGTCCTACCTCAACAGGGGCTTTGCACGATGAGTATCTAAAAAACATTTTTGAATGTTCCCATAAGTCTCAAAATTACTAACAGCACGTGGTTTACATAGTAAATGCTGATTTTCAGGTCCTGTCAGAATTCAAGGTACCTGTGACATGACCTTGCACCTAGACGGGGTTCATATCTGTAATATTCTAAAATACAGGCTCCGAAGACTGTATCGTTATTCACTTTCAGCCAAAAAAATGAGATGAAAATGTTGGTCAAAATGGTCTATCTCGAAAGAATCTGCATGGTTAAAACAGACAGCCATGTCGTTCGGGAGCAATGTAACGAGGAAAACCCCAAGGGCCCTGCCCTTTGTGCTCTCGAGGTGACGACAATAGACTGTTGCCAGCTCGAGATTTTGAAAATATTGCTTACTCTTTATGCTAATCCAAAAGTTGTCTTTCAAGAAAAGTTTGCACCTTTGACCTTGTTATTTAAATGGATAGAATGGATGCAATACCAATCAATGATATCAATTATAAGATAATGAATCAAAGGATTTAAGTGCTCTAAACGACATAGAAAAAAGTACGGGCTTATACGATCGTGAAATATTCTCCGGGCCAATACGAGCGAAAACTACCGGCTAACCCCAATTCACTAGCAACTTTCTTACGTGCCTTGGCTGGGATTCGAACATGGGCATCGGTGGCACCAAACAGTGTGCATTCTGTATAATTATTGAATAGAACGCAACGGGTATATATACTGATAGTCATTTATTTATTTCAGGGAATGAAGAAGGTGTTTAGTGGAGGTATTGATATCATGGAGTTTTACGATAGACCAGCTGAGCGGTTGCGGGCGTTGCGGCGAGCCGTCCAGGATCTGTGGCTGTTGCTTCTAGGATCTAAACTAGCTCTTATTGCAGCTGTCAATGTAAGCAATATTGGGGAAATGTAACTTTCCTACTTAGCTAGTGTCAGAAGTAGAGCTTGATGCCATTGTAACACCACGAGTCTTATTATGCTTGTTTTTGGCATTCATGTACCCTCAATCTTTTGGAGATTGTTCCTGGGGGTATTTTAACCATTCAGTTAACAATCCCAACCTTTCTACCGTTTTATCTAGTAATGATACCATACTAGTATTCGAATTTCAAGGTTCATAAATAAATGTTCTGCCTAAATGTTGTATTTCTATTTCCTCAACCAAGGATCTTATACCTTTCTGTTTTGTCAAGATTCACAAAAGATATTTCTGACTAATTGTTTGACTTTTATTTCATACACATTGTTGCATTTTCTAGATTCTAAAAAAATGTTCATGCTGATTGTTTGAGTTTTATTTTCTCCCACCTACATGTAGGGCCACAGTCCCGCTGGGGGATGTCTGATTGCCACGGCCTGCGACTACAGAGTCATGGCAGAAAACTACACTATAGGGTTCAATGAAGCTAAAGTGGTAAGTCCTTCTCTAACCCATTATCCACCAGGGTCAAAGGAGGCTTGCTAGTTCGGTGAAATCCTGAGAAAAGTAGAATTGTTCATCAGATTAATACCAATAAATCTCTTTCAAATAGTTTGTAAAATAATCCTTAATTTAAAGTTATTGTCAAAAATATAATAGATCCAGACGACAGATCATACAGGAACTCTGAGGCAATAGTGTTGTTTCACTTATCCTCCCTGCACTAGAGGTCGCTCATACCACTATAATTGTATTTTTCAACGAAAGCAAGAAAATCATTATGTATATCTTTAGCCCAACTAATAACTGCCATTGAATGAAGTTTACCGATGAATGCTATATGCCTATTTATTTCTACAAGTATCTTTACTCCAAGACAGCACTTCTCAAGTGTGAAATTTATGACTTAATATTTCTTCTCAATTATTTTGTAGGGAATTACTGCACCATTTTGGTGAGTATAGCAAGATTTTCGCGCATCATGTTTCTTGCTGATATAAAGCTCTTCTAATTTATTCTAATATCATCTATGGATAAAGAGGGTGTAAGGGGTTGTGACTTTCTTTAACTTTTTAAGATTAATACAAAGAAATGGTACGCTTTTATCCTTTGTCTGGATGTGATAATATGTACTAGTATTATAATTTCACAAATATAACTAAAGTGGCCAATCAAACAATAGTGTCTAAACCTTGAAATTTTCATCAAAAACTGTTTGTTTTTTAAATTAATGATGATAAATTTTACCAAACCTATTTGCAGAATAGGCATTATATCAGTATCAAGAAACAAGGAACTCCCATGCGATAAAGCATGCAAACGTTAACAAATCCAAACGTTAACAAATCCCCAACATGTCGTTTTCTGTAACCTAGAATTACAGAGATATTGTAAAAAGTTCATTTAAATTCGCTTACTAACCTACGTTTCAAATAAACTAGTGATTCTGTTGATTCCGTTGACCTGCTCTGGTTGCCGAATGGTCTAAGGTATTGCCACTGACTGTTTCCTATCTCTCCATCGCTTGGCTGCAACTCGGGGCATGTGAGAAGGTTGCCAGTGACATGGTATTAGGTGGTATTTTTTCCATGAGAAGTTCAGTTTTATCAATCACTTACAAATGGCCTGCCACAACCTAACCTGAAATGGCAAAAACGTGATGATAAGCTGAATTCCAAATTCCAGATTTGCTGATTGTGTTGCTGTATTTCAGGTTCATGGATACGATGAAGTATTTGATAGGTGCACGAGAATGTGATCGCGCTATTCAACTTGGACGATTGTTCCGATCTGAGGAGGAACTAGCTGTATGCTTGGTTGACGAGGTCTGTTCACAAGACCAGGTCCTGCCAAGAGCTATGGAACAAATATCACAGTGGCTAAAAGTGCCAGGTAAGTGGTCCCATTGCTGTAGGAACTAGCTGTGTGCTTGGTTGACGAGGTCTGTTCACAAGACCAGGTCCTGCCAAGAGCTATGGAACAGATATCCCAGTGGCTAGAAGTGCCAGGTAAGTGTTAGTGTGACAGTTAGACACCCCAGTGCTTGTAATCATAATTAATATTAATTTTATCATCATTATTGTTATTCGATTATCTTTATTAGTATTCTTATGTTTATGTCTATCATTATCATTACTAGTATTAGTATCGTTATTATCATTATCATTATTATTATTATTATTATTATTATTATTATTATTATTATTATTATTATTTTTATTTTCTATCATTGTTATATCATCGTAACTATTATTATTGTAGACCATTCCAGGCAGTCCAGCAAGCTCTCATTAAGAGGACCTATGATGGAGAGACTTCTAGCCAACAGGGAAAGTGACATCAAGGAGTTTGTTGACTTCATTCTTCTGGACTCTACTCAAAAAGCTCTCGGAAAATTTATTGAAAATATGACCAAAACGAAAAAATAGGCCATAGGCTCTGAATATGAGGACTTATGATGGAGAGACTACTAGCCAACAGAGAAATTTTCATCAAGGAATTAGGGGATACTACACAATAAGTATTCAGAGCGTTTATTGAAAATATATCCAAAAAGAAAAAAATTGACAATATTTTTTTTGCAGGCATTATAGTATTGTGTTTTGAAAATAAATCTAACATTTAATATCTGAGAATGGAATGTGCTGAATAGAGGTGACGTCATGAGCAGGTGACAGGTCAAGACTTCACAGAGCTCCGTGAAAATTACCGAAAAAGCTACCAAAAACCATCCTTAAACAACATCAAACCATACCAACTGTCTACCACATCATACGTCGTCACATACAACGAAGAAAAATCGACAAAAAACATCGAGACGTCCTAGAAAAAGATCCTAAAGGGTAAAGGTGATCAACAACAACAAAATTTCACCAAGGAAAGACGAGATCCGATCAAAAGCTAATACAACCAGAAACTGACCAGAAACGAACCCAAAACATCACACGAGTATCTACAACGGCTATAGCAATCGAGTGAAGTGGAAGTTACTTTTGAAGAAATTCGAAATAACTCAACATACTTTATTAACTATTATACTCCTGGTGCGCAATAAGTCAAACGTCCTTGACATTGCTAAGGACTCTCCCGCGGCAAGCCTTGGAAAATTCCAAGAGACAAAGAACAATAGGGACACTCCCGCACCCCGTGGAGTGAGCTATATAAACAGGGGAGCCAGTGTCGGTCGTTCACTCGGGTGCACGACTCCAAGACGACACGGCCAGCCTAACCCCTCAAGAAACATGAGTGAGTAATAGAGACGATAACGGAGCACTTGTACTTTGAATACGTAAGACATTCGTATATCTCACAACCATATACCTGCACTCTCGTTGATTGTTTTACAGACTCAAACGACGTACTCGGAGATACAAGGGTGGTGGTGCAGGCAGACGACGAAGGTAGCGAGGAAGACAAATCCCCAAGTGCGAACTACTCAACCGATCTACTCTCTGCGGCTGACTTGGCTCCTGACGGCCGCTGACCTGAGTTTCAACCCTGGCTCGGACACCGAGGAAGAGGAGATCCAGCGCTTGATAGAGGAAGCAGATTGTGAGGAGGCCGAACTGCTCCTCGAGCAGAGCAAAGAAAACGAACAATCCACCAGTCCCATTCCCGCGACGCAAATCCGAGTAAGAGACATTCAGGCGAGTACCCATTCTGTAAACCCTAGCCAAGTGTGTAGCATCCCACCTAGCACACGCAGACAACTCAGGCGTCCGAGACCTGAGACTATCGAGTTACTGGATAGATCTGCAAATATCGATCATTCCCAAATCACCCAGGCAACACAAGAGTCAGCGACCGAAAGGGGTGACGGGTACTGGCTCTCCTCAACTGAAGTAGAACAGTCGAATAACAGTATACAGTGGGAAAGTGAGAATAATTGGGAGGCAATCTATGACACTTTTTATAGCCACCCGATAGACAACGGTGATAGTGACAGCCCACCGGGAGCGTCATACTCCCCTAGTAGCTACCTCACTAGCGGAGACCTCTCAGAATACTCCACTGAACACTCTCGTGGCAGTAGTGATCGTAACATCCTACGTGCAGGGTCCGCCATATACGAACCACCCGTTCCCAACTTCAGGGTTGAAAACGGCCGTGACAGCATCCCCAACACACGTCAAACAGATTACACACGGCGCCCACAACACTCGAGCGCTGGCTACGGTGGTTACCCTATACCTATTGTCCCAACACCAGAACCAACTCAACTAAGGAGACGCTCGCAACACACCAGGCGCTCGGGATCTCCGTATGGTAGTGAATTCCACCGACCAACAGCGCGACGTAGAACCAGACGTATTCAAGACGACTCCTGGGTATCACTGCGTGACAACGGGCCTGGTGAATCTGTGCTGGCACAGTACAGGAGAGCCCATGAGAACACTTCGCCGAACAATATCCACCTGAGCGTCAGGTATAGATCCCCGGGCTATCGCATGGAATCACGTCTCAACGCCTGTAGCACAGAAATTGAACAATTGCGCAGTGAACTTCGCGAGCTACGTAGTACAGACTCTCTCACAAACGGATCTAATAGGAACACACGACGACAAAGGACACAGTATAGATGGTGAGTACCACTTCTCATTTGCGTGTATCTAAGCAGGACCAGTAGATTGATTTTGTCACACTATTGATCATTTTTGACTCGGAGATACAACTAAATAAGTTGTTATTCTATATCTAATACTCTCCAAAAAATCGATACTCTTGCTGCGATACTTACGCAGCGAGAGGGGTACTTGCTAGTTAGCCTTGAGTGTCCTCAAAAGTGATATCTATTTTCAATAATAATTTGCCATTGGCAGATAGTAACATCGTATCCTGCGCATGCGCGATGGAGTCATAACGATACTTGACGACGCAAAGCCTTGACTGTGTACATTTGTTTACATAGCCTTGCATCGTATAGCATACGTCTACCAATTAAATACTAACGGATTTTCTGATTCTACTATTTTATAATTTCCATAGAATTTCGAAATACTCGTAACAGGGATATTATTTATATTCGCAACTGACATTTAATAACAGATTCACTTTAAATACTTTTGATATTAACAAAATACATTAATAGTTTTAGTGATGTTTCCAAATTAGATTAACACAAAAAAAAAAAGTTAAAAATTTTTAATTAAAAAAAAAAAAAAACTTAGAAAAAAAAAAAAAATTTTTTTTTCTTTCTTTACCCTTTTCTCTGAACTTTGTTTCACATCGACAATAACTTACACCCTAGCGCCAACACTAGGCATAGCGTGACACGTACAACTGGTTTAGGGTACCCCTTAAGACTGCTATAACATGATTGGCTCCCCATTTATCTAAGCGTGAATTAGCTGACATATCTTGAAGCAATTGTTTCATACTTTTGGACAACTGTGCATAAAATCTCATTTCAAAATATCGTCTTCAACGCACATATCCCTCACATGCAGATAGAAAGGCCAGCCAATCATCAAGAACATTGTATAATACATGTGATATTGACAGTACGGTTGAACTTGATTACTGTAACACATAAGATAACATACTTCTCTTTAACATAAGATAATATCATAACAGTACATAGAAATTCGGCTTGACTATATTTACATAACACTTTAAGCATCTCTTTAGATATTTCTTAACATCAAATTACCCAGATACTTACCATTACCAATCTCTTTGTTGACCTATAGCATCCATATTTCTTTTTCCAGGCAATCAAAATTTATATACTTGTGTGTATAGAAAGTATCTAAGTTGAACTGTGCATGCAATTTGAATTACTTGTCATACAAATTCACTTATTGATTACTGAATATTACAGGCACACTCGATAGTCGTGCTGACATTAGCTATATAGTGCTATTATCACCTTATCAATATACTTGCTCCCAAACACAACTGTGACAATTCTGCCTAGTCTATAACTCATCTATTGGTACACACTTCACGAATGGTTTCAACCTAGAGCGAACATTAAATATCAACCCCCATCGACTCCACTACATTCTTATTTATTTTTTCTTTTGAAATAACTTCCTATCATTTGCAAAACCTATTCGGAATACTTACCTATTGTCAAATTCTCTGGCTATTTGCAGCACCCACATTGCCAACAATTCAAATTATAGATATCGGTGTGTATAGAGAGCAGTTAAGTTTAAACCATACGTGTAAGCTGGATCACAGGTCACAAACCATTTCCTTTTAATGCTCATTAGACAGAGGGGTTAGACTTGTATATCTAGTTCTTATATTGCTTTGTCATTATAGTTGGTCCCACACACAACTCTGTCTATTTGTCTATGGTATATTGAATTTGCTGATACATACTACCTGAACCAATTTACTGTGAGCATTGAGTAAATACCCACCTCTATTGTTAAACTGCCTATTTCTGATTAATTACTTAACCTTCCAAAAAACAAATTTACATTCAACCACAAAATCAGACCCTCCTTCACTTCTCTCTCTACAAATCTCTCATACAGCCATATATACGAAATTTAAATAGACAACCAAATTCGCAGACATCCCTTAATATATATACTCACCTGCACCCTGTTTAATCAAATCCGTACATAGGACACTCTAGTCAAGACCTAATCTGGCTGTGATCTGTAGGTGTTGAACTTATATACTCAGTGCTCATATTGCTTTGTCAGTATAGTTGATCCCATACACAACTCTGCCTATTTGTTTACTACTTATTGCATCTTGATGAAACATACTATCTGAATTTTTTTCAATTTACTGTGAACACTGTGTACATATCCACTTCCATTTGTTGCATTGTCTACTTTGGATTAATTACTTAACCCTTCAAAAACAAGACTCGATTCAAGCATAAGATCAGATCATTCTAGAATTTTCTCATACCATCACATATACGAAATCTAAATAGACACCCAAACTTGCTGAGGTCCCTTTAGATATATACTCACCTATATCCCAGTTAGGTAAACCCGTACACCGGACAATCTGCTCAGGACCTAATCTTGTTGGGACCCGCATACGCTCATACTTACCTGTAACCTGTATACCTAAAACCAGTAGTTATTAAAATTCTCCCTGAACCTTAGCCCCTCTTTTGGACCCTACATACCACCCATATCCAAAAATCAATAACTCGTAAAGAACTTAGGACTCAATATACCCACCCACTACTGTAACACAATGAATAGGAAAAGGGGAACTAGAGACACTCCTGCCATTACATACCCAATTAGATCCCGCCCAGACAGAACAACTAGTACAGAGGTGAACGAAGATGACCCTCAAGAACAATACACTGACTGTGAGGAACTTAACGATGATGTAGAATCAGCTAGTCTTAGAGAAATCAGACTACTTAGGGAAATGATGGTCAGCATGCAGACAAACATTAATAGTAAAATAGACACAATGGTAGGAGACATAAAAGAGGACGTAGGGCAAATTAAGTCACAACTGGAGAAGTATAACGGAAGATTTGAAGAAGTTCAAGAGAGAATAGGTAGTGTAGAAGACAAAATGGAGTCACTAGAATGTGTGGGAGAGGAGTTCAATGTCTTCAAAAAAGAATGGGACTCGACACTCTCACAGGTAAACTTAGAGGCCTGCAGGGCTAGGAAAAACAACATTATTTTCAAGGGCATACCAGGCAGGGACAATGACCCCAAAAAGGCAATGGAATGTTTCAAGAACCTATGTGTAGAGAAACTCAAAATGCCAAGCGAATGGGTCAGGCAGGTGGATGTGAATGAGGCCTACCGTTTCCCCCCAAAAGGAGGAAATGGCAACTGGCCCCTTTTCATCAGCCTAGCTAAATCTCGCCACAGAGAAGACCTATACAGGTCGGCCTTCAACCTGAAAGACACAGGCATTATCATGACAAATGACCTGGCCCCCTGTCTCATCAAAAAGAGGAAAGACTTGACGAAGACCTACCTTGACCTCAGAAAGGCCCCATACAACTACAGAACTCACTTCAGGGACTCCCCATTTGACGTTTGGATAGAATTCCTAAAACCTGACGCCACAAAATGGGAAGTTTGGAAAGGAAAGATCTAGATAGGATGCAAATTAGAGGAGCACGATAACGCTGTCACTTAGAGATTGCCTACATAGTAGGCAATACCACTCTATGTGGGAAAGATTTTAATTTTACTTTTAATGTTATTGTTATTAGTTCAGTTAATTATTCAGTTAATGTTTTTGTCACCATTAAAAGCAATGCTCCATTATGCAACCCACAATTCAAAGGAAAAGGAAAGCCTACCACAATCACAATATGGCAGAAGATATTAAGATAGTATCACTAAATTGCAGGGGGCTATCTAATCGTGAGAAGTTACGGGATTATCTCTCTAAATTCAGAGAACAGAGATTTGATATAATCTTACTCCAAGATACTCACTGGGACGCCGACACCCTCAAAATAGCAAGAGAAATCTGGGATTATGAAATGATCAGCACAACTTTTGATACACGCTCTAGGGGGGCAGCTATTATCTTTAATAACTCTTTTGAATTTGAAGTAGGAGACTCCATAATAGACCCGTCAGGGAATTATGTATTTACCGAACTGTCCTTACCCAGTAAAATCTCAATAATTCTAGGCTCAATTTACGCCCCTAACCAAGACGAACCTGTCTTTATAACCAACCTAATAGAGAAAATAGAACGGTACGAAAACCCTAACATAATCCTTGGGGGGGACTGGAACAGTACGAGGGATTTTGAAAAAGACAATCTAAACTACGTCCAACAAAATAACATAAGAACCACACGAGCTATAGATAATATGAATACCACCCTCAATCTAGTTGACCCATGGCGAATCTTAAACCCCCAAAAAAGGAAATATACCTGGTGGCAGGGAATTTCTCAAAAGCAGGCCAGACTAGACTATTTCTTATGCAGCGAAGAACTCTTATCCATAACTAAAGACTATAATATGTTACCCAAATATAGGTCAGACCATTCCCCTATAATTTTAAAACTAAAACACTCATCATCAACCAGGGGCCCTGGCACCTGGAAGATGAACAACAGCCTACTAATGGACGATAACTTTGTCACACTAATTAAAAAAAGTATTAATGACATAAAAAGAACATACGCAGCTACCCCTTATAATCCTAACTTTGTGGAAGCAACAACCAAAAACCTAGAGCTTATGATTAACCCGATACTATTCTGGGAAACTATGTTAGTCACATTAAGAGGGATTATAATAGACTATGCCCGTCGAAAAAAGAGAATCAAAAACGCGGAAATGAAAAACTTAGAGACAGGGATTCAGAGACTAGATGATAGAATAACCTCAGGCTTAGCAAACGCAAGAGACATTGAGCAACTAAACACCATGAATAATGACCTCATTACCCTAAGAAAAGAAGTTTTAATGGGGGCCTATATTCGATCTAGAGCAGAATGGGTGGAGTACGGCGAAAAGCCCAGCAAATATTTTCTCAACTTAGAAAATAAAAATAGAATCAATAAAAACATTGACGAAATCAAAAAAGATGAACATACCACTATCACAGACCAAAGTGAAATTCTTAAAAACATT
The DNA here is from genome assembly GCA_963942565.1 of Maea johnstoni. Classification (NCBI taxonomy): domain Eukaryota; kingdom Metazoa; phylum Annelida; class Polychaeta; order Spionida; family Magelonidae; genus Maea; species Maea johnstoni. The sequence goes on along the minus strand of OZ012685.1, from coordinate 11,814,159 downwards.
AAAGAGTTCTACGAATCACTATATAAGAAAAAAGAACATGCTCGCCCTAACCAACCTGACCTAGCACCTGACAATAATAGACTAACAGATGACGAAATGACAGAAATAGACCAACCACTCACCAAAGAAGAACTAGACAATGCCCTCAAACAAATGAAAAATAACAAGTCCCCAGGAATGGATGGGTTCAGTCCTGAATTCTACAAAAAATTTTGGCCCCAATTAGGAAATTTCTTTCTCAACTGCGCACAAGAATGCTTTAATAGGGGGGAACTAACCGAATCACAAACCCAGGGCTTAATCACATGTCTCCCTAAGACAGGCAAAGCTAGAAACTTATTGAAAAACTGGCGCCCGATATCTCTTTTGAATACCACATATAAATTAATCTCAGCATGTATCACCAACAGAATAAGGAAAATCTTAGACAAACTAATAAGTAGTGAACAAAAAGGCTTCATACCAGGCAGGACTATTTCTGACTGCTCAAGATTAATGTATGACATAATATTTTCATGCCAAAATTTAAACATTGACGGATTAATACTACTAATAGATTTTGAAAAAGCGTTTGATAGCTTATCCTGGCCCTTTATCCATGAAACTCTCAAAAAATTTAATTTTGGCCCAAACCTACAAAAGTGGGTGAAGATTCTCCAATATAGATCCAACTCCAGGATCATCTTGAATGGTCACTTATCCGAGCCCTTTTACCTAGAACGAGGCTGTCGACAGGGCGATCCGTTATCACCCTATCTATTTATCTTGTGCGCCGAAACCTTGACCCTAGCCTTTAAACAAAGTAGAAAGATTGAAGGGATAACAATTTACAATAAGGAGCATAGATTAAGCCTGTACGCAGATGACACTTCTATATTTATTAAAGCCACTGAAGCAAATCTGAAACACAGTCTAGAAATATTAGAATGGTTTTATCAAAAATCAGGCCTAAAAATGAACATGAGTAAAACCAAAGTAATAAGAATAGGACCCATAAGAGAAACGGATCGAAGGTTCTGTAGGGAGAACAATCTAGATTGGGTGTCAAAATTCACAGCCCTAGGCATCAATTATGATACACTTAACCTTAACAACATAACTGAACTTAATATTGAGACAAAAATGCAAACAATGGAAAAGATGATGCAACAATGGCAGCAGAGAAACATTACACCAATGGGTCGAGTAACAGTCTATAAAAGCCTAATTTTGTCTAAAATTATACATCTGCTCCAGGCCTTACCCTCTCCAAAACGAGAAACAATAACTAACATTGAACGACTAGCAACAAATTTTATCTGGAGAGGCAAGAGGCATGAGATAAATAATCAACTTATATGTGCAAGTCTTGAACAGGGTGGATTGAACATGTTCAACCTATCTGAGTTCGATAAAAGCCCCAAAATATCTTGGCTACAAAAAATCCACACTCAAGAACCTGATTGGAAGGAATTTGCACTAAAATATAAAATAGACAGATTAATTTGGACAGGTGAAAACTATCACAATATTCTACTGCAAAAAACTATCAATCCCTTCTGGAGAAATGTGATAGAGGCTTTTAGGGACTGGTATTCGATTGCCAAGAGTACTATCATTGCTCAAGATGAATTTCAACCCCTATGGGGCAACACTGCTGTCAATATGAACTTCAACTATACCCTGTTTAATAAAAACATTATCTTTTTGAAAGACCTGTATGATGCACAAGGGCAACCAATATCACAAAGGCAACTAGAGACTATTGTAGGAACTCCAATTATGTTCACCACATATCATGCTCTATGGCGTTCAGTACCCGCGGGTTGGAGAAATACCTTACAAAATACCACAAATGATTATAATTTAAAAATACCGCCCGTATTACAATATATCACTAAAAACAAAAAAGGTACTGCCCATATAAGGAAAATATGGGATACTAAATATGAGAACGCCAATCCCATAGGCAAAGAAAAATGGTGTATCAAACTGAATATGAATATTGAACATAATTGGAAATTCCAATACACTCTAGCCAAAACATGTAGATTAGATGCACGCAGGATTTATTTTCAGTTTCAACTATTACATCGAACCCTAATGACAAACAAAAAACAAAAACAATTTAACATCAGAAATGACGAACTATGTGAATCCTGCGGTCTAACTGAAACAATTTCTCATCTCATGTATGACTGTGCAAATATAAAACCTGTGTGGGATTCTTTAGAAAGGTGGTTGCACCAAATGAACTTACACCCTATTCTAGATAAGGAAGCCATCATTCTGGGCAACCCTACAAACGAACTGGTAGTGAATGCCTTATTAATTATCACTAAACACGAAATATACAAAAAGAAGTGGACAAAAAAGAACCTCAATATACAATACCTTAAAAGATTATACAAAGATCAAATGCAATTAGAAATCTATCTTGGTACCACAAAAAACCAACTACCTAAGACCCTAGGCAAATGGGCTTCTTTGTATAATGATCTAATTAGATAACTTGCCGACCAAAAAGCACCCCTGTGATACAAATAACTTTGTTATATATGTGATATACTTTTCAATTTATATGTACTATGTATATTTATTGCTTAAAAGAAAAAAGAAATTACTGTTTTTTCATATACAACTATTTGTAACACTGTTTTGCATGTTTATGGAGCAATAAATTATTTTAAAAAAAAATGATACCATACTAGTATTCGAATTTCAAGGTTCATAAATAAATGTTCTGCCTAAATGTTGTATTTCTATTTCCTCAACCAAGGATCTTATACCTTTCTGTTTTGTCAAGATTCACAAAAGATATTTCTGACTAATTGTTTGACTTTTATTTCATACACATTGTTGCATTTTCTAGATTCTAAAAAAATGTTCATGCTGATTGTTTGAGTTTTATTTTCTCCCACCTACATGTAGGGCCACAGTCCCGCTGGGGGATGTCTGATTGCCACGGCCTGCGACTACAGAGTCATGGCAGAAAACTACACTATAGGGTTCAATGAAGCTAAAGTGGTAAGTCCTTCTCTAACCCATTATCCACCAGGGTCAAAGGAGGCTTGCTAGTTCGGTGAAATCCTGAGAAAAGTAGAATTGTTCATCAGATTAATACCAATAAATCTCTTTCAAATAGTTTGTAAAATAATCCTTAATTTAAAGTTATTGTCAAAAATATAATAGATCCAGACGACAGATCATACAGGAACTCTGAGGCAATAGTGGTGTTTCACTTATCCTCCCTGCACTAGAGGTCGCTCATACCACTATAATTGTATTTTTCAACGAAAGCAAGAAAATCATTATGTATATCTTTAGCCCAACTAATAACTGCCATTGAATGAAGTTTACCGATGAATGCTATATGCCTATTTATTTCTACAAGTATCTTTACTCCAAGACAGCACTTCTCAAGTGTGAAATTTATGACTTAATATTTCTTCTCAATTATTTTGTAGGGAATTACTGCACCATTTTGGTGAGTATAGCAAGATTTTCGCGCATCATGTTTCTTGCTGATATAAAGCTCCTCTAATTTATTCTAATATCATCTATGGATAAAGAGGGTGTAAGGGGTTGTGACTTTCTTTAACTTTTTAAGATTAATACAAAGAAATGGTACGCTTTTATCCTTTGTCTGGATGTGATAATATGTACTAGTATTATAATTTCACAAATATAACTAAAGTGGCCAATCAAACAATAGTGTCTAAACCTTGAAATTTTCATCAAAAACTGTTTGTTTTTTAAATTAATGATGATAAATTTTACCAAACCTATTTGCAGAATAGGCATTATATCAGTATCAAGAAACAAGGAACTCCCATGCGATAAAGCATGCAAACGTTAACAAATCCAAACGTTAACAAATCCCCAACATGTCGTTTTCTGTAACCTAGAATTATAGAGATATTGTAAAAAGTTCATTTAAATTCGCTTACTAACCTACGTTTCAAATAAACTAGTGATTCTGTTGATTCCGTTGACCTGCTCTGGTTGCCGAATGGTCTAAGGTATTGCCACTGACTGTTTCCTATCTCTCCATCGCTTGGCTGCAACTCGGGGCATGTGAGAAGGTTGCCAGTGACATGGTATTAGGTGGTATTTTTTCCATGAGAAGTTCAGTTTTATCAATCACTTACAAATGGCCTGCCACAACCTAACCTGAAATGGCAAAAACGTGATGATAAGCTGAATTCCAAATTCCAGATTTGCTGATTGTGTTGCTGTATTTCAGGTTCATGGATACGATGAAGTATTTGATAGGTGCACGAGAATGTGATCGCGCTATTCAACTTGGACGATTGTTCCGATCTGAGGAGGCGCTAGCTGTAGGCTTAGTTGACGAGGTCTGTTCACAAGACCAGGTCCTGCCAAGAGCTATGGAACAAATATCCCAGTGGCTAGAAGTGCCAGGTAAGTGGTCCCATTGCTGTAGGAACTAGCTGTATGCTTGGTTGACGAGGTCTGTTCACAAGACCAGGTCCTGCCAAGAGCTATGGAACAAATATCACAGTGGCTAAAAGTGCCAGGTAAGTGGTCCCATTGCTGTAGGAACTAGCTGTGTGCTTGGTTGACGAGGTCTGTTTACAAGACCAGGTCCTGCCAAGAGCTATGGAACAGATATCCCAGTGGCTAGAAGTGCCAGGTAAGTGTTAGTGTGACAGTTGGACACCCCAGTGCTTGTAATCATAATTACTATCAATTGTATCACCATTATTGTTATTCGATTTATCATTATCATTATTAATATTCTTATGTTTATGTGTATCATTATTATTACTATTATTATTATCGTTATTATTATTATCATTATTATTATTATTATAATTATTATTATTGTTATATTATTATTATTATTGTTATTATTATTATCATCATTATTATTATTATTATTATTACTATTATTATTTTTTTTATTTTCTATCATTGTTATATCATCGTTACTATTATTATTGTAGACCATTCCAGGCAGTCCAGCAAGCTCTCATTAAGAGGACCTATGATGGAGAGACTTCTAGCCAACAGGGAAAGTGACATCAAGGAGTTTGTTGACTTCATTCTTCTGGACTCTACTCAAAAAGCTCTCGGAAAATTTATTGAAAATATGACCAAAACGAAAAAATAGGCCATAGGCTCTGAATATGAGGACTTATGATGGAGAGACTACTAGCCAACAGAGAAATTTTCATCAAGGAATTAGGGGATACTACACAATAAGTATTCAGAGCGTTTATTGAAAATATATCCAAAAAGAAAAAAATTGACAATATTTTTTTTGCAGGCATTATAGTATTGTTTTGAAAATAAATCTAACATTTAATATCTGAGAATGGAATGTGCTGAATTTGACCTGTGTTAGCTCATTCAATATAACAGCACGCATTGGAACATTTACCACCTTGATCTCCAACAGGACTTTCAGTTCATGGAAACTTTATGCAGGTTACAACAGCGTAGGCTGCAGTCTTTCATTACTTATCCTTTATGGTGCATTTTATTACAAAGGTTTTGGTGGCAATTCACTCCTTTCATTCTATCACTATTATAGTGTATATAAGTCAGACTTCTGCCCAATTCTGAGAGAATATGCTTTTCCACCAGTGAAATAACTTAATGAATTTGAGGAACTACATACCGTCTTCAATCTTTTTGTTTAATTTAGAATATTATCAAATAAATAGGCTCAACATGTGGACTAATTGCTAGTGTAGAAGCAGTGGTAGAAAATGCTTTAGGGTGTCTGGAGATATATCTCCAGGTTACCAATACGCAATAATTGACAAGGCCGACAAAACTTGAAGTTGAGACCTATCTGGAACACCAAGTTGTCAGAAACTGCTTGCAGCAAATCAAAGCCATTCCTATAGCCCCTATAGTAATGGAAAGATAGAATAGACTTTGTGTGTACTATTGAACTTGATCCCCTGGTTCCCCTTTTAATCCATTCATGCTCAAGGTGGCCAAAAGCTGCCTGACAATGTTCGTGAAATCTTCTAGGCAAAAAGAACTCAAAAAGTATTGGAAGCTGAAAAGCTCATCAGAACGCTACCAATTCCCATTCAAATAACTTGTAAATGCTTTATCAATTTCCAAGTTATGTCAAAAATATCAGGCCTAGATGTTATTCCAAGAACTTAAAAATCGCTTGGGAAAGCATGTTTTGGGGCATCTATCTGAAAGTGTTTATCAAAACCTAACCTATCGTTCACTTACACATATTTTGCAAATTATTGCTTAATCCTGAAGTTATACTAGATCTAGAATTCAAAAATATGGTAGCGCATCAAGACAATTTTCAAGGAGAACTTAACGCTCAGATATGTTTACAGACTTGATTCTATTAGGAATCTTTGAACCAACAAAAGAAATTCTGACTGAATTTGTGAAGTGAAAACGTTAGAGAATAACAAAACTCAGCTCGGTCATATATTTTATTTGTGAAAAAAATCAACAGAATCAGATATTTCTTAAGAACCAAACATAACAAACAAAGTTGAGAATTTCATCTCCCGTCATTTCACATTCAATTCATTGCAATCCCTTGCAGTTGTTTTTGTGTCATAAATCAGTTATATCTAATTTCTTTGGCAAATCATAAAGAAGCATTTCCCTGTTACTTGAAAATTCAACAAATCTCATTTTGGCCAGATGAGCCAGTTTGAAACAAATAAGCAAATTAGAACCTTGATTGAAGAAAGTGATTTTCAGTCATTATATAAGGGTGATTTCTTTACATTTTAGGTTTACACTACATGGTTTAAATGTATGAAGACAAGCGATACATCTTTACAATTGTACAGTACATGGACTTAGAACATTACATCACACACCATAATATCAGGAGAAAAGGGAGTATGACACAAGTTTACTTAGTTATACCAGCCTTGAATGGGTTAGCTATCAACTTAGAGCTAACCTGCCAATTTAAATCAAGGGGAAGGAATAGGTCATATGGCATCAAGACAAAAATCTGTAATGGGAATTTTCATCTCTTCACAAATAGTTCCAAGGGGTCTTTCAGTTACAGGTGCACTATAGACAGCCCTCCACAATGCTGCACATTTATATATAACAACCAGGTCAACAATCTAATGGGGACCTGAATATTAAACTGCTAAATACACGGAAAGCTCCAGTTTAGCTCATACCTACTCCGCATATCCATGTGATGAAGCAACTATGTGGGCACCCAATAAAGGCTAACTTAAGGAAATCATGGTACAAATTTCTAATGGCAGGTAGCAAGGCTCAATATCAAATAGTCCTTATAACCTTTTGACAGGCATTGGAACACTTCATGTTTCAAAGCATCCTCTGTGCCAGCTGAAGAAAAGGGAAGTCACAGCCTGGAAAATCTTCCTCCTCCAAACCCCAGGAAGCTTTGCTTTATGCTAGTGGGGTATTAAATGGAAGAAATCATGAAGTAAGGACCATGCTTCACATGAACACATGTTTTGCTAAGTTAAATAGCTTGGCTAACTTTTTGCATTGAAGTTGATTTCACTTGTGTGATTCACGGCTGGTTCTACTAAATGTTAACATTTAGACATAGAAAGTGAGATATGGCAGCTTGAAGTTCACAATTAACAAGATATGTTACTAAGTCTACAGCTACAAGTTGTATTCCAGTTGTGAATAGTACTATAAAGTGCCTCACTTTGTCAAAGCATCATAAAGATACTATCCTACCGTTTTATGAACTGATAGAGATATGACATGAAAGGATATACAATTACTTGTATAAATCTAATCTTCCTTCTTAATACTATCCAATTTTGCGAAACAATGAATTTGCAAGACTGTGTTTTCATTCCTTATGTTGCATTCCATGTAAGGTTGCATACATCTAGAAGTAAGTAAGCAAGAAATCAAGAAATGGCACAGATTTTGGGAAAGAAGCAGGAAACATTATAATGCTTTTTACATAACATAAGAGTAAGGTCAAGAAAGAGATTATATTCAGAGAAGACTATGATTCCTTTTCATAACTGACAATAGTAACTTGTTATAATAAAGCTGATGCATAAAATAAGGAATAACAATTTTTCAAATATCAATGATAAGTACAATCTCTCTTTAGATGAAGTGGCTAGAATACCATATCTATCTAAAGTGCATAGGAGTGATAATCTGGTGAACATATCATTTGTGGTGGACTATATGGTCACAATATATAGATACCAGTATATGTAAAATCAATGGAACATATAGAGATTACAGAATATAGGAGCATAATATGAACACATTTTCTAATCAATAAACATTAGTCACATTTACTCTGAGAAAATAACACACTCTTGCCCAACACTAGTTTGGCACTTTAAACATTCTCCCTGAACTGACCTTGCCTAGATAAAGCTTCCACGTTTGAACATGAAATGGAACTGAATTGCATACTGAATAGCCGTACTTAAATTTGGAATTTCGTTTATTATGAATTTTTCTGCCATATTGCAGCTTAGTCATAATGGGTGGAGGAAACAGGAGTATCTGATAAAACAACCCTCACCCCAAGTCACTGACAAATTTCTCACATGCCACAATGATGAGAATTAGTAGCTAGGAGTATGGAGACTACAACAGCAGCTTCCAATTAGAATATGAAATTGTACAAGTACCAACTAGCTATGAGAACACAGCTACAACATTCAGACCTACATTCATATTTCAATCCACACCTCCTGACAGTGTGAACATTTTGACCAACTATACCAGTTGTCTAAAATACAGGAATAATGTGCACAATTTGCATGAAATACTGTAAAGTTTAACATTTAGCGAATCTTTATTTCGCAAATCGATCCGTTTTTCAATAATAGCGGATCGTAATATTCATGTGTGGTCCGTCACTAAAAAAACACATCTGAGTAGTGGTATTCTTATTCATGTACAAATCTACCACTCTTGCGCGAAAATACCAACTAGACCTTGTTTCATCACGACGCAACCACCTAAAAAGTGAAATTAAGGGTTCAAGATAATCAGATAGAGCTATGAACAGTGCGAGTGATCGTCAAAATGGGTCTATTGCAATCCTAATTTCATAGAACCACATGGATTTTATGCGCTAAACAAGTATCGTCACGCGGCTGTTTATCGAACTCACATATCAATGAAGGTCCGTCCTGATTGGTATATTGCAATTAAGGAACTCCGATCTGCTGTGATTATGCGAATCATTCAAATTTGGTTGTACACCTTGAGACATTTATATATCACAGCACGCACGTACATGTGTCAATGTATGTATGTATGGTTATCAACTAACCATGTGTAATTGTGACTAGATACGTGATTTGAATACAAAATAGGACAAATATCAACGGATCGTAATAATAGCGAATTTGACCCACTCGTTAAAGTCACTAATATTACTTCCATGTTAATATTTCGAACTTTACAGTATAACAATCATTGCAATGGCAGTTGCATATCTGTAGACAACCATTTACTTAATATTGCCTTTCTTTTAGAATCTGTGAGACTACTACACTTATGCATTTGTTAACAAGTGGAATTGCGATGTATATATAAATATATATATATATATATATATATATATATATATATATATATATATATATAAATATATATATATATATACATATAAATATATATATATACAAATATATATATATATATATATATATATACATATATATATATATATATATATATACATATATATATATATATATATATATATATATATATATATATATATATATGTATGTATGTATATATATATATATATATATATATATATATATATATATATATATATATATATAAATATATATATATATATATATATATATGTATATATGAATATATATATATATATATATACTACATGCCCAATATATATGGTTTCGGGTGCAGCATTTTTTACAACAACAAACCAACTAGTAATATAATGCTGTCCTTAAATAGGGTGTGTTTAACTATCACTTACTCTCTGTTGTGTTCAAAATTAGTGGAAAACGAGGGTTTCAAAAGACTGTGTTGAACGCCTACCAATGCAGGAAGACTATGAAATGGCTGTTAATTATCCTTAAAGAAATAAAAACCAAACAAACAGGGCTTTACTATCAACATGATATTAGTCCTCAATTAAACATATCATTTTATATATTACCTACAAATAATTTTGCCAACAGAGAAAGGGGGGGAGCTAATATTTCTGGTTGCACTTATGCCTATCAACCCAAATCACCACCTACTACTAACACAAACAAGACACCTGTTCCCACTTTTTCTTGTCCTTAAACATGTAATAAAACATAGCAATTATAAGCTTCCCCCCCCCCCCCCCCCCCCAAATCAAATAATCTTGTTGCATTGAGATTTTTTTCCGAGCAATTTTCTTCTCACACTGTGAAATTTTAACCCTCTATATCGATGGCCAGTTATTTTGCATTGCACAGGGGCTGCTACATATATATATACATTCAATCATTTTACCGCTTCTCATGAATCTACTCACATCATGGACTAGAACTATAACAAAAATAAACCATTCTAAAAACCTCATAACACAAATATGCATAAAATAAAACCGACCTCTAACCACCTGTTCTGTGACAAGAGTACTAAAGAGACACCATCCCATAACACATGTTATTTTACCTTTAATTCTTTAAATAACTGTGTTTTTGCACAAAGAACCAATGAGTGAACTAAAAAGATGCAATAAATCCTGCGTCTAAAATTTATTTATGTACATAAATGTTAATTAATTTTATACAAAATCCTTTACAACCCAATGAGAACCTTATGTATAGGAACCGAACAGAACCTATCCAGTAATAATTCTACCCAGGCAGAAACAGGCAGCACTAGGTACAATTCCTATTGTATAGCTGAAGAATTGAGTTCCATCTCCTTATACATCTCCACTCTCAGTCATGGCTGGGCAGGACATGGATTATGCCTCAGGCTATAGGTGTACTTCCTAGGAGCAGCCTGGATTTCTGCAATTCAAAAGAAATACATATAAACTGCACATCATATATATCTGCAAGTTACGGTATACATAAATGCAGTAGCACAGCGCTTATAGAAGCTATTAGAGGCCTGCAATTATAAGAGCTGATTTAGGGTAGGAGTAAATGTATGACAAAGCAATTAGAGCCTGATTGATTGAAATAGACTATCATACATAAATACAGAAGCACAGTGCTAATAGAAGCTACTAGAGGCCTGCAATTACAAGAAGCTGATACATGTTTAGGGTAGGAATAAATATATGACAAAGCAATAAGAGAATGATTGATTAAAATGGACTACCAACTGTAAATGACCTTGGCCCTTGACCTTGACAACTCAGAGTTTCAGCACTATTATGATCTATTCAAAAGCATGCACATAAGCAACCAAGCTATATAGTGCCACAAACTGTGGACAGTTAAGAGATTCAACCCAGGCAGAGAAAAGCTAAAGCCATCAAGAGACTCAAAATAGCAGATAACAGGGTCACAGTCAAGATTTTGAAAGTGCGTGCCCCAAAAAGAGGCATCATAAATATTTTAGGTGTCCACTATTTTAAGGGAAACCATGACATTTCTTATATTACAACCATTTGCATATATTTACTTTTAAATAAAATTTATAAAACCTTGAAGTAAATGCCCAAGCATTCAAAACTGCCGTAAAAAACTACAAATTATTAGCCCGAAATTGAAACATTCAAAATGCTCAATACCTTCAAGTTAAGTCAAATTATCTACACTTTTCTATTCTGTTTAATTTCTAGAAATTCCAGACCAAAATGTTCTGATGTAGGTAAGTGTGATTTCAAGGTTTGGACATCATACAACACTCGGGATACACCCTGCTAGTTAGGGTTTTGGAAGCCTTACTTTAAGCATGTGGATGTGTGGTCAGCAGGCCACGCCCCTCCTCCGCAGCGTACACTATATTGTTCTTTAAGTGACCGACTGCCCTGTCACCAACCACCAGACCAAGCACCTGCAGCGAGAGCGCACAGGAACGGGAAACAATTAGATACAGCAGTTTAACATACCATTCTCAATATATAAAATACTACAATTCTTCGTCAAAAATCAGTACTTTTACCTCTAACTGTACTATCAGAGAGATGAACAAGCAATATTTTCTGTATGATTAACAATCACAAGTAAAATGTGATTAGTTTCAAAAATCAATATTTGTGTACACATTAATTACTTTTGCTTTGAGAGCCTTGACTTTAATTTAATTTATCAAATTATGAATGCGCTCATAAATGATGAAATTATTCCAGGAAAACTATATTTTTGCTAACCTACCCCTCTATGTACATTTTGATTTCATTTATAAAATATAAATGATTTTTTCAAAGTTTATATACATTTTTTGATTGCCTACATTTTACTTCATCAAAAAAGCTAATAACATCAGTAAGGATCTATTTAAATAAAGAGATTTATTGTTTTCATCAAAAATAATCCTTACCTAACAGCTGAGTGATAATCTACCTTTAGGAAAGTGAGAAAGTTACCAGCGACTTAGGGTTAGACAGTGGTTTCACCAGGTTTTCCCGTTTCCTCCACAACTTACAACTGGCTAGTCATAATTTGGCTAAAATAAGGCAGGAAAAAATGGTGATCATAATCGAAATTCCATATTCTCTTGGAAAAAGCAATTTGTTGTGTGTACGTACCCTGTGTCTATTTCTGAGCGCCGTGAATCCTATGATGACGATGAAGGTGACGAGAGCCATCCAGCAGTAGAACATGAGCATGCTGACGGGAGCCTCCGTCACCACTCCGCGAGACTTGCCCCCCGGCTTCTCCAACGCCGCCTTCTCATTACCTGTCACTGACAAACAAAACATACCGTACACATCAGAGCTGGACCTTCAAAATGACGCTTGTCTGAAACAGATTGACTTTCCATATTCAGCTACTCGGCCACTTCAAATCCTTATACCAACTTCACTTATAGCCTTTTCTTTAATTTAAACTGAATATGAACTTTGGGTAAAAATATGACCCTCTGGCCTCTACTAATTTTATGTTTCTGCCTGACCTATAATGCAGTTGCAGCAATCATAAGCATTGCATAAATGCATTGCATAAAAGATTGATTAAAGAAATGCTCATTGCTCCTGTTGTATGTCTCATATTTTCAGAAACAATTCATTCTAGTTGTTGGATATCAGTGAAAAGCTGTACACAAATGTACGGGAATGATCAACATGTGATTTTGCCATCTTCAAGAGTATCCTGGAGTTGCTTGAGAAGCTAGCAAACAGATTTATGAAAATGACATTGTTCACACGGGTTCTTCAACTCCATCACTCAAACAAAAACATTGTAAATTATACCTTACATATCTTAAGTTTAGAAACTAATTACACAAACGTGTAGGAAGAAGGGTGCATAGTTATATCACAGCCTAACAATCAAACAATAAAAGCTGAGAGCTCAAATACTGCAGCTAGACTAGACAAGGGAGAACAGGACAGGGTTTTATCCAGGATTTAGAAATTGGGTGCCCAAAATTGTTAAATTGTCAATTGTAAAATCTTGGGCATCTTACCTTTCAGAGTTAACCGCAATAGATTCAGAAAACAACTATAAACCTATACTCTTATATTGAGAAAAAGACACACAGTCACACAGAGTTGAAAATATTCAATTATTTGCATGAAGATGATAATTGAGAGAAATTCCTAACAAAAAACTTGATCTGATGTATTTTTTGTGATTCTGGGTGTCCCAGTGAAGCATAGAAACCCTGCTGGCTAAGACCATGGTGAACACTGTTAGTATTACAAATAAAACACTTCAAGGGGGTGAAATGCATAGGACTGTGTGTAACAGTCAACAAGGGAAAACCAATCTGAGAAATGAGTGTCATTCACAACCCACTGACAGTGATTCCTTGCTGTCTGTGAAGGTGTTCTCACACAAATCCTGATGATCTCCTTCACTAGTGTCCCCTGTCACTATGATACTTAGAAGAATTTCAGAATTACTCACTCTTTCAAAATAACTTTAAGGGAGAGGTGCAAGTCAGGTTCCAATAAAGAATTCTCCTTCAATATATTTCCTAAAATTTATTATTATCAATTATGTCAAAAGGATTTCACCATAGTAGTAAGGCCATTTTTAAAAGAAGTGTTTCTGATCTGAAATAACCAATATCTAAATATTCATGAAATATTACCCACAGTTGTGAGAATAATTCCAAACATTGTCTCACCACCCAGTTCTACAGGCCTGAATGGTTAGTCACAAATCTGAAGATCTGTGACTAACATTTCATCCAATTAATATGGAGTTGGATATAGTAAATCCTGTGAAATGCGGTTTATGAATAAAGTCGATAATGATAACTATTTTTACTCATCCATAGATTCACCGGACAGACTGACTTATAACACCACGTATAACATTAATTATCCTAACACATCCTACTAATTTTTTGGAAGGGGGGGGGGGGGGGGGGTAATGTTAATTGTCCCATTTTCTGTCATATCCAGGCTAATTTGTGACTAGCCAGTTGTAAATGGTGGAGGAAACCAGGGTATCCAGACAAAAATATCTTAATAACTTATCACAAGTCACTGGCAACTTGAACTTCCTCACTAGCACTGGTGCTAGTAAGGAAGGTGCCAGTCAAGCCTGTATCAGATCCACACAGTGGTGAGAGCACATACATCCTCTGTAGCCTTGATCTAGTATAACTAGTACAGCTAGTGAGAGCAGTATCTGGGATAACATTCTAGCAAATGATATGTGACATGCAAATACAATCATAAAAGTCATCGCTCAAGATTCTCCCCTTACTTACAAATAGACACAAGCTGAATTCTGACATGTGTCTGACTGCTCTATTTTTGGAATAAACACTTTTTTTGAAAAAGTACCATTTACTTGTGCAATAGTTTCCAACAAATACCTACTAAAAGCTTTTGAGGTTGCTTTGAGATATGAATATGTACAAATGTTGGATGATATATGCTTACAACATATTGATACCTTGATAGTAACCATTTAAAATACAGTGAGGTAAAAGACCCAAATTCATGTGCAGTCATCTTTGATTATACAAGATCTGGTACCATACAATATTGGTTAGTAATTTGATCCAATAAGTCAGCTGTTATAGGTGAAACAAGAAAAAAATTCACATTAGATCCATCACACAGACATGGGAATTTTTGAGCATGTGTCTTATTGTGAAAGTTTGGAGCCTTCTTAATTATATACCACAAGTAACTGAAGGTAAATCTCTCTATCAGGGTGGAGAACTGCTCATAGATAGGGGTGTTTTAGCGCTCAGCCCTCTTCAAAGATATGCAAAAGGTTTTCATAGGTTCACAAAGTGGTTGTTTTTTTCACTTTTTTCATTACCATAAAAAACTGACATGTGTCAGGCATAATTGGTAAACCATTGTCAAGAGGTGGTTCAGGATTCAGGAATGAAAAATTCATGAATCTCTTTTCACTCCAAGATAGAGAATTAGTAAACTTACCAACAACAGATGTAAGTATTAGATATCTGGGTAATATGAGGACACTAGATCAATATGAACACGTTTGAATGTTCTTATTACCCAATTACTTTTTTCATATGTGACCAAAAATAATCTTTAGAGTTCAACCAGTTTACCTTGAATTATTACATGTACTCTGTTATATAATGCCAAAATACACCCCTAGATATCAATGAATGATGTTTGAATTATCATTTTTCTTGTTTGTTTTGTTTCAGTGCCAAAACACACCCCTGATATCAATATAAGCTTTGGCTGCTTCAACTGTCAAAACAATCCTCTAATAACAATGGTCATCCTGGTTGATTAATCAGCCTTCCGTCAGATTGGCAAAAAATAACCCTGATATCAATGGATTTCATGGTTGAATGAACAGTTTTCTGTTCTTGTGCTAAAACACATCCCCAAAATCAATTGATGTCATGGTTGATTGAACTGTTTTCTGTTAAGTGCCAAAATACACACCTGATAGTAATGAATATCCTGGTTGATTATTTGTTCTAATATAGCGCCAAAACAAACCCCTACTGTAAACCCATGAAGGGCAACTATGGACAAAACTAGGTCCTATGGCAGGTTTCATACAGAGCCTACTAAGGTTTGTGATAGGACACTCTCAGCTCTAGAGAACACACACTTCCTAGGATACATGTACATGCTCACCATTAGTGGAACGATATTACAAAAATGACGTCAGACAGATTCTTGATGAAGATCAACAATACTTTAGCTCACTTTAAACACCATATGTTTATCTGTAAATAGTTACTAAATAAAAATGATGACATGCTTTACAAGACACATGGATCATTTGGAGGTCCTAATTTGAAAGATATTCAAGGAGTTCAGATATGATGTATCCCTTGCTGGATCTTTGAAACCAAACATCGAGTAAGCTCGAAAGCAATCAGAATAAGAATACTTCTCCCATACTGAAATCACTTTCAGCATTTTCCAATAGATTATGATAGGTACCCTTATAGCAGGTGCTAAGCAAGGATTTTGAAATGCTGTCCATAATGGGGCATCAAAATGTTTTTCAAGGGAAACCAAAATATTTTCAAATAACTATAATAGACATATATTTGATGATTTCAAGAGCAAATGCATAGATCTATAAGCAATGTCTTAGCATTTACACTTTCAGAGTGAATTTTTGAGTGAACTTTAGATTGAAAGTGATGTTCCAAGAATCTTCTGATCAAAAGTTTTTCTCTTGTTAATTTTTTGAGGAATTGGGTACCCAAATTAAGCCTTGACATCTTTCTGGCAAAGGCCTTCAGACCGGTTGCATGAAAAATCTGAAGTTTAGGAATCCTTTAAAAAAAATTCTTTATAAGGGTTTCTTCTGTGTTCAGGGTAACCTTAAGTGAAAACCTTATTTCAAATTCAAGGGCCACTTTATCAAGGGTACCTTATATGAAAATCTTATATTGAAGGAATTTCCTATTAAATAAGGTTTATGAGAATCCTAAGCACTTAAAGAAACCTTAAGAAATTCCTAATCTTCCATATCTTTGCAACCGTGCCTGGCCCTAAGATTGTCAATGATTGTGGGGTAGCTTTGTTAGTAGGAGTATGTACATGTTGTGCTAGCAGCTATCATCAACTGAACACCTGACTTACACTGGGCACCAGCCAGTGCTCCAAAGCTTGAGTCAAAGTGATATGGGCTAAGGATCAAGTCCTTGCCCGGCTGGGGGGCGCCAGCCTGGGCACTCTTGAGACCTACACGACGAAACAATAGACTGTACACAGGTGCAGCAGGAACGGACATAACTCTGCAAGCCTACTTGCCCTGCTGGGAGAATTGACTACAATCATCATTTGAGATAAAGAAATTTTACCTTTTTTCGAGTCGAACAACTATAATCTAGTTTCTTTTGCATCTTATTGTTTGACCGTAATCAAAAGAATTATAACAAGAAAAGTTCAATTCACATGAATTTCATACTATGATTTTTGTCATTTTCACCTTTTCAGGAGCAAAAAGAGCTCAGCAGTTATGTCACACCCTAATATATGTCCACAACTCTATGCATCTACACTCAGAACAGAAACGTACCACTGGAATAAAAACAGGCCAACTAGGCCTTTAAAAAAGAAATATCACTCACTATTTCTAGATTTCTTACATTTATGATAGTTTTTAGACAATAAAATATGGTGAAAACAACTTCTATGGTTCTAAGACTAAATATTCCTTTTCCCTTGGTTAGAATAAAAATCTGAGCCTAGGCAAATGTCTGATCATTTAACTTAGCTTAAGTGTTTTTGAACATTTCTACACTTTCTACTTCATCAAATTAAACATATTTTATCAGAGCCAGAAAACTAAAAACAAACTCATAAATAACATGAATAATTTTCAAATTAATTTATTAAAATACTTCTCAAGAGCAATTTGTCTGTATGAGCACTCAATACTAAAACTAATATTTTACACTCACCTTTTTCCTGAATCCAATAATCGTCATTTATATAATAGTCATCATCATCTTCAGGCTCCGTCTTTCGGTCCATGTCCAGATCATCATTATACTCATAATTTGAAGTGTCTATAAAAACAATAACAGGAGCCTCCATTCATAAATAGGAAAATATCATGTAAAGAAATAAACATCATTAAATAAGGAATATTAAAAAAACAGCTCGATATAAATACTTAAATGGATTTACCAACTAATTAAGGTTTTGAAAAAGCTTACTAGATCACATTTCATTCAGACATATAGGGTCAGCTCTTAAATAGATAAAGTGACGAAGGCCATTTATTTCAATATTTACATTGTGTTTAACTTCTCAAATCTTATAAATACAATTGATGTATTTATGTATCATATGTATCAAATAATTATTGAAAAAAAACAACCTCAAAACACTTTTCCAAATTTTATGCAATTGATATTGAGGTAAAGAATAATTTGACAAAAACTGCCCCCCCCCAAAATAATATATATATATATATATATATATATATATATATATATATATATATATATATATATATATATATATATATATATATATATATATATATATATATATATATATATATATATATATATATATGTTACTGTAAGTATTCGGTTACATAGCCCAAGAAATGCCTACCTTTGTTATTCTGGTCCGTATTTGGTTTATCGTTGTAATCTGTGTCATCACTGTTCTCCTTTTTTGGGACCCTGTCTATGTTGTAATACCAATCATCATCTGTATCGACCGTCTTATCTGGATAAATAAAGAGTTAATTTCAAGCCTTGTCTAAAAAAGCAATATTAAATTTGATGTCTGGACACACAGAATATTAAAATAAAGTACTTTGAACAGGTACAGTGAAAAAAAGTTTTCAATACTCAATTATTTATGTGACCAATCCTATGATAGATTATTTACTAGTATAAGTTGAAATAATTTCTTCATCACATTTTATGAGAGGCTTTCAAGTGTGAATTTAGTCCATGAACTTTAAAAACATCTAGGTTGACATCTAGGTTGAAAAAAGGATGTATAAAAATGTATTTCCATGTCAAATTTCTGTTTTTAAATCTCGAATATACAGATGGAAAAAGTCAGTCTCAGTAGATTTGAATTTTCCAAAATAGCTGGAACAATATTCATAATGACTTGCGTACAGAACGACTTCAATAGCAACTGCAAAATTTGTCCTATTAAAAAACTGCAATTTCATACAGTAGCAATTGTTTCTGTAAACTGTCACTGCTGTTACTAGAAAAAAACACACTTGTACAATATGAAGTTTTGAAATAAAAAATATTTAGGACAAAAATATTCTCATATATTGAGAAAAGGAAACCAATTTACCTTTGAGATTAACTTTGGGTTTGAGGAAGTACTCATCTTCTCCATTGTCAGATGCCTGATGGACAGATCCTGGTGACAGAGTTGTGGTAGAGAATGAGTTCTTATCCTTGCCACCAGGTGTCTCTGTTACCACTGCAACCACAACAGGAGGATGCACAGTCTCTGCATCTTGCCCTTGATTCTCTAGATTTGTTGCTGGGAGCACATCTTTAGCCTTGTCGCTGCCCTCCTGTGTAAGATTCTCTGCCACAGTAGATTCTGTAACTGGGGGGTGTTCCTCTATGGCACTGTCTGGACCGGCACCCTCCCCAGCAGGCATCTGGGTACTCACATACTGTAAGAGCTGATGGTTGGGCACCACCGCTCCTTCACCCCCCTCTTCAACCTGTCCCGTTTCAGCATCTCCATCTTTGGGCAAGACACTCTGTTCAGGGTTATCTGACTTGCCACTTAACAACTTAGACTCGCTTTGGTCCTGGTTTACCTGTTCGACTACCTTTGGAGTGGTTTGACTTTCACTGTTATCCCGGCCAGCCTTAGCTTGCTCCAGAGCTTTCTGTGCTGCAGCTATCTGGTATTTGACTATGGAAATACTGCTGTTGAAAGGAAGCAAAGGAACATGTACAAATCCCTGTGGCTCATCAGTCACATTTTGGTGCACCTGTTTAACCAGCTCCTTGGTGCCATTACTGGGTGCTTCTACTGCTGTGTCTATAATTTGAGATTGCATACTACTACTGCTATTACCACTACTAGGGCCTGGTTTCTGCGTTGGGGGGTAATCCCCTCCCTGTACAGTTTGTGTGTGAGGCTTTGGTTGCTCCTGCTCCTCAACAGAAACCTGGTCCATCACCTCCTCCCCTCCTCCTGCTACCCCATCTTGCTTGATATACTGTGTAGTGATTGTTTTACTGGGTAGAGGCGTGGCCTCTGTAATTGCCACTCCTGCTACTGGTTTAGCTGTACTGCCCGCCACAGGAGGTCCTACCCCTTGTGTAGCACTGTCTCCAAGATTTGCCTGGCCTGTAATGTTCAAGGAAAGATTAAAACAATGAAGGAAACTTTTAACTTAGTTTTCCCTTTAATAAGTAGATTCCAAATGAAAGCTTTAATCGATCATTCAGTCTAGATGTACAAAGTATTATGATAAAGAATGAATCAATTTAAAAGCATCATTTAAGTACCCTCCGAGCAAGGTGTAAGTTATTGCCTAAGAGTAAAAAACCAATGAAAAAAAATGCAATACTTCACAATTAAGAACCACAGACCATCAAATTACACATAAATACAATAGGGGTATTTCTTGAAAAAAAATCATTTTTTCTACTTTAAAATTTTACAACCATTTATTCAAGTTAAAGGGTTTTGTTCTTTTAGATTGCAGAATTTATGGAACAAAGCCAAAATTGAAAAAGATGTGATACCTTTCCCTCTGTATAACACTTAGCTATAGGTGTGCCAAATTTCTCACAGATCCATTAATTAGTATTTGATATTTGTGCTATCATACATGTTGGAAAATCCATGTTTTGGTTAAATATAATTCAACGAAAGCATTTGAAAATTTGGTCTCATCTGCTATGTGATGACCTAGATAATTACAGTTAGGCTGATTATGAGGAAAAGGGTGAAAGCCTTAACATATTTAAACAATCTCAAAATGACTCTATATTTGCAAATAACCCCATTATAAACCACCTTATGGTGCCCAGGATATTCTATAGTAGCATTCTTGAAATCGAAATTGGCCTTTAGTGCCGCTTTTATTTTGAATTACAGTCAACTGATGAAATAATGAAATTTCAGAAGCACTTGATGTAGTTTGCTCGTATCAGTGAAATACAAACAATAAGTCTATCAATCCAAATATATGCAGATGCCTGTGTGTACACAGCTGCGATAAAATGTAGTTTTCCACTGACAGAATATAGATGATTCTATGTCATTCTTCTCCATATGATAAAACAGAAAACAGCTCAGCAGACTCTCAATAAATCATAATCCAGTGAGATTCACTGGTATCAAAACCTTTGGCAGATTACATACTTATATACACATATTAACAGTTTGTGGACTTAATAATACATATCCCATGTCCTGGGTGTTCATTTGACCCCAAGACAAGCACAAATGATAATTACAATTAAGAGCCATGAGCCTCTAGAGACTCGAGCAGGAAGCCACCTTATAAGCTAATCAGATGACAATACGCTTGCGGGCAACCAGCTGTTGAGCTGTACTGCTAAGTACAGTATAGTAGTACAGTAAAAAAGGGATAGATGACACTACATCTTAAATATGAATGCACATGTTTGATTATGCCAACCCTTATGACTTTGAACACTGGGAGAGAAGGTGGTGACTTTGCTGGCAACATCAGATACTGAAGATGTTGAGGTATTGGATGTAGAAACAGAAGATTGACTTGAAAGTATGCTGTGGTGTACCTGTACCGAGTGTGCCAGGATGCCTACCTATATATATATATATATATATATATATATATATATATATATATATATATATATATATATATATATATATATATATATATATATATATATATCTGGTAACCATAAAAACCTGACAACCCTGCAAGGTAGGGCTACTAGCCCAACCTCAAAATCTTATCATTTATCATAAATTAACCCCCTTTATTATATAAATAATCAGAAAATGGGCTACTAATTTAGATCTTATTATAACCTCAAATGAAAATTGCTCAAGGGTCTCCTCTTTGCGCTTCTACCGATTAGTTGTGATTGCAATTTGTAATTTGGGTAGTAATCCTTTTCAAGAAAATGGCAGAAGCAAACACATGCATGCTTTAGATTAAATGGCTTAGCAGGTTTAAGTGCAATAAGCCACAACTTCTCTATATCTTTATCACATGGAGTCCAGTGTTCAAAAGACAATGCCACTTCCAGGTCTATTAGTGCAGCCAAAGGCAAGTTTGCCAACACATGAGTTCACCATTATGATTTTGCTGTCATCAGCTTTTGCAGGTCTATTCACCTCAGGCAAAGGCTGTAAACTGAGAGTGAGAGAACTCAGAGGTTACACCATGCCTGCATACTAGCTCATCCTGCCATACCCACAAGTAACTTTAACAACTGCTAGGATGTCATTGTGTGAGACATGGCTTCCCCCCCCCCCCCCCCCCCCTGGGAGGAAATGGGCTCCAGCAATACACATAATTTCTGCCAAATGGGGCATAATTGGGCTTGGTCATTATAATTGATGACTTTTAAGGTGTTTTTCTTTCATATAAGCTGGCCTGTGTTTCAGGGTTAAGTGACCCTTTAAAAGTCTTACATCTAGGTAAATGTTGTCTATAGATACATGTATATCCCATACACAAAGTTAGTCTGTATACATACTTGGTCTTCTCTGAGGGCATAATTTGTTATATGATACATGGTAATAAAATCCCTACTGTTGGAACTTCAAATTTATAAGACTACTATTAAATTATATTTTTTATCAAAAAGAAATGTATTTTACAAATCAAGGACTCGCAGATTCTGTTTCTATCACCGTCAATAAGAATCAGAGAAATACATCCCCTTGAACCGCAACGCCATAGGCACAGCATGCTAGCACCTAGGGTATGTGCGCCTCGGGTTACGCGGTGTAGCCTTGGTCACGTGATCTGATCTGTGCAATTAGCATGCAGCATCCTTTCTAGGTCAGATAGTTGCCAAGGAGATGGGAGGCAGCGACATTTGATGATGCATGGACAGTGCCCGATCCCGGTCTACTCATCTCAGATAAGAATGCATGAGAGAAAGAGTTAGCCCTGGAATTTAGTTCTAAAGTTGTCATATAAAGGATTTGAAGCAGCAAAGTGGCTAAATCTGGACTGGCAGATATCTTAGAATTGCTGTTTTGGACAGGCACTTATGTTATGAAATCCTGGCTAAGTCCCTGTATGTTATTACATGTATATCTATACACTCACAACCAACCTTGTCCTCCTTAGATATTGAACAAAATGAACCTTGAATATTTTTGACACAATGATGACGGAAAGAATATCCACTGGGTTCTTTTACTGATACTACTTTTCACAGAGCTAGCAGGACTAGCCTAAATGGTTTCATCAAAGATCATGATAAGATGACTTCCTTCTCAAATCATGGATCTTAAGAATCATTCTCAAGAATGGGTCGGCTTTGAGTGTCTTAAACAAACTGTCCACTATAACGTAAATCAAAATGAAATCTGTTTGATATAGTGAACAACAAAACGTACCTGTGATCGATACTGGAAGAAGTATCGCACACAATATAGATGAAACGCAGATATTAAAAATTCTTTCTCCATCCTTCCCTGCCATCTTGTTTACGTCTGATGGCCTCAGCCAATCATCTTTTGAGATCGAATCACGTGACTTCGGCGGCAATATGGCGGAATGTTTAGATTTGTGTTTCCTCACTTCTGCTGGTTGATGGAGACAGTATTGACTTTGTGCGATGTTCTAGAGGGAATTCGAGTTTGACAAGCTCTTCATCATAACTTTATTGTGTGTTTTGTCGCATTTTCTTTGGTGACAAAGTTAATTTTAGATGAATTAAATTTATGAAAACTATATGCATGTATTTCTCAATCAAAGGTCCTGCTTCATTGAATGAAGTTGAGTCTTGAGAAGAAAAAAAAAAGAAAATGATAAAAACTAGATAGGCTGCTGGCTCCTTTTGTATTTTGATTTAATGGATACACAGCTCTCAACTCCCAAGGAAATTATCTCTTAAAGAACGAATGCTAACTGATAAAATAATTTTTCCAAACTAAAAGGTATCAATCCTGCATACATGATTTGACAGAAAGTAATCCATGGTCTTTGATAACATGACTTGTAGCAAAAATACCCTACTTAATCACCTAGAGTGTCAAGGCTTATTTAACCGGAGACATATATCTCCATATCTCTCTTTCAACCTTCATCTATTAGGACCAACCTTTTTAAACATGGGTTGTTTTTGTTACCAATGCAAGCTTCCAGTCTATATTGGATGATACAAAATGAGATTTATGCATTATATACATGTATAACTAGTGTCCCCACCACAATGTTTTATTTGTAAGTTATAAGTGGTACAAGGAGGAAAGACCAGTTTATTTAAAATACTCCCAACATGAATGTTTTGACACAATATCTGTTCATTATCAGAAACCACAAGTCGTTCCAACAATGACTAGGAATTCTGCGCAGCGAAATTCCCCCACCTCACTAAACAAACCTCCCGTCTGTGCACCCAGCCTAGTTGTGTTTGATGAAATTATCTTTTCATTGCTAGGTTTTCAACATTCCGTAGGAGAGCTATGGCTGAAAAGGTGTTCATTGTAAGCATTTACATACATATATTTTAGAAGCATTTCTACTTTGAATACTTTGAATGTGTTAAAACCATTGAAATGAGTATTGTTTGTATATCACCTTATAAATAAAAGTTCAGTAGTATGTAAAAATGTGTATTTTTTGCTGAATTCTAAAATAATTAGCAATGACTTAATTAGAATTTTAAAAATTGCAGAAAAAATTATTCTTGTGTGAGATCCCTTCAGCAATTTTCTTTTGAAGTATAAAAAAAGGCAACTTCTCTTAAGATGTTGGTATGAAATTGATAACATTGATTACATGTTGGACACACATATTACTTTAAATGGAAAAATTACAAATTACCTGTAAAATCAAAATTCATATCTTATCTTCATGGTTTCATTGCAGATTTTGTATACGGGTCAGAAAACCAAGAAGGCAAAGACATGGCATGATGGATTACTGAAAGTCAACCCTGCTCGAAACAGGGTAAGAAAAAAACATTTGCACATATTTCCCCTAGATCACTATTTAGTTATCAATTATTCTCTCAATTTGACTCAAAAGTGGCAAGAGTCAATATCTTTCTGTAGTGATTTGACGTTAATTATACCGCCATTGAAATTGAAGTTTGTTCTCACCTATCATTATATGCAGCATACAATTGATTACAGAATTTGAAGGTTTTCAGTCAATGGAATGCTCTCACTCAGACAAATATCCGTGACCTTTGTTACAGGTTACAGCAGTGGATCAACTGATATACCCTGCTTGCAGCCAAATTATGCATGCTCTACAGATCTCTTTAGCCTACTCCTGTACCAAGTGTGCACAGCACTAATTACAATGTGGGTGCTAAACAACCAGCTCTAACACCTCGCACTGCACACTGGGCCTAATGTGATTATATGATAATCGGCCCCTGGTTTCATCTCCCATGTATATACCTCTCTGATTCTAGCAACTTACTAGATGCACACTGTTTTGTGTGCAGTTCATGAAAATCCACAATAGCGTATAGAAGCTCAGTTTGAAATCAGCAGACATATTTTTGAATTGAAATTTACATTACTAGGGTGTGCTGTATGACGATAAGAACAATCGACTTGATGCCATTTACCTCAAGCCAGAGCAGGTAAGTTTCCTTCACATGTTTTAAGAGGTCATAACATGCAATTTGCAATTCATCTGACTTGACATATCACATCTATGTGAAATGATATGGATAATGTTGGTCCAACACAAAACTCAAAATTATAAGCAGGAATAAAAAAACACCTCCCCCTATCAAATTTTTATTAGAATATTAAATGAATCTAATTTTATATTGAAACATCTGAAGGTCTTTGTCTGTATTTATAAGTGTATATACCTAGAATTACTGTCCTGAGCAGCCTAAGTATTTACACATCAAAACTTGATTGCTCCTTTGACAGACCAGAGACATTGGACAGACCAAGTACATGACTTTAGCACATTCTAATCTACATGTCGTGCATTTGTGCTTGATCATTCTGCCAACTGTAATGAAATGAGGGCTAAAATGAAAAATTAACCTACAAAATTATTTTTGTTAATAATATGTTGTCTTCTTTTAAAAAAGGAAGTGTTATCCCTTCTTTTATTGATAGAGAGCTTTGATTCCATTTTTCCTTGCAATTCCTATTCACTGCAAATGTTTTCAGGCTGCAGCTGGTGAAGACCTTGAAAGTGATCGTTATCTGATCACCATAGAAGAGGAGAAGATTCCCTCGAACCAGGCTGCTGCTGCTCCTCCTCCTCCCTCAAACTCCTCATCTGTAAATACTACAAGACCAAATCCACATGAGTTCAGGCACCATAGCATGCAGGCTCAGATACCCCGAATTGGGATTAAGAGGAAACGAACAGTAAGTCAGAACAGGGCCAACACTGGCACATTTATGATATGACTTTCTATGATCATTATTTTGGCTCATTTTTACTTTCTTGTGATATGAACATTTCATGCTGTATATTTCTCATCTGATTAAGATATCCATAAAATTGATTTCCCATGAAAAAATATCCTCAAAAAATCATTTATCTTTTAACCTCATTCATGCTTGCAGTGAACCGAAAACTTCAACCAGCTCAGGTCTCAACGCTAACTCAAAATGTTACTGGCCCCATAGGACCAGTAACACCTAGAATCTACTGGTCCTACAAAATTTTTACTGGTTCAACTATTTTTTCTTTCACATCACATGAAAAAACATTGGATAAAATTCACAGACAATATTTATTTTTATTCATTTTATCTTCCTTTATTTCAAAAACATTTAGGGACATTTTTGAGGGGAAACTTGTTAAGAAGAATGTTCCCAAATGTTTACTGGCCCTGTAGGAACAGTTGCGGTATTTCTTTTACTGGCTTGAAGATGTTTTAGGCATTTTTTACTGGCCTGGGGCCAGCGGTTCACTGTTAACGTTGAGCCCTGCAGCTAAAATATTTCAAGCCTTAGCATACCTTGTAAAATATTTGAAAGAGAATTGTTGAATAAAGCTCTACTAATACCCTTCTTTCCACTATAAACTTACATTTTATTCTAAGGAGTCAAAGTTTTCACACTATTTCTTTAGCATTTAGTTCCAGTAACACTGATGTGTTAAGTAACAATGTCTGTGATATCTTTCAGGGATTTCTACCTCCAAGACAATTAAAGCAGCCAAAGCAAGATGTGACAGAGGCGCCAAGAGTAGAGCTGCCAAGACCTGCACAACCGAAACAAACCCCCCTTTTCTCTCTCCATCAACCAACTCCAGACCTCTATAGTACATACAGAGAGCAGAGCCAGTGTGCAGCTGACAATACTACGAGGAGTAAAGGCAACATTCTGCAAAGATTAAAGCTCAATACCACTGCCACAGGAAATGGGAGATGTTCTGAACCTGCTGGGATGGAGAATTTGCAGTCTTCTGGAAGAATTAATAATGTGAAGAAATCTGTGATAGGAGACACTGAAGTGAACATGGAGAGGAGAAAAGAGCAAAGTGGAATTCCAGAGAGGGCTTCATCAAACCAGTTCTCAAACCAGCTGGGCTGTATGGATAGCCCAACATCTTTAGATACATCATCTTGGCATAATAGTCCTCAACCTCAACTGGTTTCAGGAGATGAGAAGGAGACTGACAATGATGATAGAGAAATGCTTCCTGTTCTCCAAGGAGTGCTCAAGAATATCTCATCCAACCAACCATCTCCCTGGAGCATGGTTGGTCTAACCTTGCAACCGAAAAATCAGAGTGAAGGGAGTCAAAATTCCCACCTACAAGACATGTGTGATACTGTAGGGAATGGAAATAAACATGGATTATATGATGAGGACAGCAATAGGAGGAGTTGTAATACACCACATATTGAGGAGCCTGTTGTGAAAAGAAGTGCTACTCAGATTCTGGCACTATTAGGGGTGAGGAAAAACAATCCGGTTCCTGAAAAACCACATGTTTATAATATACCCAAATCAAAGAAAGAAGGAAATTCAAATGCAGAGGTGTCAGTGACATGTGAGAAGAATGTGGTTCCAACTGTCAGTGAAGGAAAAACAATGGCTGGTGAACATGAGAAAAATAGATTACATCCAGGTAAACCTGACTCCACTGCTAGAGATGATGACCTTGGTAGGATATCAGAAGGATATCATGTGCCATCGGCCATTGCTAGGCTGGAATGTACAAGAAAAGCACCTGGAAGAGGAGAGCTGCAACATCCCTTTGTCCTGCAGAGAGAAGATATTGATGAAGGTAATGAATGTTCAGGTAAACTATCAAATCCAGCATTTAGTGTTGTACCAAAGGAAGAGCCATTAGACAATGTTGATTTCAACATTGATGGTAAAGATGATGGTCTTGGTAGGGTAAATGAAGATATTTTACCTGTAAAAGAAACTGTGACACAGCCAGAATCACATCCAGTTGCTGATAGAGCTGTTCAGAAGAAAGATAAACTAACAGCAGAGGATGATAGACTGGACCATAGTGGAGAAGAAATCAAGGGTATGAACAATGAGCACCAAATGGATGATGCTGATGAGGTGCCTGTCAATGTTAATTGTCCACATTCAACCAAAGAAAAAATATATATCAGCCAAGATCATGAAAATATGAGAGTCAGCACTACTCTTGATGTCAGTCAAGATCGCAAAAATATAGAAGGCAGCAATGCTAATAATATTGGTCAAGATCAGAAAAGTATAGAAGGCAGCACTACTCATTATTCTGGTCAAGATTGCAAACATATGGAAGGCTGCATTCCTGATGATGCCATCCCCAGTGATCCTGAGATAGTAGAGGATGAAGCTTGTTTTGACATCAACTTTTCTCCCTTGTCAGATGTGTCTGAGAGTGACACGGATGGTACGCTTGATGTTCACAGTGGGAATATAACCTCTAATGATAGCAGTCAGAGAATAACTAGGACGCTCTCACAAGATATTGGTGAGGTCTATGAAGATGAGTTAATAGACAACTCATGCAAATCAGAAACTGTGACAGGGGCTACAATCAAGAAAAATGAGTTGGAAGGAAATGACATTGATGTTGCAAGACTGTCTTCAAAAATAAGCTGTAAAGAGGCAATGGTTACTGACTGTGATACAACTAAATCTAGTGCTGATATCTTACCCCGAAATTCGCAACATCTTGATGAAAAAGATATTAAGTGTGATATGGATGCCATGGATCATCCTGTTGATGAAGCTGAAAGTCTTAAAGTTGCAGAAACACTTGGTCTTAGGTTAAATGATAACTTAGAGCGAGTTCCTTCGAGCTGCTCACCATCACAGAGCACCCAGTCTGCTGGCACTACTGAGGTGAAGACCTATATGGGATTGCCAATGCTATCAGAGGATAACTACAGTCCTCTGCTCCAAAATACCAATGCCTACCAAGCAGTAGATATGAAAGGTTCAGTATTAACAATGGAGATTCCAAGCCAAACAACACTGAGTTCTTGTACCGATTCAGTATGTGAATCTGAGGCTCATGAAAATTTCCTCAGCGATTCGAGGAATAATAGTCAATCCAAATCAACTGGA
This sequence comes from Maea johnstoni, assembly GCA_963942565.1. Taxonomy (NCBI): domain Eukaryota; kingdom Metazoa; phylum Annelida; class Polychaeta; order Spionida; family Magelonidae; genus Maea; species Maea johnstoni. Next base: position 11,784,455 of record OZ012685.1, on the reverse strand, counting down.
ACTACCTTTCCCTCCAAAGCAAATAACAAATATGAGTTTTCTGGTGACTCACAAAACATTGAGAATACAGGGTATCTTGGTGAACTTGGATGGGTTGGTGCCGAAACTCCTCACTCTCAGAGAAGTGAGAATCAGTTTGGCACAAATACACCTTCTGCCCTGGAGGAAAATGACCGAACACAACCAGATTCTCACCTGGACTTATCTTCAAGCAATACCTTCAGTGACGACACCTTTGCCAGCTGTGACACCTTTGGTACCTCACAAGACTCGCTGAGACTCAACTCTTTCATTCCTAGTCCCAAACCTCATGGTGGAGTTGAAGGGAGCAAGTATGGGCGTATAAATGAGCAAGACCAAAAAGAACCAAAGCAATCTGGTACGGAAGTTATACCAACAAGTAACAAAGGGAGAGGATCCAGCAATCTCTCTGGAACTACTATATATAGTGGAAACTGGACAACGGAGCAATCCAGTCAACACAAGCCACCTTTAGATACAGCAGGTCTTCTTCAGAACTATGCAAGGGAAGAGATGGAAAATCCTCCTATAGAGAACAATTCGTATTTGCCTGACAGACGTCCTTTTCCATCAAACAGAAGGGCTGTAGAACATATTATGAAAAGCCTCCACAGGCGACCATCAGATACGAATAAGATGGAAACAAGTAATATTTTTCATGGAAGCAGTAATGGCACGAAGATATCAACTGATGGTTCGGCAAAAGGATTGGAGTCAAGTGCATTATCTGAAAGTGATGAATTTAGTATACCTTTACACTGCAGCACTGGAGTTTCAGAGCAGAGGCATCCTTCAGCGCCATTTAGGGGAGATTCCCTGCCTCTCAGAGCGGGTAGGCCACCAAGGGGTAGCGCTACTGTTCCAGTTACACCTGCTATGCTTGCCAGTGCATTGAATAGCAGGTTACCTCACCCATCTCAACTCAGAGGCAGCAAAACCAACAAATCTACCAACCATAGTGTGGCAAAACTCGAAAGTGAATCTGCTGATATTGCACATAATGTAAGTAACATTACTACCATTAGTGCTCTACTTATAGTTTACAGTTGAATGGAAACTGCCTAATTAATCTTCTAATCTTGGATCTCCAATGTTAATTTTCCAAAAAAGGTCTTTCTGTGATGAACACTTGTGACGGGCACTGTTTTAAATCAAATTGAATTGTGAGAAATTCAATGATAGGAACATATAAGAAGATGAATGTGTCTAGCAAAACTTTTTTAAATGATATAATTGAGCACCTGCTTATAAAGTTTGTATTTAAGATTTTGTCTTTTGATATATAGTATACCGTATGACCCAACATATTCCATTTAAGACAAATTAGGAATTATTCCCATATGACAGTATATAGTGTGTCACTCAGTGTATTACTCTGCAGTTGTCTCATAGAAACCATTTCATAACTAATAACTTTTTCTTTCCCTTTAAGGTACTGAAAAGTGTTTTGTTTGTCTTCATTTATCAATGTTTATCAATTTACAATGCCTGTTTTGCAGTGTTCTCTGTGATTATGAACAAAGACAAATATCTTATATGCCACTTCTAAACTAACTGGATTTTACTGCGTGGTGGCATTGGAAATGATAAGTTGACAAATTGATAATTAATATCTTATTTGCTGGACAAAATATTCAAGAATGATGAATATATATATATATATATATATATATATATATATATATATATATATATATATATATATATATATATATATATATATATATATATATATATATATATATATATATGTAGTTATTCATTTCACTGAGCTTGGTTATGGGGCTTACACATTCTCTCAGGTTGACAGTAAACTTAGTGGTTATGCGGTTGCGTTTCTTTGATGATCCTGCTTATGAATGCTGACACATTGTTCCAGGCTGACAGTAAGCGGAGTGGTTACACTATGAAGGGTTCTGTGTGTAGTGGAGTGGTGAGAAGACAGGCAGTGCCCTGTCTGGAGGCGCCACCTGGAGAGGAACAGTTATACCACAATGCACAAGCTACCTGTAATCCCAATAGCACAGGTATGGCCGATTTAGTTATACCTGGAAGGCAGAAGAAAAGTTGATGTTGATATTCATGTAAAGATATTTCTTCTTCAATACTACTGGATAGCGTAGTTAAAATGTATTTCATAATGCTTTAAATATTTCTTAATTTTCTTAACATGTTCCCTATAAAGCATGATTCAACTTAATTAGTTAGACAATATTTAAATGATAAAAGTTAATTAATTCAAGTATACACAGTACAGTCTCCCTAGCACTTTATGAAATTTTATTATTAAATTCGTAGTTTCTAATAGCCATAGGGCTAGACTTAAGCCATGCACTTGGTTGGAATGCGACCTCTCAGTATTAGAGTATGGATGTACCTTTTCAAATAAGTAGATCGTCCTGGGTTCATAAATCTCCAAATCATACTTTTTCAGATATGTTATCTAGTGAATCAGAAGAGAGCAGTCTGTTCTGGTTGGACTTAAACACAAAGAAAGCGGAATCACAGCATGGAGCTACACTCTTTGATACAGTAGATTCACCATTTCAGTTCCCTATACAGCAGGGTCAAAGGGTAGGTATTGGTTTAGGGTAGGGCTTGGCATCTTTATTTTTCACAATACCAATGAAAAAGCATCATACCTTAATAAATCACTGGGAACTCCATTCCTTACAACTGGCTAGTCCTGACTTAGTCGCAATATGGCAGCAAAAGGGCCAATATACAAAATTCCAATTTCCAAAATTTTGTTTTATCATTAATAACTTAATAAATAATTATTCATTTCAATTCTATTGTTTCAGGTTGAGGACTCTCCTATTCAGAGGGTGCCCTCCCTTCCTGGTAGCCCTTTTATGTCTTTTACCAGTGCTGGCATGGAAGATGAAGGAGGTGTGGGTTGTGAAGGACATGTGGTCCCTGAGCATCGGATACCAGAGCGCCTTGCTGCACCACGGCAGAGACCACGTCAGGCTCTCATATCTACACCCTATGGGGATACTCCATCAGGACACACCTCTAATGAACACCAAGGTTTACCATCAGACAATGCTGGGACATGTGATATTGATTTTGAACAGAATGAACACCTCAGTTCTCCTCATATGCAAGGAGAGAGGAGTACGTCCAGATTTGTGGAAAACCAGGCTCAAATTGATTTTACCATTGACGATTCGGAAAGCCTTAGCTTCTTGGAATCACCAATTGCTCCAAAACTTAAGGTTTCAAGGGATACATATGAATTGGACAAGGCTCATTCTCACATGGATTCAAGAGATGTGCACACATCATTAGCTAGTCCAGTTTCTGGAGAAAGCAAAGAGAGTGACCTGGCGGACATTTCTCCTTCAAATAACGTTTCTGCCCTGTCTATGGTTGGACATAAGTACCCATTAAGTTGTGCAAATAACTCCAACCAATATTCAAACCAAGACAACCTGAACTCTAAAATTACTTTGGGGCAACGATTCACAGGCTTTGAGCAAGATCACTCTATAGAGCCAACTCACAGATTGAGGGGCTTTGATAATCAGTATTTGTCCAGTCATAGTCGTTTTCAAGCCCATAGCTCTAATGAACAGTCCGTGAAGCAGAAAGGAGTAAGATCAAAATGGTTGAAGTTCCAGGAAGTTGAGGATGCCACAAAACCTGAAGTAAATCAGTACCATGGCATATTCAGTCCAAAGAAACCCCAAATCAGCGACAATAACACTGAAGGGTATTTTGGTCCAGCGCAGGGTTGGCCAGGTGAAGAGTATGAACCCCAACTGACCCACAATAACACCCCCTCTGAAGGGTATTTCGGTACAGGGCAGGATCCACTAAGTGAAGGAGAGAAACCCCTTGGGAATTGTAATAGCACCCCATCGGAAGGGTTTTTAGGTACAGGACAGGATTGGCCAGATGAGGAAGAGGAGGATGATGATGAGGTGTTACTTAGTTGTATTGGAGAAGAGACAAATTTTCACGAGGTATCTTCCTGTAATATATCATCTGTGGAATTCAAAGACTTTTCCACCCCTACTTGTAGACCTCCCACTATCAATCCTCACCAGGAAATTCACACCAGCAGTACAACTAACAACTTAAAATCCTATTCCAAATGGCCATCGCCTCAAACAAGATTCCATTCACCTGAGATGAATCCGGAATTGTCATTTGATCCAGCAAGACCAAGTCCCACTTACAGTACAAGTAGTTTACAATTAGGGAGTTTTAATAGAGACTGTAAAGCAAGCTTGAATCCTCCATCTGGGATTGGACAGAACTACAAGTCACAAAATAAGCAACTTTCTGGTAAGTCTCAATATTGCCAACGGCCAAGTGAGAGTGTATATGCCTCCCAACTACTGTACACTGCCTTAATAGTCCGTGTGTAAAAACATTCCGGATTTTTCCGTTTGGAAGAATCCGGAATGTTTAAAAACGGACAAAAATGTAATGTAAAAAAAATAGAAGTCCGTTAGTTTCACTGTCAGTCAAAAGCATGCGCCACTATCACCTTCACAGGCGTCATATATGCAAAATTAACTCTCTAATTATCAAATCATCCCTCTAATGCCTTTTTTAACCCTTTAACTTTGCTACTATAATTAAATGAAATATTTCAGCTCTTTTTTGGCCATTTTAACCCATCCCTTTCCCATTCCTTTGTTTGAGTGCTTCCTGAATATGAAGCCATCATGAATGTTTTTGACATTCATTCCTTTGTCTTACCTGGTTGCTAATGGCAACTAGGTGAGTTGTTCTCACCTGATGTGGCAGGCAGCTTGAACATTTTGACTGCAATCAGAGAGCTTCTATCGTATGGAAGCTCCCTGATGTAATCTTATGATCAAATGCAGACAAGTTTGAGCTTGGTCACGTCGCCGCAGCGACGGTTCACTTGACAAAAATTAGTTTGCGTCAGGATCGGTAGATGTCGCTGCATGAGGGGATCGAATCCGGACTATTTTAACATCGAACTTTTTTGATTTTAAGAGATCCGTACTATTTAAGCACGGAATATTAAGGCAGTGTACAGTATGTAAAGGAAATTCCGACTACAATTTTGTTGTCTCTTGTACCTTTCCTATATTATAGATTTCTTTTCTTTGGTAGATCAAGGCTGTTGTGTGGTTAGAAATACTCCTAAATGTAAAAGTACCCCTCAATTATACCAGGGTCAATCATCACCAGTGTTCTAACCACTGTTACCCCTGTTTTACATATAGCAGTCCATTGACAGATTGGAGCTTCTGTTGTGGATTTACTTTCCAGTTATGACCTGTACCCCTTAAAATACAAGAGTCCAGCCACACCTCAGTAGAATTTAAACTGCTAGGATATCTTTGTTTCATATGTTTTCCTTTATTGCTTTCAAGTAATAGTTGAGGAGGTTTATGGGGTTAATTTTTGAATATAGGTGCAGGGCTCGAAATTAGGGGATGCCGGGAGCCGAGGGCTCCCTTGAATTCTCCTGCGGCTCCCTCAAATTTCTGCAGGGAGCCCTAGGATGTACTGGCTTCTATACACAACATCTTTAGGTAGGTTTAGGTTATGCAATTGGGCTCCCTGGATAAAATCTTAATTTAAAGCCCTGTAGGTGACACCCTCCCCACAATATTTATCTTCCCTCCAAATTTGTGATATATGATGGTCCCCTGTCCATAATTGTGGATGGGAGCTCCTCTTTTATAAACACTATGAACTTGTTTTTTCATTGTCAGTTTTTTTACCCCTTTCGCATTGCACCCTTCTGGGAAGGTTCTTGTGTGTGATGCTTAATGTATTCTTCACAGCAGTGTATACTTTGTATAGGCTGAATAGTCAAATGTAATGAAAATAGGGGAGAAAAAACATTAGGCTTAAAAGCCAACCATATAAGTGACCAAATAGGCTACATTTGTGGTATTAGTACTTCAGTCATTACAGGCTTTCTCAACTAATCTACCAGGGCCTATTATTAAAACATTTTTAACTTGCTACGTATGTGTTTAACACTTTCACTGATTTTTACCAGGTATTGTTATACATGTCTCCATTTGCAGGTAGGGGGCGTGGGCGAGGATTTAACCCTCCACGAATGACTGGCACCTCTCAACCCTACAAGGCCCCATCCCAACAGAGGGGTTTCCAGACACCTGCCTTGAAATGCGCTGAAAAATCGTTTACTGGAAATTCAGAGGTTGGTATTTAAACATGGATTTGTTACAATCAATCAAAATGCTAAGTTACAGGAAAATCTCTTATCAGGGGGTAAAGAGCTGATGTTTATCCAATAGTAAGAAAGTATGGTGGCCAAGTCTGTTTTCTTCTTGATCTTTTTAATGGCCGTTTCTGATTTCGATAGAGATTCACCCTAAATCCAACCATTTTATGATTACAAATGACTACAATGTTTTTTATCATAAATAATTTTAAGCCTTTGTTGCATAATCACTTATTCATTAAAGCGTATCCAAGGTTTTACTAGAGTCAAAATATAAGAAGGTTTCCACAGTTATATACATAACACTGTAGCATAGTTTGTGTGGGATGGGGGTAGATGCTGAGCCTGTTCCTGTTTTCCATTTGTAGAGGAATCTTTGTGGTGAGCTGGAGTTCCCTGGCAAGGAGGAGGTGGAAAACAGTGCCACGCCCACCAGACAGATTGTCATTCCTGCAACATTCTCCGCTGTCCAGGAATACAAACAGGTCCTCACAGCGGCACTCAGGGGTAAATATCATTCTTATCACATTCATACTTCATTCCTAGATTATGTTGATAGTTTTATTCTATGATATTAAGAACATCAGAATTGTTATAAGTAACTGTTTTATAAGTGTGACACTTTTTTCAGGCAAAGATTCACCTGTATATCTTAACACAGCATAGCTACTGTGCATAGCAACAAGTTCAAGCAACTATTTCCTTAGTTCTGTGTCTCAGGAATGATATTTCTCTTACCCTTACCCAGTGTCTCTAATCTGGTGATATATGATATCATTGCTTATTGTTGTTTCAGAGCATCTTAATGTGTTGATATTTGAGCTGTCCAAGTCGTACCACAGTGCCATGTCTAAGGTGGTGGTATATGATAGCATTGCTTATTGTTGTTTCAGAGCATCTTAATGTGTTGATATTTGAGCTGTCCAAGTCCTACCACAATGCCATGTCTAAGGTGGATACCTCAGCATATATTCCCTGTGAAGGAGGTGAGTAAAAAAGGTGCCTCACTATCATTCAGTACTCTGAGCACCCAGCTGGTATCAACAATTAGAGAGAGTTTTATTCTTAAAGGCAGTGTTTAGAGTATTAGGGATAACGTCAACTTTCATGTGGGTATATACTATATAGGAAGTAATATGTTTAATGTAAAGATATTTGCAAAGCTAATGCCAGCAACAAAAGTCACTTGGCTTAAGTCTCAAGGCTTGAATCATTTTAAAGAGTATCTGGTTGATTTATTTTGATCTTTAGAAAAAGGTCTAGTGCAATTTTTACCTCCTTCAACAAAGTTTAGGATCCACATCATGGAAACATTCATTTGAATAAGTTATCACAGGAACAGTCTATCATAGACTGTTCCTGGTTATTGATAGTAGATTGTCCTTGCAAGTATACTTGGCTAAATCAGCAATTTCTTCTTTAAGGCAGTTTTGTTATAGATTTATCCAGTGATAGGAGATATTCACTTATCTTTGACATGTTCAAGAAGACTTTATTATGTAAGGAGTTCTTCCAAAAATTTGGTTAAAACCAAACCTTCAAGAAACCTAAAGTTTAAAATAAACCAAGACCAAGCAAATCATACACACCAATCAACAAATTGAGGCCATTGACATCCGTCTTGTTTTTGTTTGTTTTATTTTAGCTGTGAGCTCTGACAGGCAGCAAAGGGGTGGTGGCGCCACTAGCAGTGGCAACCCCCCATGTGGGTGCGGCATTCCTGGCAAGATGGTGCAGGTCAAGAAGGAGGGGGCAAATAAGGTAAAGGTCAAGGTCGATCTGTGAACAGAGATCCTAATACGAGTCTTTACCGTTTAGGCTTATTCATGTTTACCGTTTCACTCTATAGTCACTTTGGAACCATGGAAATCATAACGTCTTGATCTAAAAGGACACTGCTGCAACAGTTGATTGGTTATATATTCATAATGTTGAATAATTGGAAAATAATACCAACACATTTTCAAACTCTTGCATTTATTAGAGTAACTGAGACAAGTCTTATGATACTAGAGCTGCACTCACCACTCACAAACTCGAGTGGCTCGAGCCCTTGGGCAAACTCGCCGAGCTGGAGCTGAAATGTTCAAATCGTGAGCTTGTCTATGTTGGGAACACAAACGTAACACAGAGCACCTAACACACATTATTAACATACATAACTGCTTATCGCTGTCATGTCTTCTTTACAATCTCCAATGCATACATTCAAGCGGTGTTGAGTGTTATACTGACCTTTGTACCTCGTCAGCGCATTTTAAAATTAAATAAACATGGCAATGTTAATAGATCTCCGCCAATAAATATTTATTTCTTAATAGCTGGGCTGGAAAATAAGTATTTCTTTGGAAAATTGGAACGTCCGTAAGCTCATGAGCTCACGAGTCAAACGGGTGGTGAGCTCATCAGTTGATCTCCCTCCGTGAGTGCAGCTCTATATGATACTATCCATAATTTTCAAATAGAAATAAGTAAATGTAATTGCCGTATATTGCTCATTTAATATTGAATATTTATTTCCTTGTATGTTACACTTATCAAAATATTGACCCGATGCGAATTGTCAATTGCAGGGCAGGTTCTTCTTTGCCTGCAGTGGTCCAAGAAACCAACAATGCAAGGTAATAAACATACTACTATCAAACACAATTGGCAGGTTCATTTGTAAAAGGATTTTGGTAAATCTTGACAAATGTATCACTGAAAACAAATTTTGACACTTCTTTTGCAACTTTTATAAATATATCACATAGATATGTATTTATGTTATTAGATTGCCTACAAGACGGAAAAAAATAATTTCTAAATTCTATGTTTGAATTGAAGCATTGTGTTGACTTCGTAAATGTTCCATATGAGAAAAAGTGTATATAAGTGATTCTCTTAGTTCCAGAACTCGAAACAGTGACTTTTCATAACTGAACCTGTATTTCATATGTATCTGTTAATTTTGTTTAATTCCAAATCAGTTCTCAATGTATGTTTACAAGGTCAAAATAAGCAGCAGGATTGTCTTCAAGAGCAAATGTGCTCTAACTTTAACCACCTAAATTTCAAGTGTAAATGTCAATCATTGGAGCATATTTCAGTTTGCCTGGTGGCAATAGTCACAGCACTGTCTTGGGAAGTTGTCAATAATTGTACTTATATCATAAGCATGTGTTTTATTTTGTGTACATTTTAGATCTTAAGATGAGCCGGCCAGATGGCAGGAAGTAGATATGTTTGGGGGACGTCTTAACCTGTACCTATATAGCATGTGTAGATTGTGTGTATTTCAGTTCTTTAAGTGGGCTGACCAGGTGGGGAAGAGGAGTACAAGCAGTGGCAGCAGTAATAGTAATGGCGACCAGGTGAGCAAGCTGCAGCTAGCTGATGGCCAGAGTATAGCCACCTTTTGCAAGGCATCAGGAGTCAACATCTACTGTCAGTCGCAGCTCATAAGGAAAACTAAAGATGCCTACAAGCCACACCTGAAAAACTTCCCAGTAAGTCACCTTAGTTGTTGCCTTAAAATGTACAGAGCATATTGATATTTGTATTCAATTGTGCTTGGAACTTGATTCTGCTTCATATCCTCCATACCAATATATATATATAATGAGGAGATTCGTCAATATGCTCTGTAAATGATTAATACTTTGTAATTATCACTCAAAGCATAGATTGCATTATTATGGACTTATCTATGCATCTTATCGAAATAATCAGAATTATGAAAAAAAACAATGAATAAACCAGAAAAAAACTTTAAAAACAATGACAGCCCTAATTTACATGAATTACATGTTTCCATAGTGATTCTTTTTGAAAAGATCTTTATTGGAGAGGCAACAATCTTTTATATTTTGTTCTAGAATGTTTTGACTAGTTCAGATACTATCATAGGATATAGTTTTGAATATATGAATATGGTGCTTGTTTCAGTAAGATAACCATGATGTGGTTTATAAAATGATGAAGTGATGACAAATAGAATTCCAAATTTCCTATTATTCCTATTATTCTCTATGTGTATTGTTTCTCAGCCTTGGCTGGGAAAGAACCAAGAATCTGATAGTGGTAGCTCCCAAAAGCATCACATATTATTCTTTTAATGTATATTGTTACGTTGTCAGTCTTGGGTGAGAAAGAACCAAGACTTTGATGGCGATAGCTCCAAAAAGTGTCATAAATTATTCCTTATGTGCAGTGTTTTACTTGCAGCCTTGGGTGAGAAAGAACCAAGACTTTGACGGCAATAGCTCCAAAAAGTGTCATAAATTATTCCTTATGTGCAGTGTTTTACTTGCAGCCTTAGGTGAGAAAGAACCAAGACTTTGATGGCGATAGCTTCAAAAAGTGTCACAAATTATTCCTTATGTGCAGTGTTTTACTTGCAGCCTTGGGTGAGAAAGAACCAAGACTTTGATGGCGATAGCTCCAAAAAGTGTCATAAATTATTCCTTATGTGCAGTGTTTTACTTGCAGCCTTAGGTGAGAAAGAACCAAGACTTTGACGGCAATAGCTCCAAAAAGTGTCATAAATTATTCCTTATGTGCAGTGTTTTACTTACAGCCTTGGGTGAGAAAGAACCAAGATTTTGACGGCAATAGCTCCAAAAAGCGCCTCTACCTTAGACTGCCAAGAAAAGATCAGTCCTCAACATACGCCAAAGGTGAGATGAGATGTTTGTACCTGTATTGCTAGTTTTTGACTTATACAGAGAGAAAGAGTGATGATAAAGGAAATTCATTGCCGGTTTTTGACTTGTGTAAGTAGAAAAAATGCCAATAAAATAAGTTCACTGATTTTCTAGGTTCATGTAAGTAAAGCGTTGATTTTCCCTTTTCAGATGATCTGTGGGCTGTTTCCCAGAGCATGGGATTTGAGGCCAGCTGTACATTTCTGGCCCACAGTGTATTCTATGGGCCTTCGGGGGAGAATGAGGTGGAAATAGAACCCATCTCTGGCTACTCACCATCTAACTGGCCAAGTGGAGGTAAGGCATCATCATCTAGTATGTAAATGGGCTGTGGGTTCTTGAATCCCTTAAACCTCCTCTGTATCCGCAACTGGTGCATTTAACCCAATTTTACTGATTGTACTCCTCCTGGGAGCTCTATCCCTGATACATGTGCCAATATTATATTATTTGCAGTTGTATGCCATGCTATCCTTGCGTGTAACGCCAGTAATGAGATGACTTGTATGAGGAACCTAGAGGAACATGTCCATCCTGCAACCCTGCCCATTCTACCCCACCTTCTGGGTGCTCTACCCCAGGCACATGCCGACAGGAGGCTGGTACCCGCTCTACACCAGGGAGGAGGACAGCAGAAGATACACGCCCCTTGGAATCTTATGGTATGAACAACTTAAAATAACTGTCTGAGATGTGAACACATTCTAATGGAGATCCAAATATGCTTATAAGAAAGTTTTCATATTACTGTAAAACCCTTTATTACCACGCACATTTATTTTCACGCAACTGCCGTCTGAATCTGATTGCGGCCATTTAATTACGCGCATCTACTGTATAACCGCCAGATGGGGCATTGTTATGTTGTTTTGAACATATATCAGCGCCAGTTATATACGCGTTATCATCACCTAGCGCGAAATGCGTGAAATTAAAAGGAGCGCGATAATAATGGGTTTTACAGTATTTAGGTTTTCCATATGGTAAATTTCCAGTACTTTCTGATACATTCTTGTGATAAAGATTATCATAAGTTGAGAGTGGCCCATTTTCTTTGAAAAAACTTATGAACCTGTGTCACTTAAACACGTGGATGTCAAGTAATTTATATTCTTAGTATTTTCATATAAGTCTTTCAAATGCTTCATAATTTTCACTATGTTTGATTGCAAATACCTAGATGGGTTCATTGGCTGTCTTGGTATTGAACTCTGATTTTCTCTCTTTTAGGAGAGTGAGGTTTCTGGCTTTATTTCTCAGTACGGGCTGAATGCAGACCAGGCTGATGCAGTAAGGGGAATAGCTGCCATGTTTAACCCACAGACAGTCTCACCACCTCCCGCTGCCCTCCATCTCATACACGGTAAACACTAGAAATGCTCACACAAACCTCTAGATCTAATGTTGATGCAGTTATCTTTTTAAAAAGCCAAGGCTAAAGAAACATTCTCTTGAACTTTTCTGCCATCAGTTAATATATAAGACCATCAAGCAATTTGGCACTATGATACTAAAAGTTTTAGGAGAATTTAACTGCAGATATTTTACTGTAATTCACCAGTTGTACTGTAGAATAGGAAATTAATCCAAGCAGTTTATTCTGCTGAAGCATTCCGAGTTGAGCCAGTTTGGTACAATAAAAGTTGAATGTATTATTCCTTATCAGAAAGCATGGTTTAGAGCTTCACATATATGCAGACGACACACAGCTCTATCTGGCAATAAAACCCATCACTCAACAAGATGTGGATATAGGAGTTGCTAGGCTCGAGGGCTGCCTCACTGACATATATACATGGATGTCACAGAACAAGCTTAAACTGAATGCAGACAAAACGGAAGTCCTAGTGCTAGGTACCCCTAAGCAGCGAGCCAAAATATCTGTGCCTAGCATCTCCGTAAATGGTGAGATTGTTAAGATTCTCAATATACCTATCGGCAATCTGGGCTCTGTTTTTGATCCAAGCATGAATATGGCCGCACATGTGTCAAAGGCAGTCAAATCTGCAAACTATTACCTTCGAAACATCGGAAGGATCAGAAAGTACTTGACTGCAGAATCAACTGAAGGTGCTGTCATATCCCTGGTAACCTCAAGATTCGACTACTGCAATGGACTTCTCTGTGGAATACCTGAAGAGCTAATATGTAGGCTCCAGAGAGCACAAAATAATGCTGCCAGGGTGGTCACGCTCACAAAGAAGCATGACCATATCACTCCAGTACTAAAGGAACTTCACTGGTTACCAGTCAGGAAGAGAATTGAATTCAAGATTCTCCTCCTGGCGTACAAGTGTTTGCATGGAACTGCACCCTCTTACCTGAGGGAAATGCTGAAAGAGTATGTCCCACCACGGACACTGAGATCAACATCCAAGAACTTACTCTGCGAGCCGAGAACCAACATGAAAACCTACGGTGACAGATCATTTAGTGCCTGTGCCCCAAAACTATGGAATCAGCTCCCAAATAATATTCGGGCAGCTGGGAGTGTGGCAATCTTCAAACGACAACTGAAAACACATCTGTTCAAAGATGTATTTATCAAATAACTATGTGGATATCAACATCTATCCTTTGACAATGAATGTAATGCGCCTTTGAGCATGTTTATATGGAAAGGGCGCAATATCAAATGACAATATTATTATTATCATAAGAATATTTACCTTCAATATTGGCTTTTCTGAATAAAAAATAATGGAAAAATCCAAAATAAAAAATTAGGTTAATTTGCACCTCGGACTAATTTCCTATTCTACAGTTTCATCCAGGGTAAAATGATTCCAGTTGTTCGGATTTTTGTCCTTATTTTTAAAAACTTTTCAAATGTGTTAGACCATCAATCAATCCTGTTCAGTACATATAAACCTCTTGTATACTAAAGCTGAAAGTTTTAGGACAATTTGTCTCCTAATATTGTACTCAGTATTGTAAGGGAAGATATTGAAAATCCATTTATGTATTTGTGAGTTCAGGAGATTATAGAGTTAAATGTTTGCCTGAGCAACTGCATTAGGATAAAGAAATGGTTTGATAGTGTTCCCCTCAGGTGCTCCTTATACCACTCTACAGGGATGAGCTGTGATTATAAAAGGGCCACCTGTAAGAGAAAAACCCTGGCAACACTCAAACCCAAAGCTTCTAGAAATGTTTCCCTTTAGCTAGATGGAATACTAGCAGGCAAGCAGAAATGTTTTCTGAAAAGCCTTTCAATCAAACTGGATAAAATTCCTGATTAGAACACTGATTACATTTCCCTCTACTCTTTTTAGAGGTTGACCTACAAAGGTCAACCTATATTCATTTCGCTTTTGTTGTCTTACATTCCCGGGGGGGGTCCTGGGAGCTGGTTGATGCATTTTCCCTACGTTGTCTTACATGGCTGTTTTGGAAAATTCTAGCCACATGATCTGGAGAGTGGGGTGTGGTGGGGTCGTTTTGTTTATTGTTTCTGTTAGAGTTGAGTGTGTAGTTTATAATGTTTGTTTCATTTTTTCTGTGGGTTGCCTAGTTTTTTTTTGGTGGATTTTTACGTGTTTATACTTTATGTTTTCTTCACTCTAATACGCTTCTGTAGCGCGTCTGGTGGGGCGGCCGTTGGATGCGCATGCGTGGGTTTTCTGCATATTTAATGCGATCGGCTAATCACGTGACGGTGCTTGTTGGGGTTTCCCAGCACCACGTGGTTTGTCTCTGGTGAATTATCCAATGAGCGGTCTCACTGCCTCACCGTCACACCACGTGGTACTCTTTCCCGCGGTTTATTAACCAATGAGCGGCTATTTGTATCCCTGTTTGTACTATTTTACTTACGTGTTCATTCACGTATTTTTTACATTGGCGAGGTTACGGTCCGCCATTTTGAATATCGGGTTTGACGAAATTTGCACCCCGATTTCAAAGCTTTCGTTTGTGGCCATCTCTAACTCTAAAATTCTGAAACCAAAAGAATTAACAAGCCAAGTATCTATATTATTAAGATTAATTCTTTTGGTTTCGGAAAATCGAAAATATTTTGAGATATTTGTCAACACGCATCGATGGTGACGTGTTGACCATGGCGATGAGTACATTCTCAATGGTACCTCGCCGATTCCTGTCAATTTCATCAAGCTATCACCCCCCGATCACAATGTGACTACCTACCTGGATAGATGAGATCCTCATCTATCTGATTCAATCATTTTTTAAATTCAACTTCAGGTTGGAAGCGAAAAAATAGCTTTTCGCTACAACCAGAAGTTGATTTTTTTGACATTAGCGAGGTTACGGCATTGATATGCATTGTGTGCATTTCACACAAAAAACCTACTTTTTTCGATAAATTGTCACGTCGCCGTTTCTGGGTCAAAATTTACAAATGACCCATCAAAGTGTTCGCAACAAATAGGGCTTTTACCCTATTATCATAACTTGTTGGTTATATTTGTAATTATTGAAAAAAATTGGCGACTTCATCGCAGCCATTTTGCCTATTTATAATTCTGAGCGGGATCTTACCACGTGGTTTGTCTCTGGTGTATTATCCAATGAGCGGTCTCACTGCCTCACCGTCACACCACGTGGTACTCTTTCCCGCGGTTTATTAACCAATGAGCGTCTATTTGTATCCCTGTTTGTACTATTCTACTTACGTGTTCATTCACGTATTTTTTACATTGGCGAGGTTACGGTCCGCCATTTTGAATATCGGGTTTGACGAAATTTGCACCCCGATTTCAAAGCTTTCGTTTGTGGCCATCTCTAACTCTAAAATTCTGAAACCAAAAGAATTAACAAGCCAAGTATCTATATTATTAAGATTAATTCTTTTGGTTTCGGAAAATAGAAAATATTTTGAGATATTTGTCAACACGCATCGATGGTGACGTGTTGACCATGGCGATGAGTACATTCTCAATGGTACCTCGCCGATTCCTGTCAATTTCATCAAGCTATCACCCCCCGATCACAATATGACTACCTACCTGGATAGATGAGATCCTCATCTATCTGATTCAATCATTTTTTAAATTCAACTTCAGGTTGGAAGCGAAAAAATAGCTTTTCGCTACAACCAGAAGTTGATTTTTTTGACATTAGCGAGGTTACGGCATTGATATGCATTGTGTGCATTTCACACAAAAAACCTACTTTTTTCGATAAATTGTCACGTCGCCGTTTCTGGGTCAAAATTTACAAATGACCCATCAAAGTGTTCGCAACAAATAGGGCTTTTACCCTATTATCATAACTTGTTGGTTATATTTGTAATTATTGAAAAAAATTGGCGACTTCATCGCAGCCATTTTGCCTATTTATAATTCTGAGCGGGATCTTACCACATGGTTTGTCTCTGGTGTATTATCCAATGAGCGGTCTCACTGCCTCACCGTCACACCACGTGGTACTCTTTCCCGCGGTTTATTAACCAATGAGCGTCTATTTGTATCCCTGTTTGTACTATTCTACTTACGTGTTCATTCACGTATTTTTTACATTGGCGAGGTTACGGTCCGCCATTTTGAATATCGGGTTTGACGAAATTTGCACCCCGATTTCAAAGCTTTCGTTTGTGGCCATCTCTAACTCTAAAATTCTGAAACCAAAAGAATTAACAAGCCAAGTATCTATATTATTAAGATTAATTCTTTTGGTTTCGGAAAATCGAAAATATTTTGAGATATTTGTCAACACGCATCGATGATGACGTGTTGATTATGGCGATGAGTACATTCTCAATGGTACCTCGCCGATTCCTGTCAATTTCATCAAGCTATCACCCCCCGATCACAATATGACTACCTACCTGGATAGATGAGATCCTCATCTATCTGATTCAATCATTTTTTTAATTCAACTTCAGGTTGGAAGCGAAAAAATAGCTTTTCGCTACAACCAGAAGTTGATTTTATTGACATTAGCGAGGTTACGGCATTGATATGCATTGTGTGCATTTCACACAAAAAACATACTTTTTTCAATAAATTGTCACGTCGCCGTTTCTGGGTCAAAATTTACAAATGACCCATCAAAGTGTTCGCAACAAATAGGGCTTTTACCCTATTATCATAACTTGTTGGTTATATTTGTAATTTTTGAAAAAAAATGGCGACTTCGGAAAAAAACGGCAAAAACGGCTTTTTGGAATGTTGATTTAGGAACCCTGGCGAAATTCTAAATTTACTTATTAATTTCGCCACTAAAACCGGAACAAAAGTTTCAACTTCAAGAAAACAGACTCTAAATAATCTATCCTGCCCATTTGTGGATTTTTTTTGTTCCCCACAATCGTAAAAAAACAACTTTGAAAAAAACGGAAGTAGTAAATATTTTTATCGCGATTTCAGCAGTCAGTATATATACCCTTCTCACCATGAGTGTAGTATGCAGTCCTGAAGTTAGCAGACCTTTAACCCTGCCATCAGGATTTTATGTTTAGGTGCAAATAAATTCCTGTGCTGGCACCATGACGGTAAGGTTTTGCCAGGGGTGCACTGTTTAGGTTTGGGGATTTTGGAGCATGCTCCCAGGGGAAAAATTGAAAAGTTTGTGTTTCTGGTGTATTTTTTGGCACTATTAGGTGTGATAAAAAGATAGAGAAATTCAAAGAAAGGGAATTTTTTTAAAAATGCTCTAAAACTGATATTTAATGTCCATTCACAAGCTTGGCTCTTATAGTTCATCATCAGGTAGCAAAATCACATAATCCAGGGGCATATGCCCCTTAAGGGACCATATGATTGATCTTTGTGCATGTTTGCATTCAGGCAGTGTTTGGCCATTTTCTTGTAAAGGTAAGTCACTGACTAAAGTTCTTCAGGCAGCAGCAAGTAAGTTGTGGCAAGCATGCTACTGGTGTGGTTTTGTTGACTGTCATTTGCAGTGCAGGATGTGGGCTTTTCCCATTCATGTTTGGTGATCTACTGGATGAGTGATGGTGAGTTTGTCATAGTTTCTTGGATAGCTAGAAGTGGGTTATAGTTTTGGAAAATATTTGAGGGAGGGTTTTAGATAGAATTCTTATGAAAGAATTGAAGGATATGTGTTTCAGATGTATTTTTTGGCATTATTAGGTATGATAAAAAGATAAAGAAATTCAAAAAAAAGGAAATTGTTTTAGCTGTCCAGGTTTGGGGATTTTGGTGCATGCTCCCAGTGAAAAAATTGAGAAGTTTGTGTTTCTGATGTATTTTTTAACACTATTAGGTATGATAGAAAGATAAAGAAGTTCAAAGAATGGGAATTTTTTTTGAAAATGTTCTAGACTGATATTTAATGTACATTCACAAACTTGGCTCTTATAGTTGTATTTTTTGGCCCTATTAGGTGTGATAAAAAGATAAAGAAATTCAAAAAAAGGGAAGTTTTTTTAAGTGCGGTTTTAGATAGAAATCTTATGAAAAATTTGGAAGATATGTGTTTCAGATGTATTTTTTGGCACTATTAGGTGTGATAAAAAGATAAAGAAGTTCAAATAAAAGGAAAATGTTTTAAATTGCTCCAAACTGATATTAATGTCTATTCACAAACTTGGTTTTTGATTAAAAAGTCTGTAAGTATCATCAGCAGCATTACAAGTGTGTATCAGTCTATTTTAGGTTTAAGTACATAATTATTGCATGCATATTGGGTTTCTGGTAGTGCTGGACCTGCTTTAGTGGCGGAAGATCATGGCCAGGGGCATATGTCCCTTAAGGGACCATAAGGTTGATCTTTGTGCATGTTTGCATTCAGGCAGTGTTTGGCCATTTTCATGTAAAGGTAAGTCACGGACTAAAGTTCTTCAGGCAGCAGCAAGTAAGTTGTGGCAAGCATGCTGCTGGTGGGGTTTTGTTGGCTGTCATTTGCAGTGCAGGTTGTAGGCTTTTCCCATTCATGTTTGGTGATCTACTGGATGAGTGATGGTGAGTTTGCCATAGTTTCTTGGATAGCTAGGAGTGGGTTATATTTTTCGAAAATATTTGAGGGAGGGTTTTACATAGAGTTCTTTTGAAAAAATTGAGGGATATGTGTTTCAGATGTATGTTTTGGCACTATTAGGTATGATAAAAAGATAAAGAATTTCAGTGGAAGGGAAATGTTTTAACTGTCCAGGTTTGGGGGTTTTGGAGCATTTTTCCAGGGAAAAAATTGAATAGTTTGTGTTTCTGATGTATTTTTTGGCACTATTAGGTATGATAAAAAGATAAAGAAGTTCAAAAAAATTGAATTTGTTTTAAAATGTTCTAAGCTGATATTTAATGTCCATTCACAAACTTGGCTCTTATAGTTCATCATCAGGTAGCAAAATCACATAATCCAGGAACATATGCCCCTTAAGGGACCATAAGGTTGATCCTTGTGCATGTTTGCATTCAGGCAGTGTTTGGTCATTTTCATGTAAAGGTAAGTCACGGACTAATGTTCTTCAGGCAGCAGCAAGTAAGTTGTGGCAAGCATGCTATTGGTGGGGTTTTGTTGACTCTCATTTGCAGTGCAGGATGTGGGCTTTTCCCATTCATGTTTGGTGATCTACTGGATGAGTGATGGTGGGTTTGTCATAGTTTCTTGGATAGCTAGGAGTGGGTTATAATTTTGGGAAATATTTGGGGGAGGGTTTTAGATAGAATTCTTATGAAAAAATTGAAGAATATGTGTTTCAGATGTATTTTTTGGCACTATTAGGTATGATAAAAAGATAAAGAATTTAAAGAAAAAGGAAAATGTTTTAAAATGCTCCAAACTTATATTTAATGTCCATTCACAAAGTTGGCTCGTATATTTTTTCATCTGGTTGCAATATCACATGAACCAGGGGCATATGCCCCTAAAGGGTACATAAGGTTGATCCCTGTTCATGTTTGCTTTTAGGCAGTGTTTGGCCATCTTCATGTAAATGTTTTGTGTTATTTTGATGATATGTCAGATGTCAAATTTTTAACCCCGCCCCCCATCGCTCTCTTTTTCTGAAGTATGTGTGTTAAAATGTTCATGTTTATATTTGGCGGATAGGCTTAGTGATTAGTTTAGTTTGTCAAAAGTTGCATTTTATTTATGCGTGCTGAATTTTAGGTTATGATGAAATTTTTTATTGGCTGTTTAACTGTTGGTCTTTTTTAATATTTGAGAGCCGGCACTTATTTTAATGCATGGGCTTTGTTGTATATACTTAGCTTATGTGTTAACATTTTGTGTTGTGGGGGAGAGTCACAAGCCTCTGTTAAGGGGGAGTGGACTTTTGGCTGTTGGCAACATGTTTGATTTTGATGTGGTGTTATTTGCAGGCAGCCAGTCAGTTTGTTACATGCATCAGTGATTGACTTTAACATTTTCAGCAATATCACCACCAACAATAAAACATCAAAAAATACTTATGGGTGACTTTAACATTAACATACAAAACAAACACATAAATACCACAGAAAAAATTTGCAAATGTATAGGAACAAACCAACTCATAAACAACCCAACAACAAAACAAAACATCATAATAGATCACATTCACACCAACCTTACAGAATACCATTCAACAGGTGTCATCAAAACGTATTACTCAGATCACGACCAAATATACATAACACTTAAATAAGTCAATCCAACAGAAAAAGCAAAACCACTGTAACCACTAACGAAAAAACACAAAAATCAGAAAAATTTCAAAATAGCAAAATATTAAAAAAACAAAAAATTGCAAATGATTAACTACAAAAAGACATACACGGAATCAACCTCTTGACGCCACTGGCGTCTATCTTGTTAAAAACGACCCTTGATATTTATGTTATAAGAATATCACTTTTTTTAACTTTGATGGAAAAAAAGCATTTTTTTTTGAAAACTTACTTTATTGTATTTATTGTATTTTTACTAGGTGTGTTTGGCGCTGGGAAGAGTTATTTGTTGGCTGTAGTGGTGCTGTTACTGGTGAAACTGTTTGAGATCAATGCCAGCTACAGTCCTGGAGTTCCCTTTCCCTGGAAGATCCTCATCTCATCAACTACTAACGTAGCTGTTGACCGGATATTACTGGGGTAAGTGTGAAATAACCGCAAGTACATGTTCAGGCTCACTATTTCATATAATAACTAATACTAGCTACAGTCCTTGAGTTCCCTTTTCATGGAAGATCCTCGTCTCTTCAACTACTAACGTAGCCGTGGACAGGGGATATTTGTGGGGTACATGGTCTTAGCCAGCAGGGCGTCTGGGTGTCTTTTTGGACACCCAAACCCCTCAAAAGCACCCCTCAGGACACCCACTTTTTTTGGTGAACAATTTCTTAAAATGTCAATCTCAAGCATATAATTGAATTTCATCATCTCCATATAATTCCCTTGACATTCTATAAGGTTACCATGGCTTAGTTTGATAAATTTATACATGTTTATGGTTGAAATCTGATTATATTGTGGTCCCCATTAAAAATTTGGACGCCCAAAAATTTTACAATTGCCAATATTAGGCACCCACTTTCTAAATCCTGGCTAAGACCCTGGTGGGGTAAGTGTGTTAGTGTGAAATAATAGTAAGTAGACATCCGGGTATAATAGTAGAGAGTTGAGTGCTCGTAAGCTCAAACAGTCAGCTCACCATGG
The DNA here is from genome assembly GCA_963942565.1 of Maea johnstoni. NCBI lineage: Eukaryota > Metazoa > Annelida > Polychaeta > Spionida > Magelonidae > Maea > Maea johnstoni. The sequence continues at coordinate 11,763,000 of OZ012685.1, read as the reverse complement.
GCCACTATCTGACTGTTGAACCATGAAATCAATGGCTTAATGATTACCGAGCTGATGATGGTCTCAGACTTGAACACCAGTCAGTCATTGCAGTCTACATTGGCTGATTCACTACTGTATACAGCTTAATTTGAAATGTTCTAATATCTTTGATTTACAGCCCTGCTGTGCTACTTTAAATACACCTGTAAAAAAACCTGTAAAAAATACCTGTTATACAGTATGTAAAGCCTAGCATTGCCATCGCAGCCTATGCCAGCTGATTTACCATGTAAAACCTGAAATGAATCATGTGAACAGTTTTTTGCCTTTTTTGTTATTGTTCTCATTGCCTCCTCCCATGAAAATTTTATTTATTGACTGAATAAAGTCGCATAAACGAAATTGTGCAACTCAAGCAACAGACAAGCTGTGAATCCCATCGTGTCTGCGCTCTTAAACAAGCATGATGTTTTCCAGGTTGCTGGATCTGGGTTTTGATGAGTTTGTACGTGTGGGTAGCGTTAAGAAGATAGCCAAGCCAGTATTACCGTACAGTGTCCATGCCTCAGGCACGGATAACCAGGAACTCAAGGATCTACAGGAAATGCTCAAAAGTCAACTTACACCCTCAGAAAAACAGTGAGTCAACATTTGTGTAATTGATCATTAGTACGACCATCAATATGCTACCTAGTTCTTTAACCCTTTCAATGCCTTAAGATTTTCTTGACAAGAATTGCCTGGACCTGGATACTTTAATAAATAATTTGAAATTAATTATAAATTCACAAAATATTTGAAGGAGAGTTGTAAGTTTGATTTTGATCTGCATTTCTTCTTCAAATATTTTCTGAAAAAACATATCGTTAGAGCGATATCACAAAAATAGGTTTTGGGTGCTACAGGCATTAATAGGTTAAAATCTTGAAACTTCCATAGTTGCCTCCTCATGAATGAATTATGGACAGGGGCAGCTATTGAAATCTCCTATCATTAGAAAGTTAAATCCCATTAACGAATCTTCCTCTTAGATGTAGCATGCTTAAGATTGCATTAATACATAATAGGTACTTCTTATGAATGAAGATTACAATTGCCCATTCTGAAGTTCTATATGTAATTATGTGCAGTGGATAAACTGTACCATTATATGGCAGATATTTTGTAGGCCGGGTCAGTTAAAGGTTTGACACTCTTTCTTTTGCAGGCATGTTAGAAAAAGCATTGAAAAACACAGGCTTGGAGCAAACAAAAAGGTAATTGCAAAACTTATCATAAACTATTTAATGTTTGGCCAAACCTTTATGGGCAAAGCTTGAATGTGCTAGAGCGATGTAGACAGAAATATGAAGATTATGAAAAAGAAAAATACACATAATGCTTTGTTATAGATGTACTACTTAGGTAGTAATTCTACTTTTGACCTGGGATATTGAATAAATATATATATATATATATATATATATATATATATATATATATATATATATATATATATATATATATATATATATATATATATATATATATTTATTATAATTTACTCAGGTCACAATGACATTTAGAGACCTCTCACTACTTGCTTTCAGAAACTGGGTCTAGTTCAGGTTGTAGGAGTAACCTGTGCAGCATGCCCGTTCCCCTGTCTCTACAACATGCAGTTTCCAGTAAGTATAGGTACAATAGAATATAGATATGCAGACACGGTAAACAACAGTAATTAGTAATGGCAGACATCCTCTATGTTTAACATTGAAGGAATTTAAAGGTCCAACTACACCCTCTTTTGCAAAAATAAATAATTGACAAATGTGAGTATAATGATTTATGATATATGTTTAATGCTGTGTGCTCAGAATCTTCTAGAAATTGTCATAGTGTGAACATGTCATTTTGTGTGAGGGCCACTGACTGCTTAGGCCTTTAAGGAATAAGTGAAGTAAGTAAAATTTGGAATGCAAGACTGATTTTTCTAAAAACAGTCATTTACAAGAACGACGTCATCAAAATTGGTGTGAGGCTACACTACTCCTGGGTAAGTAGACTCTTTTTCAAAGAGCCAGTTCTTCAAACTAACTGCACTTTTAGATATTAAATATTCAAAATGTTAGAAATATTCAAATCAAACACTGATGCTTGGATGCAATTTTGCAACATGAATATAGTGACCTTTGCGTAGTTACTCCAATAGGAGCTAATGTTTATTCAGGTTGTAACTGTTAACCACATTAGATTTTTCATTTTGATGGTCAGCTCACAATGTTTTTCATCCGTTAAGTTATCAAGGCAACACTTTATGAAGTTTTCTTTCATCTCTTTCTCTGCTCATTTTGCAGGTGATTCTGCTGGATGAGTGTAGCCAGATGACAGAGCCAGCCTCACTCCTGCCCATTGCAAGGTTCCAGTGTGAGAAACTGGTCTTGGTCGGTGATCCAAAGGTAAAGAAACATTGTCCTAGCACTTCCTGTACAACAAAACAGTCCTCTTTGATCATTGATAGGATAACCACAAAACTATTTTCCTATTGGCATTACCTTAGCATTGTCTTATCCAGAAATTTTGGCATTAAAAGGTATTCGATTTATAGTCTTGTATCCACCGAAGTGCTCACACGACCTTCCTCCCCTAGCAGGCACTGTACATACAGAAACCATTTCAATCCCCCGGGGGATATTCCAGAGCAACTGGCAGCATATAGCGCACACACTCTAAGTACTGCCTTATTTATGCTAGGTACCCATTTTGCAGCTGGGTAGACTGAAGCAATATGGAATAAACTGTTTTGCCCAAGAACGACCAAAGTGCCCGGAGTGGCCGGGAATCGAACCAGTGACCCTCTGATTACTAGTCCGACTACTGGTCTCTCTGCATTTTATGCACTCACTAGTACACTGTCTATGATGTTGTAGCAACTGAACCCCACCATCCAAGGATCAGAGGCCCCACATCAGCAGGGCTTGGAACAAACCATGTTCGACAGACTTCTCAGAGTGGTAAGAAACAGCTTTATTCAGCTTTACTCTATATCTAGTGAATAGATGTAAGACATTGAACTAGAGTAAATGATTGAAAAAGTGCTTTATAGAAACATTTAGAGCATGATTGATTTTTTTATTACTTAATTTCTAGCATTTATGGATATTACATGTACTCTAATGAATAGATGCAAGACATTGAACTAGAGTAAATGATTTAAGAAGTGCTTTTTTTAGAAACATTTAGAGCATAATTGATTTTTTTATTACTTAATTTCCAGCATTTATGGATATTTCTTTGATTTCAAGAGACCCCCATAAGTTTCCACAATAGAGAAGGTGTCTAAGTGAGAGGGGCTGCATCTTATCGGGTATAAAGGAGCACTTATTCTTTCTATTAACAGGGCCATGTACCTACCATGCTGAGGACCCAGTACCGCTGTCATCCACAGATCAGTGCCATAGCTAATACCCTCTTCTACCAGGGTCAGCTCCTGGACGGAGTGGATGATTCACAGAGGTGTCCTCTTGCTGTAAGTACCACTACCCACCAATAGGTGGCAGCAATAGCTGAAACCTAAGTACAGTTTATTCTAGCCAATAGAAAATTCATTGTCGTTTTCTACCAGGGTCAACTGTTGGATGGAGCTGATAATGCATAGAGCCTCTCCCTCGTGTAGGTACCAGGAGACACCAATAGGTGGCAGTAGTGGCAAAAAGCAAAAAAAAACTATGTTCAATCTGGACGCGAGGTTCCAGAACCCGCCGGTAGGCGGTTTCAAACACGTCGAAAGCCTTTGTGGAATGCCTGGGATTGTTTCATTACTGAAAACTTGGTTCTTCCAGTTATGTATGATAGCGTCCACTCTGTTTTGGTCAAACAGCATGGATACATTCAATGGACTAATTGTACTAAGAATACACTTTTAGGAAATTAAATAACCTTTTTTGAATCAGTGAAATTAGCGATTTTACAGTTTTGATGACGTCACAAGTAATTATAATATTATAATACGCAACGGTGGCGACGCGTAGCGGCCGGGCGTTCATTTACACTACAGACCTGTAGTGTAAATGGACGCCGAACACGAACACCTTACAGTCAACCCCCCCCCCCCCCCCCCCCCCCCTACTACACCCATTCTACTGCCGACACATGGCATCCAACCCTAGTTCCGAAAAACTCTGGGTTGCATTCTCCATGAACAAGACTGCTAACGTGGTTATGACCTAAGTTTGGTTACAAGACTAAAACATCAGTGGTTCTCTATCACACCTAACTAGCAGAATGTACAGCATTTAGATCAACTGTGCAGTCTTTTCTTAAAAACAAACACTTAAACCTCTTTTAATTCATTTCCTATAAGTTTTCTTTTCTTCAATGATAATTTCTGGTCTATTTTCATATATTTTGATAATTCTTTAATTCCTAATTATTATCATATATTATATATCTATTTCCATTCTATGTTTCCCACATTCTATTTCTACTATTTTGATAATGGCCAGTGAGCAGTACAGTCAAACCTGTATTAAGAGACCACCCAGGGAAAGACCAAAATTTGGTCTATTAAGACAGGTGGTCTCTTAATAGAGGGTCATTTAAACTAGAATGTTAGACCAGGGGAAATGAAAGTGTGGTCTTAGGTTTGACTGTATATCACAAGATTTCCTGTCTGTTTTCAGTCGCTGTTCCCCACACTGTGTTTCTACAATGTAAGTAATGGGCAGGAGGTGATGGATCGCGTGGGAAGTTTCTACAACGAGAGAGAGGCGGAGTTTGTGGTGTTTATGATTGAGGTCCTACTCAGCATGGGTGTGGAACCCAAGGACATGGGAGTCATCACTCTCTACAAATCACAGATGCATAAGATTTCACAACTTCTACAGGCAAGCAGGTAAATATTGTTGATTACTTTGAGAAAATTTCAGCTGAAAGTTGCCCTTGTTGGTTTTATTAAAACCTTTCCTAATAAGTTTCAAATATTACTCAAGCTGATGAGTCATGATCCAAGTTGGCAGACCATCTGTGCACTCTAGATGCAGTTGGGTTAGAAGTATATGCAAATTGCTTGAGTGATGGCGCACCAAGAACTGATAGCGCAAAGTGTTCAAGCGCTGAAAAATATGATCAATTTAGGATCTGTACTGGTTCCACATGTAAAGGTAAGGAAACATTTATGTTTGCAGGTAAAGTTTAGGAGGCCCGAAACTAATGTCTGCTGGCTTGCCCCTTCCAACATTTTTTCCAGAAAAATAGGGGCGTGTGGTTATTTGGGGTCTGTTTGCTTATTCAGACAAATTTGTTAATATGATGTTCCGTCCAGGTATCCACAGTTGACTAGAGTATACTTTACGGGTACATAGGTAATATGTGTTTTATTTCTCTGCAGTGTGCTGTGTGGAAAAGAAGCCTTGTCCATCCAGGTGTCGACGGTGGATGCGTTCCAGGGTGGAGAGCGGGGGATCATCCTCCTGTCCTGTGTGCGCACAGACAGCGTGGGCTTCATAGACTGTGACAAGTAATGAGCAAATTATTCTGCCTGTTTTTATGAGCACATGTATACTGTGCACTTGATGGAATGTTAATTAAAGAAATGATGATGATGTCTACAAATTAAATAAAATGACTTTTTTTTTAAATGAGTTTTTTCTCTATCATTACTGATAGAAGACAAAAGTCATGTTCCCTCTGGACAGTGTAAAAAATGTGAGGAAAATTTGTACAACAAAAATCACTGCACAAGCTTAGAAAAATAAATCAAGAATTCATTATTTGTAATAGATGTAATGATATATTCTAGATTTTATGCTTTAATGCTTAGAAAAATGAGAATGAGATATTTTTGTCAAATGAAAATTCCAATGCAAAAAATCTACACAAAATCTTATCCAGTACTAGAAGGATTCATAGATTCATAAATAATTGATTTCAAATTTTATTATAGGATTTACAAAAATTGAAAGCACCTATTTATAAATTAGAATTTACACAATACTTGTGTATTTTATGCATATTTATTGAAAGACATATCCCTAAATATTGGTTTTGATTTTATTTTCAGGCGGACCAATGTTGCACTTACAAGATCCAAAAATCACCTGTTCATTGTTGGCCACCTGAGGAACTTGTCCTCAAATAAACTGTGGGGCCGTGTTATACAACACTGCAAAGGTACACACTAAATTCAACTATAAATGTCTCTAGGAGATGTTTAGTTCTAAAAGGAGAACACCAAATATTCCATAAACTACATTGGAAAATATATTGCAATTATTATTCAATAGCCCTATGGCAGTTTTCACTCATGATAAAAGAAACTATAGATTTAGACTAAGTGAATTTCATCATTTCACACCATTGCATGACTTATCAGTTTATTTTACCAAGTGTTTATTTTGTGTGTAAATTGATTATTTAAAAGATTATTAAATTCCCAGATTCTTTTTAAAAAAAGTTAAAATTCAACTGTTTATTCACAAAATATTTAATGGAAAATTGTTGGATTGGTTTCAATTAGCATTTTCCACCAAAAGTTGTTTGGAAGATATTTGTTTGAAAAGACATCAGCAGCTTAAAGTCAGTCCTTTAAGGGACGTACAGGTATGAATAAGTGAGAGACATTTCCTCTTCATAACTGTAGGTGGCGCCGGTGGTATACAGGCAGCTGCCGCTGTGAGACAAAGACTGCAGGTAGAACTAGACAGAAACCAGACCAGGAAAGAGGAACAAAACTCCGAGGATAGTCAACCCAAAAAGAAATCTAAAAAGTCAAGGAAGGGAAAAGGAGCTGGTCTTAGTGAAACGCCCACAAACTCTGGTAAAGATTTTTTTTTCAATTTGTTATTAAATATATGAAATAGATAGTAATTCAACAAATTGGTTTTATCATTAGTTGTCAATTCTTTTTTTTTTTAGTTCACAGTGATTTTATTACATTTACTATTTACATTGCATTACTCAATTATTTGAATTTATTTTAAGTTGGTAATGAAAGTATGGTTAATTTCATTTCTTCTCATTTGCCATGTAAAAACGTATCAATTGAATCATGATTATATGGTTGACCTTATCATGGGTTTTCTTTCTTGATTGCTTTATCGCACTACCAAATAGCTGATTCATGTTATTAACGATAGTTCACTATCAATAAAGAAAAAAGAATTGAATATCTTTGAATTGCATTTATTACAGATTTTCCTGAATACTTTTTGATATGTTTCATTTATATCTCTTCTGCAATGCATTACCATACTTTGTTATTTTTTCAGAGGAATTTATTGATAACAGTGAAAATGTGGACACAATGGAAGACACCCCCTGCAGCCTCTCTCTGGAGAGCCCTGTGCTGCTACCTATAGATGAGACAGGAAACAGTCCAGCTTCCTGTCAGGACAGTCCAGACAAAAGAACAGTCAGAAGGAAAAGATCTCATGTCCTACAAGAAAATTTGTTTGATGAGGAAAACTCAGAAAGTGACGAGGACCTACCAAATTTCATGCTCTAGTGATAGCATTAATTTATGGTGCATCTGTGTAAATTCATGATCATCTGTCAATATAGATCTGGTTTACAGATACTTATTCCCAGTATGCAGTGGTTTGTAACATACCAAGAGCAATGCCAGATTCTCCAGGCATCCTATAATGAATTTGAAGGTAGTAAAATGGGGGAACTTGCAGTACTAAAAATCTTGTTATTACCATGCGTTTATCTCCGACTGTGTTTTATATATAGGTAAATGAGAATTGAAAATAAACCTAAATCAGACCATTAGTTAATGCAGCAATGGTTTTCCAAGAAAATGAATGAAATGTCAATGTCACAAATTTAAGTTTTTATATTCTTTGTGTAATGAAGCCTTTCAAAGCAGATCTAGGACCTTGATCATATTTAACCCATTCATGCTTACAGAGGCAAAAACCAGGCAACCTAGTTAATTGATCTTCTTTGAGAGGGTGTATTTATGAACTTATTTGAAGGAGAAATATTTATAATTAAATCAGAATTCAATCAACGTAGATATATGAGACATTTCTGAAGCTGCTTTTGAAAGTATCATAGCTCAAGGCAAAACTTATAGAAGTAAGATTTTAGCATGAAGGGGTTAATAAGTTCTCATCCATCACATTTCAGACTGGATGTTATATAATATCCAGACAGTGCAAGGATTTATCAGGGTTATTTGAAATCATAACAAAGAGTAAGGTCTGCAAGTAGTTCCTTGTTTATTGCTGACATATCACAGTTACAATAATAATGAATAGTATATCATATCCATGGGGCAGAGAAATACATATGTAAATACAAGATAAGAGTCTTCATCCTTTGCGTATACATAATTCATAGAAACTTGCTGTTACATTCAATGTTAACTTATTGTTGATTATAGATGAATAAACACTTTCTGATTTGATATAAGTTATATAATGTATATAAATTTGTAATATATATCTATTTATTCAATAAAATTTTAAAATCGTAAGCAGGGTTTGTATTTGTAACTAGCATTAATGCACATTAGTTGGGATACCTCAGGGCAATTAGACACAAATAAAGTACAGAGCCCAGTTCCATACTGCTTTAATTCATCTGGGCATGGGCTATTATATTTTATGAAAAAATAGTGCAGATTATGATATGAACTTGGTCTCTTTCTTTGATCATTTATCCCTTCAGATATACTGACATATCTTGAAATACTTTGCTTTGATCATAGAAGTTTTTGCAGGTAGATTACTGGGCAACATAAAGGAATGCAAGAATCAAGTCTTTGACCCAAAATTGCTGTTTTGTTTTTGACCAAAAAATAATTGTCCTAATTAATTCTGAGCCACAATATGAAAATATACTACAAAAAATACCAAACTAGTAATTACCCATCCTTATTTAATACACTAATATTCAGAGTGCTTCCATTTATCAGGGGATTCAGACACTAGGTATTTGTGCAGGTACATGTATTACCCTTGAGAGTATCACAGGTCTGTGAGGCATTTCACACAATACAAGATTTTCATTTAATCTAATACTTCAATAATCAAGGGTAAGTATTAAGTCTAATTTAGTATCATCTCCCATGAGAACAATTAAATAGAACAATAATATGGTTGTGTCACATGATAGGTAAACTTGGTTACCTTAAGGTAGAACCCTACCCGATACCCGGGTCATTTTTAAAACTTGAATATCTGAAAACTGAGTTAAATGTGGACAACGGCACTTATGCTATTGTATAGCTAACATCTCATATTTACAGAATAATGATAAACTTATCAATAATTTGCTATTTTGAGTTGATATGACACCCTTTACGCACATATCTGTCTGTGTTTTATTTTTTGGCAAAATGTCAAGACTCACCCTTTACTTGAAAACCAAACTCTACCATTTGATCATTCATGTCTTTGGTAAGGTGCAAGGTCCTACCTAAACCGGGAATCTGTACAATGAGTATGTTAAAAACATTTTTGAATGTTCCCATATGCTTCAAAATTACTAACAGCACGTGGTTTAGATAGTAAATGCTGATTTTCAGGTCCTGTCAGAATTCAAGGTAGCTGTGACATGACCTTGCACCTAGATGGGGTTCATATCTGTCATATTCTAAAATACTGGCTTCGGAGACTGTATCTCTATTCATTTTCAGCCAAAAAATGAGATGAATTTTTTTGTCAAAATGGTCTATCTCGAAGGAATATGCATGGCTAAAGCAGACAGCCATGTCGTTCGGGAGCAATGTAACAAGGAAACCCCAAATGGCCCTGCCTTTTGTGCTCTTGAGGTTACAACAATAGGATGTTGCCAGCTCGAGATTTGTGGCGAGTTAATATGCTCATGTGTCATCTTTTGTTTTGATATCCATTCTTCGGGGCCAGCCAAGGACACCACCTAGTGGTGATAATCTTGGTGTACTAGACTATCACTAAGTCATTAGCAGTTACCTTACTGCTAATGACTAATAGTTGCACCAGCAGCCTGCTTAGAGGCTCTTAACTGGCTAAGATGGCCGCCCCCAGTGCTTCTATTTTGTGTCTATTAGAGGTGGTTAAACTGCAATATACTTCTTGTTTGAAGGTTGGCACTGGTGGGAACTTGGGTTTAAGTAGAGAATACCATAAGCAACTATTTGGGCCTCTGTTTTAAACATGGTGGAATTGTCCTTTAAGCCCTAAATGATTCAAGCTAAAACTGTTCTTAAATACTTGTGGATAATTTTCCAGCATGAAGAGAAGCATTTTCAGATAGTGGCTTTGCCACATATATGTAGTATTAAACTTCACTTTATTTCACTTAGACACATCTCTGCAGTAAAAAGTTTATAGGGATATTGCTATCAATGAATACCATTGTATCAGACCCACATCACTAAACAGCAACATTACTTTCTTTTTCAAATATTTTCGATCCATTGTCAATGATCACAACAGCAATTAAGAATGAATACATTTAGTAACACTAGTTGGTATATTTTGACATTGTGCAAGTTTTTAACATGTGAGAGGGGTATCTCTTATATGTACACCCTCATTTAAGTGGACGCCTTGATATTTGAACCAACATTTCCCACCTTATTGTTTATCTCATATCGCAATCTCTCTACTGTCAATACCCCTAATGTGGGTTTCTGATACTATATATAGATAGATACACATAAAACATGGAACTTTTTCTAACAAAGCCTATACTACCTGAAAGGTATTTGCCTGCAAATACATAGGGAGATAAAATAATTTTCCTTGAAAACATTCTTTATAAATGTTGACAATACACAACATGACCACTGATTGCATGTTGATCATAAACAATTCAGAGCAAAATCATTCCTGTTACAAATCATTCCTGTAACATAAATTGACTATAATAGTCTTGCAGACAGAGAGATTTAAATGACCCACTTAACTAAATTTGTTCTGGGAAAAAATGATGTAAACACAATTTGGTAAATTTTCTTATCATCAATTAACAATGTTTTCTAAGTTGATATTTGCAACCTTTGATAGTGGCATCCCAAGAGCAGCTTGCATATGAAGGGTAGAATGCAGACAAGTACAAGAAATGGTTGCGATTATCGATACTTAATTAATTTTGCTATGAACAAAATTCATGATGTTGTAGACTCCACAAGTGGCAAATTTTCATTTTGTCAATGATAGTTTTTTCAAAGCTAATATTTGCCACCTGTGACAAGTGGCACTCAAAGAGCAGCTTGTATGTAGAGGCTACAATGCAATAGTAATGTCAGAGATATACAGAATCTATATTTCTGGTAATATCAAGTAATCACTGTTGTCATCATAAGCACTTGAGCTACACAAGCTACTAATTTAGGTTTTAAAATACTGAATAAAAGAAGGTTTAATGTACGGTTGGTTTATGAACAGAGATGCTACTACTCTACCCTGGTTACCTGCTGAAAATATGCTTCTCCGTACAGGGACTTTAAAAATCCCTGTCCAAAGCAGTAACCAGAAAATTTCAGCTACTTCTCTGCTACCTCAAATCCTAAGACCAAATACATTTAATAGCCTATTGTGTCAAAATGGGCAATTTTATGCCTCACAAGATGGTTTGTTATCAGCCCAAATAAGTCATACTTAAAAATTCTTTATGAATAGTTGTGCCTGTCTAAAAATGTGTTTTTCAAGAAACTGTCAGTTCAAAAAACAGGCTGGGCGGGACCTATCTAAGCCCTTGTGTCCATACAGAAGACCTTATAATTGTAAGGAGCTGCACTCAATGGTATTCAAGTGGCTGACCTGTCATGGGGCCCGTGTAGAACAGGCCCATATCAGCAAGTAAACCAGCAGTATTAGGCCGTCTTTTGGAAATACTTCCAAAATGTCAAATTGATAACATCATCTGATAAAACCTTGTTACAGCCCATATAGGACTGCCCTTTGCACCTGCTTTCACCTGTGGTTCACCCCTTGTTCCACAGAATAAGATGGCTATTGTAGGGGGAAAACTTGTGAAATACTGTAGAACACACAATGTTAGCGTCTGTTTATATATAGCGTACATAGCGTGTGGTTCCGCTTCGCTATATATAAAAAACGCTCTACTTTTTTCTTAGTGTACTGGCGCTGTCAGCGGCAGCTACCATCGCTAACATAAAGATACGCAATGATACGAAATCTCCCCAATTCGCTATATTTGGGACACGCGTCATATGTGTGTTCTACAGTAGCGATACATAGATCATACAATAGCATTACAGATTATAATCTTTACTATGAAATGCATGCACCCACAATGGAGATAGTGTTTCCAGCCATTCTGTATATTATTAAATGATTGTGACATTGCTAATACAGTATCTTTTTTGTTAGATTTCAAACTAGTCCAATGCCCCTAAGGTGTCTGCTATGCCTTTTTATGTCACTGACTCTTCTAAAATATTTCAGGGTCAAGAAAGTTCCCTCAGTTTCAGAAAAAAGTACCCATGTGTTGGTGGCTTTCAGGCTAGGAAATGTGAGCTCTATATATCAAAATTACCATCACTGCTATAACGGGGAGAAAGGATACATATGTATGTCCTTGGCTATACTAAGTTTCTACAAGATGAAAACTTTCTCATCTAACAAAGTTTGAGCTAATGGAAGTGAGGGATCTTCTGTGATATAACAGTAATAGCTTTAACATTTCTGGTCTCATGAAAAAAGTTGGTCACAGGCCAACCTCGATGATGCAACTTCTGCAGGTCTAGTTAATATTCTTGCAACTTGAAGCCACATGTTCAATATAAATTACTGGACTAAGTAGGACAGACTCAATAGCTTGCCCCATTCACACCCATAGGCTATGCATAGCAAAAAGGTGATCCTAAAATGACGAAGATATCTTCTAAACCAAAGCAATAATAGAGTACTTATTACAGGTCCCTCTGATTATCTCCAATACAATTCTTACCTATTCTAGCCTTCTGAGATTGAATAGGAGCTATGTTAATATTGGCTTGTAATGAGTTCTCCATATTGAATATTCAGTCATCGGACCATGGCACATTTAGTTTTTTCAATGCCATAAGTGAAAGGTAGTTACATCTGTATTTTCCTGGTGGCATTGTGTCAATCCTGACCCCCTGGCCACGAAGACGCGCCAAGCTCACTTCTGTTATGTCGCGGCAATCTTGGACAAATAACATTGTCAGGTTTTTGCAGTGGAGACCAATTTCCCTAAAACAAAAAAAAATATTGAAATATGTTTATCACAGTTCATGCTTATGTCACTCATATCATCAGAAATAATAAACATATACTAAATCTATTTTACTTATATTACATTATACTACCGCCAGAGACACTGAATTCAATGTCCCTGCCACCACCATCGCTACTGGTTCTCCTACTACTACTACTACTACTACTGCTACTGCTACTGCTACTGCTACTGCTACTACTACTACTACTACTACTACTACTACTACTACTTCTACTTCTACTTCTACTTCTACTTCTACTTCTACTACTACTACTACTACTACATGTACAACAACTGCTTTCATTAATACTATCAGGGATAAATACAGGTCCCTCATTCTACTACTACTACTACTACTACTACTACTACTATACTACTACTACTACTACTACTACTATTACTACTACTACTACTAGTTGTGTAATCGATACCAAGGAATCGGATGGTATCGCAGATCCCTTGGAAAAGATAGCTATAAAATCTCATAGCGATCATTCCAATTCCAGAATCGGAAAAGAGTAGATACTAATTGACTCTTACTTTGTCATCTTATTGCAATGTCAATGACAAAGTAACGACATAACGTGTGGGGACTCATCTCGCTGTGCTGCTTCCCGCCTGCGGCATGGTCTTAGCCAGCAGGGCGACTGGGTGTCTTTTTGAACACCCAAACCCTCAGGACACCCAAATTCTTTTGTGAGGAACTTTTAAAAATGGCAATTTCAAGCATAGAATTGATTTTTTTCCACCTCAATGCAATCTCTATGACTTTGTATGAGGATATGAGGCCTTATTTCAATGAGTAAATAAATGTTTATGGTTGTAATCGGAGTATATTATGGCCTTCCTTGAAAAATAGGACGCCCCAAAATTTTACAATTGCTAACTTTGGGCACCCGCATTCTAAATCCTGGATAAGACCTGCGCATGCCGATTGATCGCTCACACATTTAACATATTCTATCATGGGAATGTTAAAACAGTGAGGCATCTGATAACAGTTTTTCACCTAAATGCTATGACTCTTCCCCTGTATATGTCGGTAGGAATCGGAATCGGAAAGAATCAGATTTTCTTTTTACCAATTCCGATTCCAAACCTTGGATACCGATCAAACTCCTAAGTCTGCTACTATTACTACTACTACTACTACTACTACTACTATTACTACTACTACTACTACTACTACTACAACTTCTAGGTATGATGATCAATATTCACAAATTTCTATTTGCATTGTTGTAGTATCTACACATCTTCCTTGTGTACATTGAGTATATATCTTGTTGTTTTTAGTATTATTGTAAAATGTAATGATCTTTAATTTCCTGTGAAATTCTATTTATGGCCTTGTGCTTTAATTTCCTTCTCCTAGTTCATTACTGTGTTTGAGTGCCCCAGGCTAGTTAGGTGCAGCATAAATATGTGTAACACACGCGTACAAGTAAACCCATCTGCTGCTGCAGCACCCACACATGGCAAACTAATGCGATCTCTTATATTACTTAAAACAAACACCTTACGTTATCATAAGATATCTACATATAACACCACCTTTATAATCTAAAGGATAACTTATCAATTACTAACAGATCTGACAAATATACACATTACATAAACATGTAAGTATCAAGAAATCACGAAAATACTTAATGAAAAAGCATTAAGTCAATGTTAACAAGTTGGTATTTGGATACATGTCCCAGCATATAGGACCAATAAATCATGAAAATACATTAAGTTAATTAAATATAAATTAAGTGAATTTCAACAAGTTGGCAATTGGATAAATATGTCAGGCCATATAGGACCCTAGGTGCCCTGGGGATAAGAGGGGTAACCACATCCAGTTGAGACCTATTATAAGGGAATCCTGCAATATTTTCTCAAATAAACAAGACAAGCGTAATATCATTAATAATACATGTGGGCAATCTTTCAGGCAAGAGTAGTATAGCAAGAAAGGGCAACTAGAAGCTTGAAAGCGGCGAGGCTAACTCAGTGCTCACATTGAGGCCTAAATCTGCAAGTGTAGCTTAGGGTAGTTGACCCTGGTAAGGAAATCTACTCCATACTGGCCTGGCGGATTAACGTCCATCTTAACCCCTCGCACCCTCAACCTGGATAGGCTGATTTCATTTATATCCCGACATTCTCGCACTAAAAGGACCCGCAGATTCCGACAGTATTCACCAATTTGTCTGGAAAGGTCAATGAGAAACACTTCACATTGTAGGATTGAACTAGCCATAATATGTGCTGTCACCACCATAGTGGGCCAGGATTATTTCTGAATATTAACACAGTTTTTTATATTTCCCTGATAGAAGTCACCTGGTGTTAAGGTGATGGTAAACAACAGGGAAAATAGTAAATTAGCTTTATATATCAAGTGGCTAAAATACAAGGTTGGATACTTGGGTGAAATGATTCGTCATCAATACATGAATTTATAAATGCCAGTATGAAGTAGAGAAGACAATAAAGAAATGAAATAAATGTATGTGAAGAGCGGAAAAAACTTTAGGGTAGGGATTTTTTTGAAAAAAACTTGTTAGGGTTGGGTTACAGGAAACAAACAACTTTTTTTTTAGGCCTTACTATCAATCATACAGATTGTTGAAGTTATATTCTGTGCAGCAATCACAGTATCAGTACCACTGTAAAACTATTTCCTAAGTTCTAAAGAAAGATTACTTAATACTGAGTGTCATATTAGATGTAATATTATTGTTAATCTTACCTTATGGCGTCATTGGTGACCCTCCAGCAGCCCTGTACATTTAAGTGAGTGAGGTTGCGACAATTCCACGCCACTTGTTTCACAGAGTCATCAGTTAAACCATAAATTTTGGCAAGGGATAGGAACTGCAACCTGGAATGTTTTGAAGAAGAAAATCAACTTTGATATGCAGGTAAGGCCACTCCAATTTGATTACTTGTCTTACGAGCTTTTTTTGGAAAAAAAATCCTGTCAGACTCCAAAAAAAAAGAAAAAAAAAGTCATCTTTGGTGTCTTACGGACGAAAGTGGTTTTAAAATTTTCTGTCAGACTCCAAAAAAAAAAAAAAAAAAGTGCAAGTTTTAAGAATATTCTTTGTAAGTGTGATTCAATCAACTACAGGAAGCTATCATTGCTGTAGTAGAGCCTCAGACTTGAGGAGGTATACCTCCCACCCTTCAGGTTACAGGGATTAATAGATTGATTGATTTTATTTAGTTGAGAATAGGCTGGTAGAAACATTTCGCTACCAGTCCTAGTCGTCAGACTCTAAAAAAAATAAAATAAATAAAAAAAGTCACATTTTTCAACTTTTTTTTTATTCCAAAATGGGTCATTTCCTACCTCCTGAGCTCGTAAGACAAGTAAATAAATTGGAGTGGCCTAATTGATTTTGAAAGAGTATTCAACAATTGGAGAGATTAATAGTATCAAATGAATAACTTGCCTTCAACTTCAAGTTTAACTGATTTAAAGTTTCAATTATGGTTGTAGAAAGGTATATATTGTATAGTATGTATACCATTATCAAATGTTGTGCACCTAAGGTAATGCACTTGGCAGGCAGCTGCCTTTGATGCCCAATTTAATTTTTACAAATGGGTACTGAATGACAAGCTATCATGTCAGTATGTTGCACTTTACTAGCATAGGGATTGGATGTCTAAATATAAGTGGGCAGTTAACCCATTCACACTTAGAGCGGCCAAAAGAGGCCTGACAATTTTGATAATATTTTTCAAACCAAAGCATTTTTTGGAAAATATTTGCAGGAGAAATCTTCATCAAACACCAAACAACAACTCTCCTTCAAATATTTTGTGAACTTTTCCTTCATTCCAAAGTTATTTTCAAAAGTATGAGAGCAGCAGACGATAATTTCTGGAGGAACTCTGAGTGCGAATGGGTTAAATAAATACGGACTCTAGGAGTGCTCAAAGTATGCATTAATTAAACTGCGGTAATATTAACATGGTACGATACAGTACAGCCAGTGGTAGCTCGCTAGCCCAGGGCTAGTTGTTGCCACCAAACCAGGCTGGCGGGCTAGTAAAACACGAGTAAGACTAGCCCTGTGGAGCTAGTCATCATCTAAACAGGTACAACCAAAAATTCCATGTAGTTAAGTGGAAGAAACAAAAAAGTGCTGCTGCAGTTGACAGTGGGTACATTTGCAATTGAAGCCAATGAGATTGTTCAAAACTAATTGTAGTGACAATTTTTTGGTCATGCTTTTGAAAATATTTGGTAGGGCTAGTGCAACTTTTGGTAGGGCTTGTGAAAATGAAAGGTTACTAGCCCCATAAGACTAGTAAGAATTCTAAAAAATGTTGACACCTGACAGCATTTGCTCAATTTATTTCTATGTCAATATAAATCAATGTTAAAACTTTACTTACTTTGGTAAAAACAAATTTGTTGACAATCAAAATTCATCATATTCTTTAATATTCTGCTATTAAATAGTATGCCTATGTGGTGCTTACCCAGTGCATGATAATGCCAATGCTATGACAGCTTCATCATCAGCATTCCAACATCCTGATAAATCCAACCTGGTAATACGCCCACAGTTCATAGAAAGATGTACCAATGCTATGGAGTTCAACCAGTGGCATTCCTTTAACATCAGCTCACATAAGTTAGGACAATTCACCCCTAGGGTAATAATACTTGCATCAGTCAGATTTGTACAATTTGTTAAATTTAATTTCATCAATTGTCCACTTTGTTTTAATAGTGGCTGTAGAATGGAATCAGTCAGCCAGTCCCTGGCATTGGTAAGATTGAGTTCACGGAGGACCAGATTGTGGTCTGTAGCCAACTTGAAGGAGTTCACAGTGATTCTGTGCGCTCTGGTAAAGTCAAGCTTGAGGGAGGAGTTGAGATAATGGAGAATACAATCGTTGAACTGTTTGCTGACTCTCCTGAGTGGAAAGAGTTCCTCTAGAGGGATGTAAGGAAAGACCCCCTTGTAGAGCACATCCTCCCAAGGTAGAGTATCCAGCAATGAGAGCCCGGTCATCCTAGGAGGAAAAAGAACAAGAACAATGAGGTATTCTCACAGTAAGAGCTACAACAAAGAAAACAAACAAAAAAGTCACTACAATTATATGAGAAGTTTAAGAAAGTCTGACCTTGAGTATGCCTCTTACTCATCCTGAAAATTACCGTGAAACTTACGTCAGTGGACACCCCTTCAATGAAGAAAGGTTTGAGAAAAAAAAATCAGGCAGAGAGATACATACAGGGAGAGGCTGCCAGGGGCCATTTACCATTAGGCCCAGTACATAAGCATTGTCAGCGGATATGTGCCCAGATGATTAGCACAATCGACAATGTAACCAGTGCTGCACTTGGGTTATTAAACCCATTCATACTTGGAGATCCCTTTCGATCAATTATAAACTATGACTTGAGGTTTGCCAAGTTTGAAGGCAAAAAAAAACTTTTTGTGGGAAAAAGAGGAAAAAGTGGTTGGTCAAACTCAAGTCAAACAGACTATAAGTGACTATAATTGATTACTAGCGAGCGAAGCTCGGAAAGGCCCCGGGCCTTTCGCGAAGCCTCGCAGTAAGTCAATAGAGCGTGAGTGTATATGACGTCACTATAAGAAATACATACAGGGACCCAGAAAGTTGTCATCGTCAACAATGGCGGACAACGTGAGCGTACCACGCGCGTACGACTTCCGCTCTGGAGGGTACTTTAAGTAGGTTAAGTAACGACCGATTTCATTGGTCAACAATGACATAATGTACGTAGTACAATAACAAACACGCCTCCCATTGGATGAAATGTATGAATGAACGTGCGTGAATGAAAGTGGCCACTACTACATGTATATCCACGTTATAACTGAATTTCTCGCCCGTCCGTGGGTCAATTCTAATGCAGTTTAGAACCGCCAGAATTCATTCTACTGGCCAGTGAATTCTCTTTAAAATCGGCTCGCTTCCTGGCCATGCCACGCCGTGGCCGCTACTATATCAAAGTTAAAACTGAATTTTTCGCCTGTCCGTGGGATAATTTTAATGCGGTTTAGATTGTTAGAACCGCCAGAATTCATTCTACTGGCCATTGAATTCTCGTTAAAATCAGTTGCGAATTGTAAATTTTGAGACAGTTTGAAATCGTAATAATTTGTATGCCATTAATTTACGGTCAATCAATGCTGTCTTTTGGTCAGAAGTAAAAAAAAAATGAAATAATGCAAAGCTTCGCTCGCTTCCTGGCCATGCCAGCGTCATTTAATTTGTATGCCATTAATTTACGGTCAATCAATGCTGTCTTTTGGTCAGAAGTAAAAAAAAAATGAAATAATCCAAAGCTTCGCTCGCTTCCTGGCCATGCCAGCGTCATTTATCAATGTTATTATGCCAAACTCGAATGTTTTGTCACAAAAAAGTGGGAGAAGCGGTTGCCAAACTCGAGCCAGACAGGAGAGACCCTCCATGCCGTAACGTAACTATGCTATTGTTGCTCTGACCCGACTTACCTATACGTCACTAGTCCTGTAGTGTAAAAAATTGGAACATAAGTCTGTTTATTGTAAGAAAATAAATCTGTCACTAGTTTAATGAATGAGTTTGACTGTATGAACTTAATAAAGGCTCATAAGGGCCATTATTTTGCAATAATGGTCTTAAACTAGTAAAAAAGTGTTTTTTCTAACATGTTTCTCTGTTGCTGTAGTTCTATCAGACCGGTACTACCGTATACATGTAGACCGAAGCATGTCGTTAAAGTTTATTTAGTTCCATTGTTGGTTTCCCAGACTGGCACGTGGACGTGTGTTGGTGCCTTGGAGATAACACAACAACTTGTGTGACAACGCAAGAATAAGTGGCCATTTTGCGGATGGGAGGCCTTCTTCAACGTTCCTCCATATTAAAATTAAAAAGATTTTTTCCAAAAAGGAGGAGGTGAGTAAATAAATGATAGCGAGCGAAGCTCGGAAAGGCCGCAGCCCTTTCGCGAAGCCTCGCAGTAAGTCAATAGAGCGTGAGTGTATATGACGTCACTATAAGAAATACATACAGGGACCCAGAAAGTTGTCATCGTCAACAATAGCGTACAACGTGAGCGTACTACGCGCGGACGACTTCCGCTCTGGAGGGTACTTTAAGTAGGTTAAGTAACGACCGATTTCATTGGTCAACAATGACGTAATGTACAGTACAAAAATCAAGAACGCCTCCCATTGGATGAAATGTATGAATGAACGTGCGTGAATATATATCAACATTAAAACTGAATTTCTCGCCCGTCCGTGGGTCAATTCTAATGCAGTTACTGTTTAGATCGTTAGAATCGCCAGAATTCATTCTACTGGCCATTGAATTATCTTTAAAATCGGCCCGTTCCTGGCCATGCCACGTCGTGGCCGCTACTATATCCATGCTTAGATGAGCAACCACATCTGTTGATTCAAGATCCACATTAACCCTTGTCATGCTAGACCCCCATATGGGAGAACCTATCCCCTGGGACCAGGGATATTGTGGGTCTACCCAACAAATTAGAAGGATTTGATAGATTTCTTTTACTGTTTCAATAATGTGCTTCACAAACTGAAATAGAAACATAGTAAAAGGTAAAACCTTGATATCTAGTATAATTCAATACCCTTAATTGACCTCTGTAGTTTTTATTTTGCTAAGTGCAAGGGTACCATAAGACCGGATATATCCGGTGTTGGTCACACAAGCAAGATATGTAGCACCGGATATATCCGGTGTTAGCAAGAGCAGGGTTAAAACTGAATTTCTCGCCTGTCCATGGGTCGATTTTAATGCGGTTTAGATCGTTAGAACCGTCAGAATTCATTCTACTGGCCATTGAATTCTCTTTATAATCTGTTGCCAATTGTATATTTTGCGACAGTTTGAAATCATAATAATTTGTATGTCATTAATTTTCTGTCAATCAATGCTGTCTTTTGGTCAGAAGTTCTTGCCCGTCCGTGGGTCAATTCTAATGCAGTTTAGATCTTAAGAATAGCCAGAATTCATTCTACTGGCCATTGAATTATCTTTAAAATCGGCGACAGTTTGAAATCATAATAATTTGTATGCCATTAATTTTCTGTTAATCAATGCTGTCGTTTGGTCAGAAGTAGCCTAGATTTCTAGGCTGTCATATGTATTTTCTGTTATTTTCTTTCTGCTACCTAGCACCAAATATTCTAGGTGGCCATAGTGGTCTATTTAGTTTACACTTATCTCATCAGGATTCAGTTTGATTATGACCTAAAACCTCTAGAGATAGGAGAAGCAGGTGGTGCCATCTATCTACATACCTGGTACTAAACCACACTACTTGGTCAGCACAGAAGGGAATGTCAACTTTTTACAGACTAGGAATCTAGTCTAGGTCAGAAGTAAAAAAAAAATCATCAAATTGGACTTTTATAAACATGAATTGGAAGTGAATAAAAACTCACCCAAGAAGCTTTGGAAAATTTTAGGTGGTCTAGGGGTGCCATCCAAGAGCAATAAAACTCAATCATCGGCAATTGGACTTGATATAAATGGCTCTATCAATTTTGATAAATTCACTGTTGCTGAGAAATTTAATGAATTTTTCTCCACAGTAGCATCTAAACTGGTCACAAAATTGCCGAAGGCTCTCGGAAGGTTTTCTAGTGCTTTTTATTATTCATTCTATGCTGACAAAGGTGCTACTTTGAATTCTTTTGAGCTGCAAAATTTGACAGAGAAGGGGACTCTAGGACTTTTGAGAGGGCTGGGTAGAGACAAGGCCACAGGATTGGATAATATACCTGCCCATTTCCTTAGAGATGGGGCACTTATTATTGCCAATCAGCTGACGCACATTATAAATCTATCCATCTCCACAGGCACTGTACCTGAGGACATGAAGTCAGCTAGAGTGATACCACTCCACAAAAAGAACAGTAAGACTGACACTGGTAACTACAGGCCAGTATCTATACTAAGTTGCATCTCAAAGGTTCTAGAGAGGGCGGTGTACAACCAAATTGAACTATTTTTAAATAAAAATAACTTACTCTATGAATTACAATCAGGCTTCCGGCCTGGTTTCTCCACTGATGCCACACTTACATTTCTTACAGATTATATTAGATGTAAAATTGACAAAGGTGATCTCAGTCATCTCACTGGGTTAGTTTTACTGGACCTGCAAAAAGCATTGGATACTGTCGATCACAATATTCTCCTGTCAAAACTCTCTGCGATAGGTCTTAATTTAACTTCGGTTAATTGGTTTAGATCTTATTTAACTCAACGTAGCCAGCTGGTTGAAGTGGAAGGCACCAGGTCTGAGACCAGGAATGTCACATGCAGGGTACCTCAAGGATCCATTCTTGGGCCGCTCCTCTTCTTAATCTATATCAATGACATGCAGAAGGCTGTCAATTGTAAACTCCTTTTATATGCGGATGATTCTTGTCTTTTAGTCTCTGGAAAGAATGTCCAGGACATTGAAAATACACTTTCGCATGAGTTACAAAATGTTAGCGATTGGCTTTTTGATAACAAATTATCCTTACATCTCGGGAAAACTGAATCTATCATTTTTGGCTCACACAAGAGACTAAAGAAGACGAAAGAGCTAAATGTGGTCTGCAATGGGGTCAAAATTGATAGCAAACCTAATGTGAATTACCTAGGCACAAAACTAGACCAGACTCTGTCAGGTGAAACTACTGCGAATTCAGTGATAAGTAAATGTAAAGTTTCTCTATCGTAAGGCTAACTACTTTGACTTTACCACCAGACGTAACCTTGCCATGGCTCTTATTCAATGTCATTTTGACTATGCTTGCAGTGCCTGGTATGGTGGTCTCAAGTTGAAATTAAAGCAACGACTACAGATCTGTCAAAATAAAATGCTAAGATATGTTTTGGGACTACATCCGAGATCTCATATTGGTTACAATGAATTCAAGATAGTCAATTGGCTGCCTGTAGAGAAAAGGGTCCAGCAATATAATGTGAACCACATGTTTAAAATTTTTAATAACACTGCTCCATCTTATCTTTCTGAACAGTTTGAGCGTGTTCAAAATCAACATCACTATCGAACAAGAGGGAGCAGCCATAATTTTATTGTTCCTGAAGTAAACTCAGCTGGGAGGTATTCTTTCTCATTTGTCGGTGCCAAAAAATGGAACAATTTGCCTGGCCATATCAAACAATGCATAACAAAAGAGAATTTTAAACTAGAAGTAAAGAAATATTTTATGGAGTGTGTTGCAAATGAGGAAGAAGCCATCTATTTATATTAAACTGTGATATGGTAAGTCATTGTTGCCAAATAGACATTGCTGTGATATGTGTCAATCTTGCCTGTGATATATCATGCCCGGACCACTTTGGAAATAAGTGCAGGACACTTAAAGTGCTATCCGAGGTATATTTATGCCATGTATAACCTCTGACACTATTTATATTGTTTTACCTTGTATTGTACATGTACATTTTTATACCTAAATAAAATCAATCAATCATCCAAAGCTTCGCTCGCTTTCTGGCCATGCCAGCATCATAATATGACGCTGGCATGGCCAGGAAGCGAGCGAAGCTTTGGATTATTTCATTTTTTTTTTGACCAAAATACAGCATTGATTGACCGTAAATTAATGGCATACAAAACATTACAATTTTAAACTTACTTAAAATTTATATTTCACAACTGATTTTGACGAGAATTCAATGGCCAGTAGAATGAATTCTGGCGGTTCTATCGATCTAAACCGCATTAAAATTGACCCACGGACAGGCGAGAAATTCAGTTTTAACTTGGATATAGTAGCGGCCATGGCGTGGCATGGCCAGGAAGCGAGCCGAGAATAGAGCCACAGACGGGCGAGAAATTCAGTTATAACGTGGATATACATGTAGTAGCGGCCACTTTCATTCATATTTCGCAACTGATTTTGACAAGAATTCAATGGCCAGTGGAATGAATTCTGGCGGTTCTATCGATCTAAATCGCATTAAAATTGACCCACGGACAGGTGAGAAATTCAGTTTTAACTTGGATAAAGTAGCGGCCACGGCGTGGTATGGCCAGGAAGCGAGCCGATTTTAAAGTGAAATCAATGGTCAGTAGAATGAATTCTGGCGGTTCTAAACTGCATTAGAATTGAGCCACGGACGGGCGAGAAATTAAGTTTTAACGTGGATATACATGTAGTAGCGGCCACTTTCATTCACGCACGTGCATTCGTACATTTCATCCAATGGGAGGGCGTGTTTGTTATTGTACTGTACATTACGTCATTGTCGACCAATGAAATCAGTCGTTACTTAACCTACTAAAGAAATCCTCCAGAACAGAAGTCGTCCGCACGTTGGACGATATTGTTGGACGCACGTTGGACGATATTGTTGGACGGTGACAACTTTCTGGGTCTGTGTATGTATTTCTTATAGTGACGTCATATACACTCACGCTCAATTGACTGACTGCGAGGCTTCGCAAAGGCCTGCGGCCTTTCCGAGCTTCGCTCACTATTAAATAACCACTGGGGTTCAAATACAATTAAAGTTTTATTTCATTCAAATCTGTCAGCGCTTCAGAACGTATCATGTTCCATAAATTTCAACACCAATATCCTTGCCACCACGGCAACGGTACGGACAAAACCTAAGCAGCTAAGAAGAGGGCAAGTCTCCTCGTCTAAGACTGGTCCTGATTATCGCTCAAATTTTATTGTCGACTTTACTCTTACATTTGCTATATCAACCATTATTCCAAGCAAGTATGTATGTTCCTAAAACTTAATAATATATCAAATTACCTGCAATCTTCAGATAGAACTGACAGTGGATTTCCATCACCAAGAATATCTTAAAATATTAGCGTGATATCATCAAAACGAAAATAATGTTGACAGGATGAGAGAGCATCTATAACGCGTATGCAGGATGATTAACATGAGCATAAAATATTTCACAATTCATTCTGCATTGTATCTACTGACATATGTAAAAGAAATAAATCAATTTATATTTCCGTTGTATTGGTCAATGAAATAATTTTAGAGCTCTTTTTTAAACAGATCCAGATATTTAAAAATATATTATGACCTCAACAGCAACTTTCTTTATGTAAAGCACGTCATAGCTATGACCCAGATGTCAACACCATGTGGGGCTCGTTTTGGCAAGCCCTGTTCACGCTAGTCACGTGATCTGGTTCCTACCACAGTCATTTTGGCGGGCTGATTCACCCTCGACGTGCGTGCGCCAATTCTTTGATTGTATGCGGCCCGGCCATGATCTCAACTTTTTCTCCTGCGCTTCTTTTCTTCCTGTTTTTGGACAGTTAGAGTAATATGGGGAAACATAGTGATCACATGTCCCAGGGTTCGACATAAGTACTAGCCCGCTAAATAGCCACGGCAAGTGAATTTTTGAAAAAAGGGTTTTCGGGCAAGTACATTTTGGCTTGCACTTGCACGAATGGGCAAGCTGATTTTCTCATTACAGGAAATGTGCACATAGGGTACTGTCGGCCAGACTCAACTTGCGGAGTGTCCCAAACGCCGGCACACTGTGATTCAGCTGTGCTTCCTGTTTAGTCGCCGCCCTCTATGTTCTCCCTTCGCTCCGTTGATCCGGGTCAAGTTCCTCCCTCGGGAACACTGCCTCTGGCAGGCCCGGACGTTCTGGTCGTTATGTGAATTGGAGGGGGTGTCACACAAGGAAAGACAGCTTTACAGATTTCCACTCGTTGAAGAAGATTGAGTATAAAAGCAGTTTTATTGGAAATGACTACCAAACAGTGGGATACTTGGGTAAGGAAGTATATAATACGACGGCTTACAGCTTAATATATGATTTTAGCGTGCTCTTGAGGGTTGAAAGTTGTATCTAGTGACATTCAGAAGTTCTATGTGACCATTTCCTGTCATGCTGAGCACTACACATTTTTATATAGAAATATGGCACAAATACCCAGAAATATGCTAACAATGCAACAAAATTTACATGAAAATGGTTTTAGAACCATTAAATCCATGAGAAATAATACATGATATTCTAGCATATGTTCTAATTTTTTCTGGCAAGTCAGAAATTATGCCGGGCAAGTAAAAATCATTTACTACTTGCCCGGCATGGTAAGTTAGTTCTGAGACTTATGTTGGTGCCTGTAACCACACAAATTACCTTACAATGCGTTTTCTTCACACTTAAAATCATTCTATTATGATTGTCTGTCGGTGAAATGTTGTATCCTAATTGACTTCGTCAGTGTTGGTGCGCCCTGATTGTTGTTAATGGCCGTCTTTAAGGAGGAACTATTTTCATAAAAATGGAAGGTTATACCTTGCGTTCCTAGGCTACCGGTTTGCTTGGTTATGCGCAGGGATAAAAATTTTGATTGGTTCTCGAGGGTCACGATGGAAGGTGCTCGTACAAAGTCACATGACCTCGTCAAGATCTTCAGCTGGGGAAATTAATTCATGAAGAAGCCAATGGATGTAGCTGACAAGTGGACACTTAAAAGACTACTGAGCACTGAACTGTTCAACAATTTTTTATCTTCTTTCGATAACAACTTGGGATGGGGTGGGGGGATAACCTTTTATCTCTAGAATTTAGTGAGATTGATTTATTTCTTCTCCATCTGAGGATTTCTATTCTATCTGATGTGCGGTCGCGAGCGCCCTATCTCCGCACAACTTTGCATGTCCTACCATAACATTACATCCTAAATCCTAAATTTTATCTCTTGAATCAGGCCTTTCTGGGTTTGAACCAAGTCACGTGGTTTGGTTCAAAAAGTTGTAACCACCGATCTGCCGATTGATAGTGGTTCACGCCTGGTTCACGCTATGAACTATGGGAGATGAACATCGCATGTTTGGCTATTTTCACACTGGTCCCTCTGTGTAGGTGTATACAACTGAAATATCCCTGTCTAACACAGTTGGGCTCGTTGAAGTTAGAATCTAAGGTAAAACATGAATTTGATAGTAGCTTATGACGTCAAATCACATTGCTTGAATCGCACATGAAATCTGGTTCGAACCACAATCGTTTTGGCGAGCTGGGTCTGTTTACTCACGTGACTTGTGAAGTAATAGGTGACAACCGCACTCGCTAAAACTCGCCCATGACTCCACTCACAAACTGGAGATTTCGTACCCAAGACAAATCGTGACCTATTAAGGGACTGCGTACCCAAGAGATTTCGTCAGCACAATTTCGTACCCAAAGGGAATTTACTGATTTGGACAATGACCATTAAATCTCGTATTTTATAGTTGAATTGACAATATCTAAAGGACAAGATGGCATTTATTTATATATTTAAGTAAAAATGAAACTAACCTCTGGATGTGTTCTCTTTTTATTCATATTCAGTAAGGTTTCAGGCGGTAAATTCAATGCAGCTTGTTTGGACTGAGTGACTAGCTCTTCCGTGAGCATAATCTACAACATCTAATATATTAATACGGTTGGCTCTCTTTTTAGAGAGAAAATGGTCTATTAATCCATTCATATCCAGCGACCCTTAAGATCACTCACTTAACCCTGAGCGATGCCACAAGTTTAGAACGGGTTCTAATGTGTTGAGTGGTGAAGGTAGTTTGCTTGTGTTTTGTTTTATTCTCTGCCTCTTTACTTCCTGCGCATAATTTATTTAGCATGCATCATAACTCATTTAGCATGCATGCTAAATAGTGCTTTTCTGCAAGAACGGCTTTCCATAGTTTTTTTAGTAAGTGTGTTCCACGGACCTTTAGAGCCCAGGTTTGGACTCTAAAATCCTACCAAATGAGAAAGGAAGAATCGCCCCAGGGGCGGATCCAGGATTTGAGAAGGGGGGGGGGGGGGGGTTAATTCAGTTCTGAAAAGTGACACTTGTGGCGCCACTAACAATGATTTCTGAAAACACTACCAGGGGTCAATAAAAAGCAACACACAGTGTGGAATATGAGGCTACTTAAGATACTCAAACTTTCTGTTTCCAATAGAAATATTGATTTCTATAGTTCTGCACAAAAAATAACCATTTTTAAAACACACCTCTTGCTTTTGAATTGGCTATGTATACATGCCTTTGGGGCTACTTATCGATGTTCACAATAAAGGCTAGAATAAGTGTCACTTAACTCTGGTAACCATTTACAGAGTAAAGCCTAACACACACTTGAGCAGCGCGACGCAGCGCAGCGCAGCGCGACGCAGCGCAGCAAAAATGTGAGCAATTCACACTGTAGCAGCGTTTTGCTGCCGCTGCAAGCTGCAGCAAAATTTTACCGCCAAAAAGGCACAACAGCGTTTAAAATCGTTTTCCTTAAAATTACGTCAATGTGGCCGAAAAAATTGAACAGAATCGCTTGACCTTTCGATTTTCTTTCAATTAATTGATACAAGTATTAATGTAGTCGCATCTGAACCCTACTAAATCCCTAAGATTTCCAGGGATTTGACTAAATCCCTGGAAATAGGAGGGTCATTTTTGACTAGTTTACTGGTAGCTTTTCAGAAGGATTGTTGAATGACAGTTAACTTTGTTTTATGCTTATTTGAGTGCTACTTTTGATTCCAGACTATCAGAGTAATGAGGATTTGGCTAAATACTTGGTATTGTGCTAGAATATTGAAGCTCAACCAAAATAAAATTCTTGATGATAATATTTAGTAACATAAAATGATATTCATCATTTTCGTTGTTATCAATATTATCACTATTATTATTATTATTATTATTATTATTATTATTATTATTATTATTTTT
>OZ012685.1:11681591-11731591 GCA_963942565.1 Maea johnstoni | reverse complement strand
ATAAATCAATAGTTGTTGTTTCGTCTTTATTTTTTCATTTCCACCATTTTTAATTAGCCCAAAGTATGCCTTTATTAGACAGGTATTACATGTACCTGGATGGTAGGGCCTTTTGGTAACTATTGTGAGAGCTATAACATGTCCAATCCCAGAGCAGAACAAAGACGCCACTTGCTGCCGCTAAACACGCAGAGGATTATAAAATCTTAAAGTTAAAATACGTGTTGTCGTTCATCCAATGTCAGTGTTTTAATAAAAGATGGGGTATTTATTCAGTGGAAAGAATCAGCGATTTATTAAAATAAGGGCGCTTTTTTGGCCAGAAATCAGTGCTTTAGGGGTATTTTGATAACGAGCGTATGCGCCCCCCTAAATACCCAAGTGCCCCCCCCCCCCCCCCCCCCAGGGTTCAGAACACAGCATTATTAAGCTTCCCCCCCCCCCCCCAATAACTTATTGCTTTATTCACGTAATGCTAGTAAAAATCTTGATTTCCTCAGTGTATGATAATTGTTTTTCATGCCTTCATACATTGTGGGATAAACTTTAGCAGCGGCAGTTAGCTCTTCCTCCATGAACACGTTGTACGACCACATGGAGGAAGGGCGCGGCAATCTCCCGGTTATTACGTCATAACCATTGCCTTGCCGTATTTTGATTGGCTGAAGGCCCTGCAGCGTTTTTGCTGCGCAGCAAAATATTCCTCCAGAGAATACCTTGCTGCGCTGCGTCGCGCTGCGCTGCGCTGCGTCGCGCTGCGCTGCTCAAGTGTGTTAGGTCTAAGGCATTAAGACCAAACTATATTTTGCTGCGCTGCGTCGCGCTGCGCTGCGCTGCGCTGCGCTGCGTCGCGCTGCTCAAGTGTGTTTTAGGCTTAACACGTATCTATTGTATGTAGATGTGGTCAGATCCAAATGGGTGGGATAAAACCTAAAGGCCTCTGTACCAGGGAAGTGAACTCAATTATTTCAAGTGTAATCAGTCAAGAAATAGGCTGACTAGTGATTAATTCTTCATGTAGCAAAACTCTGGGTCCTGTGTAGTGCATTTTAGAGTAACGCTAATTTTACTTTAAACCTTGTTGGCCTAATTTTAGAAATAATAGCTGTTAATCATGTCACTAAGGATCATGATACAACCCTAATCAATAAGGGAAATGATAATTGTGATAAATGATCTAGAAGTTTGAGAGGTCAAAAAACTTCACCCTCCCCAACTCACCTAACAAAACTGAGGAATTCCAAGCTTAGTCACTATTCTACTAGTATTCTTAGCCTCCAAATCAATCATCCCAGACCGTGATGGTGTATCTATTCGTTAACAGCATACCATATTTTCGCGTGTATAAGACACACTTTTTTACACAAATTTTTACACTCAATACGGGGGAGCGTCTTATACACAAAGCTAGAAATCTAGGGTGTTTTACATCGAGTGCCCAAGCCACACACAGATCACAAATCGATGACCAGCCATTACCGCAACTCGTATCAGAATTGAGGCTCAGGTATGATTCCATTTCAATTGTGTTTCTAACATGTTTGGCACGTCTCTAACGGTTCAACTTCAGCAGTACTGGTAAAACCTTATCAGTCCTATATGGCCGTAGACACCATAGTAAATTGTTTGTTATATCGGACCTGTCCAGCCGGTTCTTTTTTAAGCACAATAATTACAATACACTGCATGAATGTCCAAGCCCCTATTGTCTATAGAGTAGCATAGTGACTTCAAATTACAATCAACGGTTCATATACCCGTCAAGTCTCCTGTTTTTAACAGGAGTCTCCCGTTTTTTGGACTTCATTTTACCTGCCTCCTGTTTTTTTCTTGTCTCCTGTTTTTCTCCTGTTTCCCTAGAAAACCAGGGTAAAGCAACTATAATCTCCTGTTTTCCTCAAGTTCAGCCCAGATCTACTTAAACTCCTACAGCTTAGCATGCAACTCGGCTCTTCTAGCCTGCCTAAACAATACTCAGTTGACCTAATTGAACCCAGCTTGCCCAAAAGTTGCAATTAGCCTAGATAACCATTCCTATTTTTCTTGGATTAAGAAAAGAATGGATATGTAACGAGAGACCAATTACTATATGCCCTATAGTTACATGCTGGCCTCATGCCAGGACTACCAGATAAGGCAGCAGGGCGAGGTCACGTGGGAACAAGGACCAATCAGGGCTATCTTGCATCGATTACATTACAGAGAAACCTTGTCTCCACCACCTGCTGGGGGTGCCCAGAGCACCTATTGGCGACCATTAGTTGACACTGGTTGAGGCTAGCATGTTCAGGTTGACCGGCTGGTTTCCATTCCATGTGTTTGGTCTTCTAAGCTATTTTTAGCAGTAGATATGTTTTAATTGATATTAAGCTGAATTTAAAGAAGTAGAAAGAGGTGCATGCTGGTCTAGCATCATAACATTAAGAAAAAAATGGCTGATAAGGAAAATTCACCTCCACGTAAAAGAGCAAAATACATGTGCAAATTTTGTGATAAAATTGCTCAAGAGTATCCAGATATCACAAGAAGTAAACTGGGAGATGTTCACGCCTTCTGCAAAGTGTTTAAAGTGGACATATCTATAGGAAATGGTGGAGCCAGATCAGGACCCAGTTCAGGTCAGAGATGTGTCAGGATACTCTGTGTGAAATGAGGGTTTCATGGAATTATTATAAATGCCTGATGGGTGGAGTGACAAGAGTGGAACCTGGTGCCAAACAGAACTTTGAATATAATATATTAAAAAATGTGGTTCCCTGTTGAATTATTTGGATGATTGTAGTTTAATACATTAATTATTATGATAACATTTACCTATCCAGGTAATGTAACCTGTTTAAAGTGAAAAAAGGAATAGGTTTCATGAAATTCATGGACTGACAGGAATAATAAATATGGTCATGTTAAAATTGATTTGTTGTTATTATGTCCATCTGTTTACTGCAGAGAGTTGAGACTTGAGAGTATTGGCACTACGTTAGGTAGGAGCCACCTGGTGGGATGTTGGTAAATTATATATACAGGTGCGGCACCTGGTGGGAAGTTGGTAAACTAACATATGGTAGCGGCACTGCCGCGTGATAAAATCTCCTGTTTTTTTTGTCTGGGGTTGACAGGTTTGTCAACGTAATGTTTGTCCGAATCCAGTGCTAGTTAGTAAGATGACCCCCATTTCTTTCATTTGTATTTAGAAAATAATTAGAAACATGGGCCGAAAGGGGGTGCGTACTATACACAAAGTAGACCGAAATATCTGACTCTCCAACAGCTATGGTGGCGATTTTCTATGCTTATTTATCTATTTCTGGACGTTTATTGGTTATGTTACTATCTCTATTGCTGTTGTGGAACAGAAATAGATAAATAAGCATAGAAAATCGCCACCATAGCTGTTGGAGAGTCAGATATTTCGGTCTATACACAAAGCTAAGGTCTATACATCTTTATAAAGGCCTGAATAAGGGCTGCGTCTTATATACGGGTGCGTCTTATATGTGCGAAAATACGGTAATCTCCTCAAACAAGATATTCCTCCTCTCAGGCCAATCCCTGTCTGACACCAATCAGCTTGTTGCCGTCTCAAGGACTAGCGAAACAAAGAACAGGCAAGAATTGCAATTGAAACTGGTGGCCTCATGGAGTAAAGCAACTTGTTTTCATGTTTGTCCACAGGTGGCGTAGTGGTGCAAAGTGACTCACCAGCCAGGAGTAGGGTTCGACTAACCACTTGAACCCCCCTGGACCCCCCACTGCGCCCATATATCACAAACATTTGAGAGAGTAGGAAAAGAAAAGTTCACATTCCAATAACCTTTGTGACAAAGCTAAGAAAAAATATTTCGCAGAGAAAGAGATCAGTAAAACAATAAACAAAATCTTCATAAATCAGGTACGCTTAGTAGAGAGATGACAAAAAGTAAATACAGAAGAAAGAAATTGCAAAATATAGTAAAATGAATAGATCAAAGAGAGAGAGAGAATACAAAAAAGAAAAAAAATGCAAACATGAAGGGGAGAGAAAGCAAAGAAATGACATAAAGAAAGGGTACATAAACAATATATATAAAATAAGCCCCCCCCCCCCTCCCATCACCCCCTATCAGAAATAAGTATATTTGAGAGGAAATGAGAGAGGGAGAGAGATCAGATATTAAACAGTTTGGCAAAACTAATATCTGGCTCTGAAATATGATCAGAAATCATAGATTGGAGAGAGAATGGCCCAAAAAATCGAAAATACATCAAGAATGCAAATTGAGAAATAATGCAAGATAATTCTATTCCTTCTCTTGCAAAAAGAAAGTGAAAAGAAATAAACAGGAAAGAATGCATTGGTCAGTAATTCAGAGAGAGAGAGAGAGAAATGCAGAAAAAGGACCAACGGAGAATAGAGAGGGAAAAAGACTGATGCAGTAGATTTTTTAACCTTTTTGCAACATTGTATTATCTTGTAGATACTGTTGTATCATATTGTATACAACTGTATCATTTCAAATGCAGAGAGTTGCCATTGGCAAAGGGGCCCGTGAAACACTTCTTTTTTTAAAAATATAGACTTAAAAGCCTTACACAACAAAAATAACTATCAAACATCTCCCTTGGAACCTCCGGCCATTGATCCAAGGCGGCAGTTTTGGATGGCAATGCACAGGCAATTCAGTTAGTTAAATAAACGGTTTTGAAACTCAGTATTTATATATGGATAAATCAATAGTAATAAATAAAGAACTGTTGATTACTGTCTTATAACTAAGATTTCCAAGTTCATTATTTTCGAAAAATGTGCCTTAGTTATAAATATATACCCATAACAGGGTTCCTTTGAGGGTTCTTTAAGGGACAATTGCTAAGTCTAGAAAGCTAGGTATGGATAAATCCAATGGAGATTAGCGACCTGTGTGATAAGTACTGAGAAACTGTTATAGATTAGTGGCTGAAAAACGGTGCTGTTATTTAACTATTTTTCTTTTATTTCGGGAAAGTCTAAAAACTGAAATCTGGCATTTGGCAAAAATATCCAGAATACAACGGGACAATAAACTTGCATTCTTCTTTTTTATGATTTTCACTGTCTTTTGCAGCCAACTCAAGTCATTCCTTCAACTTCAATGAAAATATTAAAGAAGCTTTATAAATATCATACTTATGTCTAAAATAATGAAACCTAATATATGTGGAGAGATCCAGGGATTTAAGTTGCTTATTTTCTGCATTAATATTGAGAACATTGACTAACAGGGATAGCAGACATTTCCTGTACTTAATATGGTCCTGTTGTGCACCACCATATTATGCAGCCCATTAAAGCGTAGATTCTTAATTAATCTCTGGAGGCCAAACATGGAGGAAGTGATAAGAGCAGCAGGATTCTGGAATATGAAACCCTTGATCTCCTTAACACTTTCATGTCCATAATATAGCCTGGATATTAGTGTTTCAGGTTCGAATTTCACATTTTATTTTGAACAGGAACCTTTAAAAAAGTGATCTCCTTAATATAAATACCAAACATTACATTCGCCACCCCAATGAAATATTTAGGTTTGTGTACAATGAACACTAGTAATTAAATTGCAATGATTTTCAATTCATATTAAACCTGTTTTGAGGACCAACTACTGCTCGTCTCTCTACTGAGGTCAATCTGTTTGCTGAAAGGTTTCCTCATGATGTCAATGTTGAAAATCAACTATGTACCATTATGGGCAATACTTTTCTTAGCTAAGGTTAAATTGTAATTAACTATAACTAACTGTTAAGTCAAAGTTGAAATTTCATTCCTTACACTTTTCACAACTAAACAACCAGTATGAGTAACAGATTAACATGAGCTTACATGTTCAAGAAGGCTAGAACTTTTGAAATAACCTTATTTGATCAAATGGTCAATATCAAAATTACATTTTCTGTTCACAGCATCTATGTAACATACGTATTCCGACATGTACATTTAACTGATGTGTGATGGTTATGTCAGGAAATACAAGGCCCTGAAATCTGTGAATTGTGCAATTTGGCCTAAAAAAGGGGCATATAGCCCGTACCTTAGGGGGACAATATCTCAAAACAGCTACCAGATACAGATGTCCATCATACAGCGACTTAAAAAGGGGTTTATAGGCTTTTAAAATATAAGGGTTATTTGCGGTCTCCCTGACTGGTACCAATAATCCCTACTGGCCCAAGGACTAGACTGAAATAATTCTTTGTCTTTTTTTAAATTCTTAATCTTCATATAGCAATTCGGCTGAATTATATAATATATAACCTATCTTCAAGTATACATAAATCAAAACCAAACTGTGCGGTGTAACAAGGGCCAAAGCTATTCATCGTTGTATAGTTATAAGCTGTTACGGCTTCTTATCTCAATTCGGCAAGAGTTTAACATTGATTAAAATTATTCATGTAAATATATAAGGTATTGCATATGCGTCAAAATTTCAGAAACCTACATATGTTTTGCATGATGGTTTGTGAGTGTTCATGATTAATTCTGTATACAAACAGAATAGCAGAATGTGTGTGATGTCTTTATACTGTATATGGGTCCTTGGCTGAAGGAAGAATCCGACTAAGCATACAGAATCACTTTACTTAAATAAAAATGTTTCTTCGTTCTATAGTAAATAAAGTTCAGTTGGGTTTCTCTCACCCTATTGTGAGAGCATTTAGGGTCAATGGATGTGTGGATGTGTAGAAGTACAACTGGAAAAGGATGTTCAAATGTTTAATGCCAGGCTTTAATAATCCTTCTTGATGTTACATAACACAGGTAGCAGTCGTTCGGCTTCACCTTTCTGTCATAAGAGTTTCATAGTGTTTATAAAGAGTCAGACATTCAAGGCTACTTCACCAAACTTTCAAAATTCTTGCTAATTCTCTGCCTACAATCCTAACTTGACATACACAATCTTGTATAAATCCATCATGAATCAGGTAACATCCTGATAATCTGTTAGAAATCATCTCTCATAATCCATGCTCATTGGAACCATCAATGAACCACGAGAGGTTCACATGTCCATCTACACTGGGACAGCCAGAGCCAGCTTGCGCTCACTGGCAACAAAGTAACTCTCGCCGAGTTATATTTAGCTACTCAGCAAAGCCAGGTCATACAAGGGCTGATTCTCTCATTTACATCTAGATTGCCGCCCATGACGGATCTTATAGTCCGGCAGAAGTATGGATGAACCTAGAATTTTTTTATAAAGTTTTTTTCTCAACTGATATTGGTAGTTTAGAGTGTCCTCTTTCAGAATCTGCCAGGTGGACTTCGGTCACCCTTGAGCATTTTGAGAAATTCAAGATGGCGTCCAAGATGGCTGCCATTTTAGGTTTTTGGCTATAACTTCCATTGTATTCAGGCTAGGATATTAATTCTGGAGTTTAAACATATGTTTTGGGGGACAAGGAATCCATTGAAACCATCTATGAGGTTACGTTGAGTTTGCTTCTTGAGGAAATCCAAGATGGCGTCCAAAATCATTGCCATTCTAGGTTTTTAGTAATAACTTCCTTTGTGCTATGTCTATGATGATAATTTTGGTGTCTAATCATATGTTTTTGGGGCCCAGGAATTCAATAAAACCATCCATGAGGCTGCCTTGGGTTTTCAAATTTAAGATGGCGTCCAATATGGCCACCATTATAGGGTATTAGCCATAACTTTCTCTTTGTTTGGTCTGGTATGATAACCTTGCTGCCCAAACAGATCTTAGTTGGACCACATAATTCACATGGCCATATACGAGGTATGGGAGGTCTGGTTAGATTAGTGTCAGAATGTGTTTCCATCTAACAAAAAATCCAAGATTGTGCTTAAGGTGGCCACCAATTCAGGGTATTTGCCATTGTAACCATAATGTTTTGGAGACCATGGAATTATTGGAACCATTCATAAACTTTATGGGACCATGGAATTCATTGGAACCATTCAAAAGGTCCGGTTGCATTTACCTCTTAAGAATATTCAAGATGGCATCTAAGGTGTTCAAGAAGGCTGCCATATAAGGGTTTCAGCCATATAACTCTGTGTTTGGTCAAGAATGATAGTTTGTGTCTAAGAAATTGCTGTTGGGATCAAGGTAATCACTTTAGTTAGTTTAATGTTGTCCAGTGGTTACTAAGTAAAGGAATCCAAGATTGCATCTGCATTTGTGACTTGATACTCACAACAATCAAGATTTCACCTATGTATGTTTAAATGCATATTCATGGGTCATTCGTGTATTTTCACATATTTTCATAATGCAAATTAATCATATAGCCAGTATCCATTATGTTTTATAGGATCCTATTAGAACTTCCATGAGCCTGGCTACACAATTTAGTATAACAGATACAAATAAACAAAAAGGTGTCTGTGCATCATTTTGACACCCAAACCCTCAAAAATTACCTAAAAATATTATTCTTGACATGTCATTTTCGAGCATATAATTGAATATTTTTACCTCAATATAATTCCCATGATATTGTATAATAATATCCTGCCTTATTGCAATAAGTAAATACATAATTGTAGTTATAAGCCAAATATAGTGTTGTGTCACTTGGAAAACAGGACACCTACCGCCACCGATAATGTTTCCAACTTGATTTCTAACGCTGTCATTCAATTTTCCACCTAGCTCTGTTGGACTTGAAATTTCTACTAGCAAATACCCCATAATCTTTGCAATGGGCTCTATTTATATCTTTATATTTTATGCAAAGGACTATCCTGTTGGGGTAGGGCTAAATGATGTATGTAGTTATGAAAAATGTCCAGATTTAAGTGTTCACACATTTCATTTTGATTCAGACATTGATTTAAATGAAATAATTGTGTCACATGCCAGTGCTTATTGTGTCATGTAATATGCTGATTCTCTAAAACTAGTGAACACTTATTGAATTAGTAACTCCACCTATTACAGGTTAAATATAAACCTGTGAATCTAACAGACATTATCCCTAAATCAGTTAAAACCTGACGTTCAATCCGAAATATGAGTGTCAAAAATAGCTGATGACCTTATTAAGGCCCCTTTTCACATCTAATTAATGTTATAGATGGAAGTTTTGCTACATAGAATTTTCAGATAACAGCCTTTGGAATTGCACTAACATTGTTATAACCTGAAACAGGCCTAACATTCCTTTGCCCATTTCCATTATGGTTGATTTTTAAGAAATATTAATGTAAAGAAATGAGAGTTTGGTCTGATTTTAACCTGAAAGGCATCCCTCCAATCTAAAAGGAGCGAATTTAATGTATGCAGCGAGATCCTCTACATCTAGAGGCTTTTAAGATCTGTTTGAGTAGACAACAGCAACACAATAGGCCACACACATACCATCAGCTCTGTGGTCATACTCCAAATAAAAGGACAAGCATAGCTTGTCTCCCTTTATATACCACTTATGGGAGCTACTCTTGTATTTTACCTTTAACTGATATGGATGCAAAGGACACGGACCCTGGTTAATCCTTTGAAGCCGCACTACCCCCCCCCCCCCCCCCCCCACCCCGTCCCCCATTTAAATTGCATACAGACTTAAAGCATTTGGGAATTGAATATAGAGAATGGTCAAATGAATAATTGATAATATTAAGATATAAAAAATTACTAAATGACAAAGTCTTGAATATATGTGTATCCTTACAAATTTCAGTGTTGAAACCTTGATCTTTATGAGTATCAAGTCACATTATCAGCTGTGACCATGGATTTCCCTACACTCTTAATCCCTAAACAACCTGATGATGCCCTCAAAGGATTTTATGGCCCCTAAACATATTGCTTGGCCACAATATTACCATTTTTGATGCAACACGATGCAGGTTATGGCTGAAACCATAAACTAGGGGCCATCTTGAATTCAAAATTAAATGCAACCAGATCTTATATATGGCCAAGTGAATTCTGTGGCCAAACAAACATCTATTTTTACACCAAGGTTATTATTCCAGACCAAATAAAATGAAAGTTAAGGCTAATACCCTAAAATGGATGTCATATTGGACACCATATTGGAGTTCTCTAAAATTGGAAACCCAAAGATGCCTCATGGATGGTTTTATTGAATTCCTTGTCCCCAGAAACATATGATTAGACACCAAAATTATCATCATAGATGTAGTACAAAGCAAGTTATGACTAAAAACCTATAATAGCGACGGTTTTGGACGCCATCTTGGATTTTCTCAAAAAGTAAACTCAACATAACCTCATAGATGGTTTCAATGGATTCCCTGGCCCCCGAAACATATGTTTAGACACCAGAATAAACATCCTAGCCTGAATACAATGGAAATTATGGCCGAAAACATAAAATGGCAGCCATCTTGGACGCCATCTTGAATTTCTCAAAATGCTCAAGGGTGACCGAAGTCCACCCGGCAGATTCTGAAAGAGGGCACTTTAAACTACCGATATCAGTTGAGAAAAAAACTTTATAAAAAATTTCTAGGTTCACTCAAAATATTGGGTTTGGCTACCGGACTATTATACCTGGGGTCAATTAGTCACAATACATTTGTGTCATATTCAAGGGAAATGACTTTGATTTCACTAAGATTTCATAAATGATGGTGAGAGAATACCCGGCAGACAACTGAAAAGGTTTGATGAAAGATATGCTGACAAGTCTCAATCATTTAGTTTGAGAAGATGACTCTGTAGTATGGATCCACAACACTCAGTATATTTATTTAATGCTGCCAATGAAACAAAGGCCATTGAAACAGTGTCACCAAATGAGCTTGGTAGTGAATTTTTTTTTATAAGAAGTTTTTGGTTTATTTACCTGAGAGTCAACTATGACCACCATCTAATACATAACAGAGGTAAATAGTACTTTATACAGGTGCAATATAAATACAGTTGCTATGGTTACAGTGCCATATTTTAATGGGATGTTCTTGTTAACTTCTGTGTACAAAACATTAAAATGTGTAATTGTCACTCCTGACTGTGTATATCAGCTTGTGAAGTACAATATATGTTCGTTAACAAGCTATATAAATACTAACTCTTATTTTTTGGCAAAATTGGAGCTTTACCATGATTTATAATGGATGTATATTGTACTGCAGGTTATAAATAAGAGAAGGATGTGTACACTGGAAAGAGCATCATGCTTGACAAATTTTCAAAATAATTAGAAATGGTGTTTCATTTTTTGTCGAGCATAGCATGCTTCCTATTGATACTGGCCTTGTATCTTTCTGAATAAAACACTTTTCTCATTTCACCAATAACCTGCTGTTTTTGTAGTTTCTTTTCCTGGATGAAGACATAATAAATATTTTTTTTAGATACGAGTATGAGAAAACTAAAAAATGGGCTATTGTCCATACCTCCTAAAATGATACGTTCAACAGGCAGATTTTTAGCCAAACAACAACTCTCCTTCAAATATTTTGTGAACTTTCGCTTTATTTACAAGTTATTTTCAACCGGAAGAGAAGCAGACGATACCTTCTAGATAAAGTGTAAAAGGGTTAATGACCCTCTAAGAACAGTTAAGCTCTTGATGATTGAATAATCTATGCCAAGATGAGTCCATGACTCAATGTTTAAGGACATATTGGCTCTTAAAATTAATGATAAGAATAATTTTGAAATTTTCTAATAATTTCTATGAGAATTTTTTTTTTTGAAATTAAAAATCATTAATAGTTTGCTGGATAATCCTGATAAGATGTGCTTGGATTTAGACCTGGACAGATCTTTAGAGTCAATGACTCTATGCATGTTCATTGTGTTACATTTTAAGGACAGTTGAACTCTTGATGAGAAATTGTTTATGCAAAGATGATTCAGTTATTCCATGTTTATGTCTAAGAACCTAATGGATAAGAAATTATCAAGAATCACTGAATAATTTTACAATTTCTATAAGAATTCTTTTTTGAAATTACGATTATTAAGGGTTTGCTGGATAACCTTGACAGGATGTGTGTGGATTGAGTCCAAGACTGATCTCTGATATGTTGACACTTCTGTGTCATATTCAATTGGCATTGCTGTATTTATCCAATTCATGGTTGGTAAATTCAGTGGGTGGTACTGAAATAAAACATTCATATAAGTTTATTTTCCTCTTCTTGGTGATTTTTTCTTTTCTTCAGTTCTGGAATCTTCATGCAGCTTTGTCAAGGAGCACCTGTCATTGTATACAACACACACTCTTGCAATCAAATAAAATGACAAGTAGAATACAAAGTTACAATTGAAAAACACCATCAAGTTTTAGTGCACACTAGTGTACTGATAAAGCATTAAGGGTGAGATTAAGTTGTAGCTACTAGCTAATAGGCTGTAAGAGAGGAGTGCAGTTGACTTTTGACAGGTGGTCCTTGTCCGACCACACTGCGGGGAAGTGCTGCACATGTGGTCATATATTAGGTTTCTTGAAAGTCATGTAGAGTTCATGTCAGAAGTGGAGACAGGAAAGGGCACCAACACCATTAAAGCACAACTACAAGGCCTAGTGAATCTGCCAGTACCTGAAAAGATATAAGATTTATAATGCAAATATTGATAAAAAGCTTCATGTCATGCACATAACAAGCACATTAAACAATATTTGAATTAAAAAAAATATTGTTAATCAACACTACAGAAGGAAAACCGCGTATCCACAACTTCAATTATTATTCAATCATCGGTCGTTCAGATGGACCGATGATCAATCTTGAAAATTGTGACCGATTTCGAACACTAATGTTAATGTTGGCTTATAATGCGTTCTCCATATTGAATATTCAGTCATCGGACCATGGCACATTTAGTTTATTCAATGCCAAAAGTGAAAGGTAGTTACATCTGTATTTTCCTGGTGGCATTGTGTAAATCCTGACCCCCTGGCCACTTCTGTTATGTCATGGCAATCTTGGACAATCTTGGTCAGGTTTTCGCAGTGGAGACCAATTTCCCTAAAACGAAAGAAAATATTGAAGTATGTTCATCACAGTTCATGCTTATGTCACTGATATTATCAGAAGTAATAAACATGTATATTTTCACTTTTATTACTACTGCCAGAGACACTGAATTCAAAGTATGTGCCACTACTGGTGGTTCTACTACTACAACAACTACTACTTCTACTACTACGACAACAACTACTACTACTACTACTACTACTCTCACTGCTACTTTCGTTAATACTACCAGGGATGAATACACGGCCCTGATTCTACTACATGTACCACTACTGCTACTTCTATTACTGCTGCTACTACTTCTACGACTACTTTTTAAGTATGATGAACAATAATAGGCACAACAAACTTCTACTTGCACTTTTGTTGTAACTACTCATATTCCTAGTGTTCATCGAATCTATATCTTGTCTTTTGGTATAAGTGTACTGATCTTTAATTTCCTGTTAAATTCTATCTATAACCTTATGCTTTCATTTCCATCTCCTGGTTCATTACTGTGCTTGAGTGCCCCAGGCTAGTTAGGTGCAGCAAAATGTGCAACACACAAGTACAAGTAAACCCATCTGTTGCTGCAGCACCCACACTAGTTCATTTGAAATAAACGCTTTGGGGGCTCGACATTTCTGTCCAGATTTGATATTTCACCCCCTTAACGTTTATTGCAGTTGTGGTCTTTTATCTAGAGCACTCGGCTCTGAGGGCACTTACGTTAATTTGTGCACCTGATTCGTTTTCCCTGACGTCCTCTGCCAAGTAGTACTTAGCAGCATTTAAATAGATCATGTGATTTTTCCTTTAAATGATATCATTTTATATTGTTTTGGTTCTTTATTTTGGTACTTTGTACTACATATTCCATTTCATTTTGATTCTGTATTTCTATGTAATTCTGGGACTTACATGCAACTGCTTATGTGCGAGTCTAGCAGAAAATAAACGTGGCTTCCCTTCGACTTTATGTCTTAGGCCTCAAAAACGGCTTAATAAGGGACGACATTGACAAGGACGCACACAAATTGTTTAAATACATATCAAGGATATTGGAACCGCAAGTAAGTATAAAGAACTGAAACCAAAAAGTAAATTTTGCAGCCATTTTTGTTACGCCTCAAAAACAAGGCGGAATTCTGCTCAAGTAAAACCAGGCTAACTTCATTCGACGCCGAAGCTGGAGATAGGACCAACAGTATTGAAAATAACCAGCAAGACGGCTAATTCATTAGACTACACCCACACATGCAATAGAGATGCAGTCTCAAATCAACTTCAAACAAACACCTTATTTTACCATAAGATATACTGTAGAATGGCTAATTTTTCTGTGTGTTTTAGTTTCCCGTTTTTTTTCCCGAATGCTATCAAACAGGAATAATTAACACAGGGAAAATCTATACAGTTCATGTCCAGGCTTAATAAACACGGAAAATTTTGACCTTAGTTAAATAGACTGGCAGAGCTTTATCTCTGAAGTGTCTGACCAGCGTTTACTCAGAGTGTTAGCAGTCATCACTCATTGCAATCTACATGCGGCGGGGAACAATCGCTAATTTCACTAGATGACCACTGATCATACTGTGACTCCTGCTCAACTATGTGCCACTTAACAGATCACATCGCCGTAGATCTATTTCTGGACGCCTCTCTAGACTGGCTATAGTCCCATCGCCACATGCGTTACTGCAATTAAGGCCCTGCACGTGCAGGTACCCATTAATATTTAATCTCTGGTATACTAAAATTAAAGGTCTACATAAAACGGTGAAAATGAAAAACGGGAAATAGTATACATCCTCTTTTCGGAAATATTAGAAACAGAAACACCCAAAATTGAGAAATTAGGGAAAATTGTCACACGGAAAAATTAGCCATTCTACAGTATACATATAATACCACTAATATAATCTATTAAAAGGATAACTAATTAATCACTAACAGAGCTGACAAATATGCACATTACATAAACATGTATGTATCAAG
The DNA here is from genome assembly GCA_963942565.1 of Maea johnstoni. Lineage (NCBI taxonomy): Eukaryota > Metazoa > Annelida > Polychaeta > Spionida > Magelonidae > Maea > Maea johnstoni. Next base: position 11,716,671 of record OZ012685.1, on the reverse strand, counting down.
AAATCAAGAAGATAGTTAATGAAAATGTAATGAGTGATTTTCAACAAGTTGATATTTGGATACATGTCCAACCATTTAGGACCAATAAATCAAGGAAATACATATTATTAATAGTAAATATACATTAAGTGAATTTCAACTACATGTAGTTGGCATTTAGGCGACGGTTACTTGATTTATTGGTACCCGGATCCGACGATCAAAGTGGAATAGCCCCGCCGGGAAAATATATGTAATTCCCAAAATTTATTTTGTGCTCTGCCGCCAAGTCGCAATTAGGCACCCCAAACTTACAATAAAAATATATAATGTTCTATCGAGTCACATCCTTATCTCAAGCTGACTCGATATCTTGTAAAACTCTAGCTTTAAAGCGGCTTCAATAGATTAATGGTGCAGCTTGTTATGAGAGCTCAATTAAATGACCCGCTCTATAGCCGGGCTATAAATAGCTATATACAGCATGCTGGTATCTGTAATCGAATGCGCCTTCACATGTGTTGGCCACTCAGCTCATAGGACGTAAAAAGTAGCAGGTAATGATAAATATATAAATTTTATATATATATATATATATATATATACATATATATATATATATATAGAGGGAAGAATCCTAGCATTTAGGTTTAAAAGTGTATAAGATGCTACACTGTTTTAACATTCCCATGCTAATAATTTCATTCTAAGGTAGTAGATTAGATTACCTCGGGCACTGAGCTACTGACTGGCGTTGTCTAGTTACTTTGTCATCTTATTGCATTGCAATAATGTGACAAAGTAAGCCTCAATTAGTATCAACATTTTACCGATTCCGATTCAGAATGATCGCTATGAGATTTTATAGCGATCTTTTCCATGGGATCGTCGATACCATCCGATTCATTGGTATCGATTACACTTCTTACATATATATATATATATATATATATATATATATATATATATATATATATATATATATATATAGATAGATATACAGATATATATATATATATATATATATATATATATATATATATATATATATATATATAGATAGATAGATATACAGATAGATAGAGAGAAAGAGGGAGGGAAACCCCTACTTAGATCCTAGTGTTATTTCAATGGATAGGGATTGTTTTGTTCAAACACACTCACTTATAATTGTTTAGTAGTAACCAGTAACAAAATGGAATTTTTTCTTTAATGTGAAAATGGCAATACCTTGAAAATATTTACATCCCTGTAGCCTGAAGGTACTATATATCCTCAAAATCTGATTAATTAGATCCTGTGATTTTTTGTATTAACAACATCAAATAAAGAAAATTGTATCTATTATTTCTATCATTATTATTAATGTTACTGAATTATTTTATTACCCAAATATCTTCCAACACTTGTCTAAAATCTTCCAATATCATGAATATCATATTGAATGTTCAGAATATAGATAAATTCCTGTAGCCTGATAGTTGAGGGCCAGAAAAAAAACCCAAACCATGCAGTTAATTGAATCATTCTCTTGAAGATTATTATCATTATTATATAATCATTATTAATATCCCTCATTTGCATTAGAAATGATTAATAACATTTTTCATTTTGAGAGATAACACCAAAATTTGTGGTTTTACATGGTACAGGCCTGAAAAGGATAAAATAAGTTTCAAGTTGATTGGTTTTGATTTTACTGGTAGAATTAAAGACTAAGAAATAGCGACATGTCATCAAGAATAGTGTGTCCCTAACACTATCCAAAAGGAACTGAACATTTTAGTGAGTGCAACATGTATGGATGTAAGTGAATTCCAGTAACTTCAGAAACGACGCTAAAGCTTGGCATCGGGATCGGTATCACAATAATAGCGATGCCAATCTCAAACCTAAAAGTACCAAGTCAATAACAGTCCTAATATTTACCATACATGGTTATAAAACTACAATACTACAAGAATTTTAATATATAAGCACTCCACTTTTATAATAGCAATGCAATACAGTGTTGTTGAAATGCACCATCGTATTAAAAATTCATTCTTTTAATATTCAAAAATCTTCTTTAAGTTAAATCACTTTATTTTTTTACCTCTCTCCCGACTGTTAACCCACTCAACATTTCCAAGTGTAAAAAAAGAATAATAATAATTAACCGACCCTGTAAAATTGGTCTGGGATCCGGGAACCAATATATCAAGTAACTATCACCTTAAATAAATATGTCAGGCCATATAGGACCATAGGTGCCCTGGGAGATAGTGTGCCCATGAGAGTGTGCGCATGCCCTTGCGCATGCGCCGGCTAACACCACTAAAGTTCTGTTAGACAAAATTGTTCTCATCTGTCTCGTTTTAACACAACTTAACTGTCCTAATAGGCGACCGGCCAAGGGCCTGATTTTGAAAAACTAGTGTGCCGGCAAGGCAGAAGGTCACAACATGATTTATTTTGAAGGGGACAAGTAAATGAAATTTCCACATTTCTTTCTCGAGGCACTATAACTGATAAACCTGTTAATGTAAATTTATGCTCCAAAATATTTCAATATATTTATTAAGATGGTCATTAGCAAAATGTATTCATATATATATCAAACTATTTCTTGAGTATTTTGGGGGAAAATCCTTTCTAGAGTAATATAGACACCTGGTTACTGATGCATCTTGGAGAGATATAATTGTGTATTTATTCAACATACTTAAATTTTTGCTCATGACAGTTTAATTAAATTTTGCATCTTCAGTTGGCTTCTGATTGGTCCATTTTTCCATATGACAATTTGGGGCCCTCTGATTGGCTGAGAACCCAACATTGTGAACGCATGGTAAAACCAACATGGAGGCATGGTGTGATTGAGCTCCATAATAGAAACATTATTTCATAGTATACAAAGTCATTTACTTGAATCAATAGCTGCAAACATATCTTTGATATATACAAATGAGGTAGAAACTTTGCAAGGGGATCCAGGATCAACACAAAATCAGTATACAGGTAACTATTTCAAGTCATTCAATGAGTTAAATTACTAGTATAGAGTTATATGCTTCAATTAATCAAAGTACTTGAATAATGGACAAATAAATCCATTTAAGATAAATTTCGTATTATCATTCTTACCCACGTGTAGTGAAAAAAGGAACACATATATTGATTTTTTAACAAAATAGTTACATATCTGAGTTTAAGGATATAAATGAAGAAAGATGCGTGTAGCAATATGTTATATATTCAACTTTATCCTTACAGGGCAGTATGAATACTAAGACATTTGGGAGTCCAGTCAGGCTAGGAGCTCCTGCTAAAAAACGACGGACATGTATTGATCATTTGAAATGCATCATTTGCCAGAAGACAACAGACAATAAGTTGAGTGAAGCATCTCATATTGGAAAGTCTAGCATTGAGAAGGCTGCTAAAGAACGCAAGGATTTTCTCTGGAATTACTTGGTAGACAATCAAAATGCATGTATTGAAGTTAAGTACCATCGAAAATGTTTTCAAACTTATACAAGCAAGACCAACCTACTTCATGCTCGGAACTTGAGTGTAGATAAAGTGGAAGAGGCTAACCAGGATGACAACGGCAAAGATATAGTTTGGGTGACAACCAGAGCAGGATCAGCATCGGCAATAGACTGGTCGGTTTGTGTGGTTTGTCGAAAACTCTCACATAAAAAGAACAAGCATTTACATAGAGTTGGAAGCGAAACCTGTGCTGAGAGTTTCATGCGAGCTGCCATTCAACTTCGTGACCAGTTCATGATATTTTGCTGCACTAGTGAAGAGGATCAGTTTATTCACTGCGCAAAATACCATGGTGCCTGTCAGGCCTCCTATCTAAGCAGAGCAAGGCGATCAAATGAGGACTGTAAAGATGATACTTTGAACAGTTTTGAAAGTGCTTTTCTAAGCCTCATTAATGAAATCCAAGGAGATTTGGACAGCGGCAGTGCCTTCTTAATGTCAAATCTAATGAAGATGTACCAAAAACATCATCCTCATGGAGAAAATTTGTCCTATCAGAATTGGAAATTAGAAAGAAGACTTAAGAAGCATTTTGGAAAAGATATTACCATAATACCTCAGCTAGGTAGTGGTAAGTCAAACATAGTCATGAACAGTTCAGTGAAGTTGGCAGATGCAGTCAGAGCAGCGTCACATTTTAAAACCACATTGATGTCTAGTCAATCAGGATTTTGTTTGAGCCCTTATGTTACAGAAAGCAAGTCATCTGAGTTTCCAAATTCAAATGCCATTCTTCACCAAGCAGTGTCGATTCTGCGACAAGAGATGGAAGTTCTGAAGAAAAATAAAGACTTGATAGAATACTACCCAGCTCCTCAAGAACTAAGCTTACAGGCAAGTTGCAAGTTTGTTCCTCCATTACTTGCACGTACAATCATGGGGCTGATAAATGACAAAGCATTCGAAAATGCTGATAAAGAGCACTTGCCATCGGATGATCAAAAGCGCAAGTACCTTTCCATCTCTGAATGCATCATAAGTAATTCCCTAAAGGTGTTTACACCTTTCACCTTTGGACTTGCTGTGCAGATGCATCATGATTATGGAAAAAGTGGAATCATTGACAAGCTATCAGCTCATGGATTTACTATCAATTATGATGAAGTAAGGCGATTTCTTACAAGTCTTGCCACAGATGAACTCCAGAAAACAGGTAATGGAATATATACACCAACAGGTTTGATACCAACAAATTTAGGAGGATGCTTAATTCAAGAAGGGGATGACAACATCGACATCAACACTGAAACTATTGATGGAAAAAATACCTTTCATTCCATGGCTCGAGTTGTATTTCAGCAACAAGATAGCATACAATTGACTAATCAAGACATCTTCAGAGTGAAAAGATCAAGAGAGAAATCCCTGTGCCTTACAGATCATGATTTATCAAGTCTAACTGGTTGTGAGCCAATGGTAAAGCCTAAACAGCGCGCTGAACCACCACGAAGAGAAGACCCTATTGGACTCATAAGTTCATGTACATTAGATGTAACCTCTGTGAAAGATCTCTGTTGGGTACTTCTAAGACTTTTATCTCGAGGGGTCATTCCTCTTCCACCTGAGCTTCAGGATGCTAAAGAGTCAGATCAAATTGTGGCGTTTTGGTCTGGTTACAATGCACTTTTCTCTGAAACTACACAAACACCATCAACTGCAGTTTATGCACCCATCATCAATGCCAAACCATCAGACATGGCAACAGTTTACACTACTTTGTTACGTGGTAGGGACATGTCTAAGCAGCTTGGTCAGCAATCCAGCATTCAGACTATGGACCAGCAGCTATATGCCATAGCTCAACAAGTAAAGTGGGCGTTTCCACAAGAATTTTCATCGAATGTGGTGCGACTAGGTGGTTTTCATACCCTTTCCTGCTTTATTTCTGCCATCGGGAAATTATGGAGTGATGGAGGGTTGATTGATCTTCTTTCTGACTCTGGAGTCTATGCTAATAACACTGCATTAGAGATGATGGCCGGGAAACAGTTCAAGAGAGCAACACGAGGCCTCACGCTTGCATATGAAGCCTTAAGTCAGATATTGCTCAGTTCCTTTTTCTCCTGGTGTGAGCACAATGGTCGAGTGGTCAATCTTGAAATATGGAATCAGCTGATAGACACTCAGTTGGCACTAAAGGCAAAAAACAAGCGACTAGTACTGAACGCAGTGGGAAAACTCGAACGGCTTGTTGAGCAACACCTGACTCCACTTCTCAAAGAGTTCATGGAATGGGGATGTAATGAATCACCTACCTTCCAGTACTGGAAATCTTTCCTAGATGCAGTAGAGATCTTGTTAAAAAACATCAAGACAGAGAGAGAGGGTAATTGGCCATTACATCTCCACAGCACTAGTGAAATGTTGCCATACTTCTTTGCAACAAATCGCACCAATTATGCAAGATGGTTACCAGTCTATCTACTAGATATGTGGCCAGTTCACAGTACGTCAAACGTCAGCATCTTTCAATGGTATATGGTCAGATATGAGTACTGAAAAAACAATCATCCGAGATGCCAAAGGTGACAGTGGAGTGATAGGTCTGACTAGAAAACAACCAGCCCTTGTGAGATGGACTCTTACCCGGCATTTTGCAGCCATCTATGCATCACAAATGAAAGAAAGGGGCGGTCTGATTAGTAAAGATATTAGCAGTCACATGCAAAACCAACCAGCCATCTTAAAACAGGATGAAAATCATGTGCAAGTTCTAGTGGAGCATATACAAAACAATATGACCAACCCCTTTGAGCCAACTTCTCATCCAGAAAAGACATTGATAAATATTTCAACAGGAATGCATGCAAGTAGGGATGTGCAAAAGTCTGTGCTAAGTGCATTGAATGAGGGCAAAGCAAAGGCCCTCACATTCATTGAGAGTTCCATGAAGAGAGGAGAAACCAAAAGTTTCTATTCACCCATCAAAAAGATGCCGCTTATTACTTTCAAAGATATGGCCAAAAAGAATAAAGTCATGTCAAAACAGAAGTCACAAGCGATCAAAATGAGTCCTGAGCTAGTTTTCAGACGAGCCCTTTTACTGGCTCAGACAAGAAAGGATGTAAGTATGAGAAAAGTACTGAGCGGACCTGTAACATCTGTTCCTACATCTCTCTTCCATGATGATGGCAGCATGCGGAAAACCAACAAGGCAGAACTTAGGCATAGGCTAGAGGTAGATGTTGAAAAGTCAACCATTCTTCCAGAGTTTCCGCTGTCCAAATGTGTGTATATCAGAGATGCAATGGCAGTACTACAGATGATGAATGGACAGCAGCATATCACCTTCCAAGCTCTTGGAGAGTCTTATATGAGGAATTTGTTACAAGGATTCCAGAAAGCAGATACTGTCATTGAGGTCTTTGACAGATACGACAACCCTGAGTCGACCAAATCTGAGGAAAGAAAGAGGCGTCAGACTGTCTCCTGGGTGAGCTTGAAGCAATACCAAGTTATTGCTGGCCGACCTGTCCCAAAATAGAAACCTTTCATGCAATTACCAGCTAATAAAGCTTCCTTGGCAGCATTTCTTTGTGATGCATCTGCTGAAAAGGCACCAGATTTTATGGCTAAAACCCCAGAAAGAAAGCTCATCTTATCAGGGGGATTTGAAGATGGAGAAGTAACCAAACAGGTTACTATGAACGGTAGATGTGACGTACTATCCATGTCCTGTTCTCACGAAGAAGCAGATACGCGCATGATCATGCATGCAATGATGGCAAATGATGGCTTTACCTAGAAGGGACGAATCATCATTAAAACCTCCGATACAGATGTAGTAGTCCTGGCAATCCACTACTTCCCCAAAATGCCAAACGTACAAGAACTTTGGATTGAGACACCTCAGCACTATTTACCTATTCATGACATATGCCAAAAACTTCACCCTGTAATCTGCAAGGTTTTGCCAGCAGCTCATGCCCTAACTGGCTGTGACTCTGTCTCATCATTCTTTGGCATCGGCAAGAAGTCTGTTTACAAGGCTCTGACAAGTAATCCAGAAAAATGGAGTGGTCTGCAGTCAGGAAACTTTACTGTATTCTTGAAAACGGCCAGAGTGTTGGTGGGCTCTTTATACAAGCAAGACAGCCCATGCAATAATCTCAATAACCTTCGTTTTAGGCTGGCCACTGCTAAAGATGCATCTCTGGCGAAACTGCCGCCATGCGAAACATCCTTCAAACAGCACGCCTTGAGAGCAGCATGGCAAGCAAAAGTCTGGACCTCATCACACCTTGCCAAACCAGGGAATGTCTCCCCAATTGGTCATGGATGGAAGCAGGATTAGCAAGGAGTGGTAGAACCAGCCTACTTTATCGGCCCTACTGCAATCGAGGTTTTGCAAGATTTCATCTGCAGGTGTGGTGGACGTAAGGCCTGCAAATCAGGTTGCCCCTGCCAAGAACACAACGTCCCGTGCACAGAATACTGCAAATGTCAAGCTGGAAAGAAATGCACAAATGCTTTCTCACTTCCTGAAGATGACAGAGACTAATGAAATGGCTTGACAATTATAGGAATGAGGTATAACGAGTCACAAAATATAGTTGGAATAGCTACACTCAAATATGAAGTGAAATGGATGACACCCCCACAAGTTGTCTGTATTAGTTCAGTCTCTGATGGTAGCATAATCATTTTGAGTCACTGTATTAGATTTTAAAATGCAGCACATTACCCTATATCAAATACTGCATACATGATTGAATCAAAGAACCAGTGAAAACAACTTTCTCGCTATCTTGGTATTTTATCTCCTGGTTGACATTTTCATACAATTTCTCTGAAATAGTGATTTATTAAGTGGTCACACTTTCAGAGGCATAGAAAAAATACTTGGTATGCATATATCAATTAAAACTATACATTTTCAGAAATCACAAAAATCTTCATTTTTTTTAAATTTTCAATGAAATGACCCAAAAACAGCTATGTCGAGTCATTTTGAACTTCCAATTAAACAGGCATACATGGGAATGCTCTTGAGGAAACATGGACGAGTCCTTTTTTTGTTATTTTACTTTCCTTCATCTTCTTCCATGAAATTGCAAAATCCACCTGTTTTACAAGATATTTTTGGAAAATGACCCAAAAGTGCATTTCACCATTAGGTTTCTGCTTCAGCACCTTTGCATGATGTTTTCTAAACCATAAAATAAGTGTTATATTACTTGATTAGTTTTCAGGATGTGAAAATGTAACACGAATATTTCACAAATTGATCATTTTTATCAGTTTTTAAGCGATTAAGTTCAAAAATGAGGTACGAAAGAAAAAATAACTAGCAATTCCATTTGTCCATTTAAATAAGCAATTTGTGTAGGACATATTAACTAAGTTGCGATTTTGTTGAGAAACCATAACTTACATTTTATGGACAAATTACAAAAAACACCCTCTTTAAGACAAAAAACAAGGAAATCACCAAAAAATGACATTTTGCACCACATATCACAACCACATCATGGCATGTCTTATAGTACAGGCAACAAGCTTTAAGATGAGCCCTGTTGTGTCCCTCTGCCTTGCCGGCACACTTAACTCCTTAAATAAGGCACTTTTTGGGCTTTGGCCGATCACCTATAAACTACTTTTTCCTTCCACACGATCTGTCTTATTGTTATTGCTGACACTATTGGTAAGTTTTGAGCGACCAGATTGGTGTTTTTGTTGACTTTTTCCATGTCAATCCTGGATGACTCAAGGAGACAAAGGATGTTCTCTCGCTGTTGTGTGAGTAAACATACCCGATTATCACTCAACGAACTCGGTGCTCAAGCCTCAAGATCAAGTAAGTCCTATCTTTCCTCCTTGTGCTACGTATGTGTACAAACGATGAATCTGATATCAATTCTGTGTCTCTGCTTAGTAACAATATCTTGGATAACCTCCAGCCAAAGCTGTACTCTGCAAACAGGATCACAGCACTCACCAGGCCATCTCTGTTAACTATCAAACCAGGTCTGCTTAAAGCTTTTTGTATTGCCAAATCACGAAGGCCTGTCCCAGGAAAGCACTTCAAACCATCAATCCTACTTTACCTATCTCTGGTTCTTCTCGAAGCATCATGGGATGTGGAGTCAAACCCAGAGTGGCCCAGCCCGTGAGATTGCAGCGATTCAACATCGATAAACCCATGTGGCATCTGCCATGATTCTTTCGGCTACAATTCCTGTGACACATGTAATGTGTGGTCTCATAGGCAGTGCCTGAATATGTCACTACCTCTCTTCGACCAACTTGCGAAACCAGATGTTATATGGATTTGCACAGAGTGTGGAACACCTAACTATTCAGGAATACTGCTCAACTCCCCCAATGTAGATTCAAGTGGCACCAACTATTATGCAGCATTTGCAGATACCTTGAACTCTGGAAAAGGGAGAAATAACAGTGAAGATTCAACGACTCTACCGACCGCTGCATCATTCCCAACACCGTCACTGGAGACAAAACAGCAAAACAGGAAGTGACCGCTCAGATCTACCAGATGCTGCTCCTACCTCAACATCATCAGTTCATCCACAGGATGTCCTCTCCTTTACTACATTGGTTGGCTCACCTTTTGCCACCTCATCCATTGGCCTACCAAAAGCCCAAAAAAGACAAGCTGAAAGACAACTTCAAGGTAGCCATTGTAAACTGCTAATCAATTAGAAACAAAGTGACAGAGATTGGAACCCAGGGCTCGACGGTCCCCAGAAGGACCAGGTAGGCTGGCGGGGCTACCTTAACCCAAAATCAGGTAGTGCCACCACCAATTGAGGTGGCCCGGCCACTTTTTTTGCTACCATTTTGTAGTGTTTAGTGGGGAACTTCCCCAGGATTCAGGTAGTCCAGCGGGACTACCTGAATCCAACTTAAGGTAGCCCGACAAGGCCGTTTTTGGAATTTAGATCCCCCGGGAGATGGGACTATGCTATTTGTCGAGCGCTGGAACCTTTCTAGATGTTACAGACCCAGATGTCATCCTCGGAACGGAATTGTGGCTCAGCCCAGAAATCCGCAATATTTCCCCCGGGCTACACAGTGCACCATCAAGATAGAAAATCTGATCTCAAGAGAGTGGGGGTGGAGTGTTGATCTTGGTCAAAAGTGACTACACAAGCTCATCGATACAAGTCGACACCAGTTGTGAGCTACTTTTCACAAGGCTTAGACTGAAAGACTAACAAAACGTCCTCATAGGCTGCTTCTACCGACCACCGTGGCCAGTTGAGGAGTACATGAAGGACTCCCTGCAGAGTGTACAGTGCATCGACCCAAGTCAACAAATGTCCAAGTGGATCAGAGGCGACTTCAATATGCCTGATATTGATTGGGTCAACATGAGCAAAACCATTGACAACACCAAGCCAGCACAATCGGAGCAACTGATAGGATGGGCAAACTACCACTTACCCACCCAAGTTGTAACATGCACGACAAGAAAAGACAACATTTTGGATTTATTCTTCAAAAACACACCATCCTTGGTCAACATGAGTGCGTGCATACCACCACTAGCAGCCGCAGACCACGACATAGTCTTCATAGACATAAACACCATAGCTGCAATACTGAAACGGACACCTAGTACTCGCCTGCAATACCACAAAGCAGACTGGGCAGCCATGTCTATAGAAGCGGAAAAATATTTTGTCCCTAATGGCAACATAAAACATATGTGGGACAGTTTCGAGAAATTCAACCGAAGCCTGATTGACAAGTTTGTGCCAAGTTGCCAATCCAAACCACCTTAACAAAAGCCATGGGTAACAACTGAACTGAAGTCCCTGTTTAACAAATGAGACCGTGCCCACAGGAAGGCAAGGGAGACCAAATCGGAAAATCACAAAAAGTGATTCCTTAAGCTTAGACAAGATGCCCAACAAGCTGAACGATCTGTATATAAAACATACACAGATGCCATATTCGGTCTTAATGACACTCAGGATGCCAGTGATAGACAGAACATAACAAAACGCTTCTGGTCCTTTATTAAATGCAAAAGGAAAGACACCTGTGGCGTATCCCCACTTTGGGATAACAGCCTTCTAATATCGGACGCGAAAGGAAAAGCCAACTTCCTAAACAAGCAATATAGCTCAGTCTTCACAGACTAGGACGGATCACATCTACCATCCCTCGGTCCCAGCCCTTATGAGCCTGCTCCTGATATCACTGTCACCCCTGAAGGAGTTGAAAAACTCCTAGTTCGTCAGAAGCGGAATAAAGCCAGTGGCCTGGATAAGATCTCACCGCTGTTGTTAAAAAAACCTGGCAAAACAGCTTGCTGCCCCTCTTGCATCAATCTTCCAAGCTTCGATACAGTGACAGTGGGAAGATGCACTAGTCAGTCCTATATTTAAGAAAGGGGATAAACACAGTGCAGCAAACTACCGACCCGTTTCCCGTGTTGCAAGATCTGTGAACATATCATCACCAAGTCACTAATGGTTCAGCTCGAAAACAATGAAATTCTCACAGACAGCCAACATGGCTTCAGAGCAAAACGCTCCAGTGAGACTCAACTATTGTCCTTTATTGACGAGCTTCATAGATCTGTAGCAAAAGGCAAGCAGGTAGACCTAGCCATCCTAGATTTTTCGAAGGCTTTTGACGTCGTCCCGCACAACAAGCTTCTCCATAAACTGGCGTTTCACAGCATCAAGGGATCCACTCTATGCTGGATCAGATCATTTTTGGGAGGCCAGACCTAGAGTATGGTCGTAGACGACGCTATCTCTGAAGATGCACCGGTTACATCTGGAGTGCCTCAGGGGTCAGTACTGGGACTGATACTGTTCCTCACCTTCATCAACAACATGCCTGCAGCTATAAAATCACACTGCCGAATGTTCGCCAACGTCAGAATTGTCTATAGGAGATCATTGATGAGCGAGACTGTGCGTCCCTCCAAGAAGATCTGGACCGTCTGCACAAATGGGAAACAGATTGGGGCATGTCTTTCAACCCTTCCAAATGCAACACCATGAGCATTTCAAGGAAACCATCCCCTACGAAACACCCATACTCCCTGAAGGGGATAGTCCTTGAAGCAGTGGATGTAGCGCCTTACCTCGGAGTAAACATCAGCTCTGACCTATCATGGCACTCATAGGTCAGAAAGGTCGCAGTTAAAGCAAACCGATCATTAGGTTTCATCAAACGCAACCTAAGAGGCGCCACAGTTACCACCAAGCCAATGGCTATCCAGGCACTAGTGAGGCCTCAACTCAATTGGGAAACCCTTGTCCAACGGCGTCTGAAGGCGCAAGCCACAATGATCTTCAAATTAGAAACAACCTTGTTTGCAGTCCGCAAACGCAACTAAGTGTTAACCGCTACAACACACGCAGCATGGCTCGAGGCGGTATGTTCAACTTGGTACCAGGACCAATTACCACAAGTTCAGCTTCTTCCCAGTCGCGATACGAGCTTGGAACACCCTACCAGCAGATGTCACCAGGACTACCACACTGGAGCAATTCAAAGCCGGCATAAAACAAACCACAATAGGTGTCAGTAAAATATATTAGATGGCCTGTGTCTGTTTTTAACCCCATAACAACACTAATCAAACCTCTGATCTTTTATCTTCCCTTTTCTGATCTATTTATTTGGATATTATAACACACTTACTCAGTATGCGCCGGCCATAATGTTCTAATGAGAACAAGGCTGTATCTGATGATGATGGGGATAAGAATGGTAACCACATCCAATTGATACCTGTTCTGAGGGAATGTGACCATATTTTGTTAATTGTACAAGCCAAGTGTAATACTACATGTTAGCAATCTTTCAGGCAAGAGGAGTATAGCTAGAAAGAGACTAAAAGCTAGAAAGCGGCAAGGTTAACTCAGTGCTCACATTGAGGCCTAAATCTGTAGATTAAGGTAGTTGACCCTGATAAGGAAATCTTCTTCATTCTGCAGATTAACGTCCATCTTAACCCCTCGCAACCTCAACCTGGATAGGCTGCTTTCATCTATGCCCCGACATCCTTGGACTAAAAGGACCCGCAGATTCCGACAGTATTCACCAATTTGTCTGGAAAGGTCAATGAGAAACACTTCACATTGTAAGATTGAACTAGCCATAAGATGTGCTTTTTACCACCATAGCAGGCCAGGATTATATACCAAGTGGCTAAAATACAAGGTTGTGTACTTGGGTGAAATGATTTGTCATCAATACATGAATTTATAAATGCCAGTATGAAGTAGAGAAGATAATAAGAAATGAAATATAAATGTATGTGAAGAATAGATAAATCAATAAATTATTTTCTAGAAATGGGTCAAATATGTGACCTTTTTACTTACTATCATATAGATTGTAGAAATCATACTTTGAGCAACAATCACAGTATCAGAACCATTGTAAAACTATTTCCTAAGTTCTAAAGCAAGATTACTGGGTGTCATATTAGATGTAATACAATACTGTTAATATTACCCAGGGCTCAACGTTAAGGCTAGCCCTGTAGCCCCGGGCTAGTTATAGAAAGTCAGGGCTAGTAAATTCTACCTGTGAGTAGCCCTGAGGGGCTAGATAGAATTAGAATATCAGCGCTTAAACAATTATGAAGCCCACCTTTGGCTCTGCAAACCTGGATGATAATTTAACTCAATTTAACAAAATACACTGTATTCTTTTCATGTTATCAACAGAGGCTATGATATCAACAGAGGCCACTATTTCAAAAGAGTTTTCATTAAAACCAGGGCTAGCAAAAATATTTCAGGGCTAGTAAAAGTTTCGGTAACTAGCCCTTCTGGGCTTATGATTTTTTTTCTTAGTGTTGAGCCCTGTTACCTTATGGCGTCATTGGTAATTTTCCTGGAAAATTGTACATTTAAGTGAATGAGATTGCGACAATTCCACGCCACTTGTTTTATAGAGTCATCGGTTGCACCATAGACATGGGCAAGGGATAGGAACTGCAACCTGGAATGTTTAAAATGTTAAAATCAACATAAATTATATGTGCAGGCAATTATAAGAGTATTCAATAATTGGAGACTGGATTCATAATATCAAATAAATAACTTCAAATTTAACTGATTTAAAGTTTGAATTATGGTTGTGAAAAGATGAGTTAATGTTGCGCATATAAAGTAATGCCCTTGGCAAGCAGCTGCCTTAGATGCGCAATTTAGTTTTTGTGTACGGGTGTTGAATGACAAGATATCAGGTCAGCGTGTTGCCCTTCACTAGCATAGGGATTGCATGTCCAAGTAATGGTGGACATTTTAATAAATGTAGACTCCAAGGGTGCTCAAAGTATGCATTAATTAAACTGAGCAATATCAACATGGTATACAGTATATAGCATTTGCTCAATATTTCTATAATATTCATATAAAACATTGTTTACTTAATTTGGTAAAAACTAGAGCTGCACTCACAGAGGCAGATCAACTCATGAGCTCATGGACGCGCAGTTTTTAGAATAAATATTCATTCAGTCCACCAGTTAAGAAAGGAATGCTTACTGATAGAGATTTGCTAAGATTTACATGGTTATTTCCTTTTGAAATGTGCTGGTATAGAAGAATACCTATCTATATTTACGTAATGCTTTCTATTCTGCGGTAAAAAGGTCAGTATAATGCTCAACACTGCCAGTATACATTAATGATTGTAAACAAGACATCACAAAGATAAGCAGGGATGAGAAAGTGTGTGTTAGGGGTTATGTGTTAGGTAATGTTCCCAACATAGACAAGTTCGTGAGTTGATGACTTTAGCTTGAGTTTGACTCGCCTGCCCCACTGCTTGAGCCACTCGAGTTTGTGAGTGGTGAATGCAGCTCTAATAAAAACACATTTGTTGACAATCAAAATTCATCATATTCTAAAATCTTTAATATTTCTTATTCTAAATATTATGCTTATGTGGTGCTTACCCAGTGCATGATAATGCCAATGCTTTGACAGATTCATCACCAGCATCCCGACATCCTGATAAATCCAACCTGGTAATACGCTTACAGTTCTTAAAAAGAGGTACTAATGCTATGGAGGTAATGCTGCGGCATTCCTTTAACATCAGCTCACATAAGTTAGGACAATTCACCCCTAGGGTAATAATACTTGCATTGGTCAATTTTGAACAATTTGTTAGATTTAATTTCATCAATTGTCCACTTTGTTTTAATAGTGGCTGTAGTACAGGATCTATCACCCAGTGTTTGCCAATGGAAAGATTGAGTTCACGGAGGACCAGATTGTGGTCTGTAGCCAGCTTGAAGGCTCGCTCACTGATATTGTGCGCTCTGGTAAAGTCAAGCTTGAGGGAGGAGTTGAGATAATGGAGAATACAATCGTTGAACTGTTTGCTGACTCTCCTGAGTGGAAAGAGCTCCTCTAGAGGGATGTAGGGAAAGACCCCCTTGTAGAGCACATCCTCCCAAGGTAGAGTATCCAGCAATGAGAGCCCGGTCATCCTAGGAGGAAAAAGAACAAGAACAATGAGGTATTCTCACAGTAAGAGCTACAACAAAGAAAACAAACAAAAAAGTCACTACAATTATATGAGAAGTTTAAGAAAGTCTGACCTTGAGTATGCCTCATAGGCTCTTACTCATCCTAGAAATTACAGTGAAACTTATGTCAGTGGACACCCCTTCAATGAAAAAAGGTTTAAATGAACAATTTCAGGCAGAGAGATAGATACAGGGAGAAGCTAATTACATGAACTATTAAGTCCAGTACATTGGCATCATCTACGCATGTGTGCTCAGCTGATGAGCACATCTGCAATGCATCCAGTGCTGCACTTGGGGTTATTAAACCTATTCATGCTTGGAGATCCCTTAGGTTATTGTAGCCTGGAATCATCACAATTTTGAAAATTACTTTGGAATTAAGCTGATATTCACAAAATATTTGAAGGAGAGTTGAGGATTGGGTTTGATCAACATTTCTCCTTAAAAATCTTCAATTCTTACTCTGGTAAGAAATATATCATCAAAAATGTAGTGAAGGCATTATGAGCATAAATATGTTAAGGAAGAGGTTCTCAAAAATATAGCTATTCTATTGGATGCAAGGAGGGTATGTCAGTCTACCCCCTGCTGTGACCTTCAGTCTAGGTCACTCACAAGATCTGGTTGCTTTAAGACCACCCTGTTCTTTGTCTAAGGTTAAGTAGGTTAATGATAACATCACATATACTAGTATTGCGTATTTGGACGTGAGCAGTTAACTTCCTGGGTTAAGCTAGATAGTGATTCAGTGTTTTGTCATGACGGGGATGATTGCACAGGTTGTTAAGTATATGTTTTTGTATTGATTTTCGATTGATTTTAAATGATTCAATTTTGAAGTTTCTGTTTGTATGCATTTGCAATTTTACCGGGCCTGCTCTGACGGCCGTGTGGTCTAAGGCGCGCCACCACTGACTGCACGGTGTCTCTCACCATTGCCTGGGTTAGAATCCTGGCCTGTGCATGTGAGAAAATTGCCAGTAACTTGGGGCTAGGCAGTGGTTTTCGCCGGGTTCTCCAGTTTCCCCCACTGCTACCAAGTGGTCCCCTTTCTCATGTCCCTTTCTCAAGTCACTACATACAACTTTCAACCCTCAAGTGCATGCTAAAACTCATATAGCTGCATTATATACTTCCTTAGCTAAATATCCCACTTTTTTGTAGTCATTTCCTATAAACTGCTTTTATACTCAATTTTCTTCTTAGAGTGAAAATCTGTGTGACTATTCCTTCTTCCGTAACACCCCCTCGGATAACTTACTGCATTTGATCTATATAGTTAAAGCACCGAGGCATAGCATTCTCAGGGGAGCAACTGGCTGGATGGACAGCCACACACAGTCGCGGCAACCCAGATAGTGGGGTCGTCCCAATAGTAGGCTGTGTGCACATTTCCTGTATTGATTTCGACAGGTTGAAATCATGGTAATTTCTATACCATTATCTTTTAGTAGTGGGAAAAGCTACCACGTTGGTGGACTCTATGTTCGTTGTTGGAACCGCCACAACTCATTAGATACTTGGCTTTTACTTCTCTTTGAAGTATCGACTGAAATTGATTGGTCGGCAATGACACCATATAACAAAAGTGCCGCTATTGGATGAAATTTGAAATGATTCGAATCGCGTGTATGAATGAATGTGGATATTGTCGGTATATTCCAACACACTGTCGTCATCCCAAGTGAAGCTTCGCTCACCCTCAAAGCCATGCTTCCTCATACTACCTGTACCCTTATGGTCCAGGATCTGTACCCTTATGACCAGGTACCCAATCTCCACTTATCAGATTTGGGGGTTGTAATTAGCTTGTAGGTAGCAACCACAAGAGATCGGCCATAACACCTTGTTGTATCTGCCACCATGCAAAACATGCTATTTATTAACACTGCTGACAAAGCCGTTTTGTGTCCGATGACTGACTTTGAATTACTATTCTGTCAACAATCATATACTTCATCGCTAGTTAGTAACTTCCATCTGGTATTAGGATGAAATAACTTTCTTGTTGGCCTACCAACTGGAATGGAAGTCATACAGTCAATCGGCCATTTTGATTTTAGTGATAGTGACATGCCACTCTTAAGTTTTGAAATTTTGTTTCATATGGTGCAGGTGAACCATTATTTTTCTGATTAATATTAAGTTCACATATCATATATTAGTAAAACAAAAAGATATTTTGAATTTGATGACTTTTTGGCATTAAAAATTGAGTTTAGTTTTATGCATTATTTGAGTTACAAAGTATACATATTTTGGTAAGTTTGGCCTGAAATGGCCTACTACTATTGATTAATATGACTTATCATCTCTCAAGCAGAGTATATATCAGCCTGGTAGTTCACTGCCCTTTATTGCCTAAAACACCTAGAAGATTTGGACTGTATGGAAGCCATGTTGACATTCCAATTTCACCAATTATCACCCACCTTATTTACCTGAGATAACAATCCATTTTCTTTATATTTACCTATTTCCTTGTTTTATTATGTAATATTGGTACTTAAACATTTATTTGGTTTACATCTAAATGGAAAATACACATTTGAATACTTTTTTGGTGACAATTTAATGAGGTGTTGGGGGGGGGGGGAGGGGCTTTAATTGTTTCGGGTGACAACATGTATATGGACGCTACTTAAAGTGGGGGAATTGACAAAATGAACATCATGTGCTACTGCTTGTATTTATCCAAAGGGCATAATATAGTATTGCTTATACAAAATGTGCCCTTTGATTGTTTACAAACTTAGCTAAGCACAGGATCTGATGATTAGGGATTTAAGTTTCATTTCGTAATCTTGACTGCTGGGCATGTACAGGTCTGTGAGTGTATTGTGTGATTTGAACTCTTTCCAGTAGATATCATCAGATGCACACTTATAAAACAAAACAAATTCTGACATTTCATACTTCTTACATAAACAATCTGAATCATAAATGATTGAATAAATAAAGCCAACCAAATTACTTCATTTTTTTCACTGCAGTCATATAGTAGAAAAAATGAGGCCAACAGACTCCATTTGAATTGCACTTGTGGAAGTGAAACACTCATGGATTTACTGGACAAAATTCAGCTAATATGACAGGTTGATCCTTGATAGAAATTAGCATGAAGCCCCAACCACATATCTCACAATTAAAAAATAGCTTCTGCAGTTTGACCATTAACCCTGCTCTTGCTAACACCGGATATATCCGGTGCTACATATCTTGCCTTTGTGACCAACACCGGATATATCGGGTCTTTGGGTACCCTTGCACTTAAAGCAAAATAAAAACTACATAGGTCGATTAAGGGGTATTGAATTATACTAGATATCAATGTTTAACCTTTTACTATGTTTCTATTTCAGTTTGTGAAGCACATTATTGAAACAGTAATAGAAATTTATGAAATCCTTTTGATTTGGTGGGTAGACCCACAATATCCCAGGTCCCAGGGGATAGGTTCTCCCATATGGGGGTCTAGCATGACAAGGGTTAACTCAATATTGTACAACTCCCTGTCAGTTGTAACATAAGACATATTTTAGCTTCTAAAGTGTTACTTTTTCTTACATATTCCTCATTTTTGCACTTTGACAGATAGCAAATCTGCATATTGAAATTTCAAAGTCATTAGTGGCATAATTTGTTAAAGGTTGGGTTGATTCCAATTATTTCTGCACCATAAGCCTAATGCCATGTCATACTTTAGATTAATGTATGAAAAAGATTTTTAAATTACATTTTTGAAAATCTCTTGTTGTTGCTATTGTAGGTTTCCTATTATCGCTCAAGTTTTTTAATGTCGACTTAACTCTTATATTTGCTATATTCACCATTATCCCAAGCAACTATGTATGTTCCTAATATCTAAGAGTATATAAAATTACCTGCAATCTTTAAATAGAGCTGACAGTGTATTTCCATCACCCAGAATAGCTTAAAATATCAGTGTGATCTCATCAAAACGAAAATAATGTTGACAGGATGAGAGAGCATCTATAACGCGTATGTGGGAGAATGAAAGTGCGTATGAATTAATTCACAATTTCATTCTCCATTGCATGTACTGTCATATATGTAAGAAATAGATTAAGCTATACTCTTGTTTTATGCTTATTTAAAAATAGTTAATTAGAGCTCTTTGAAACAGATCCTCTAATTCAATAATATATTTTGACCTCAACCGCAACTTCCTTTATGTAAAGCACGTCATAGCTATGACCCAGACGTCAACACCCACTCCACTCTTTCTCGTCTGCTTGTCAGGTACCGGTGAGTAAAACGCTCCTTAATTGTACTCATTTCCTTCGATTATGGTACATTTACTGGTCCATTCTAACTGCAAACATCATTACATTTATCCTTTGAAAATTTAGCTTGTTAAACATGTCCTAAAACACAAAACATCCTTTGTCTTTTTGGTATATGTCATCAAATCGATTTGACACTTGTTCATTGATTCTGTAAAATGTGAGTGGCTGAGTCATTCTTTTACATGTACATATGGGCAAATGATTTCTATATCATGCCACGGCAAGAATACTTGTTTTTTATCTGAGCTTTCAAAACAATTTGGCTATATATGGTCCGATAAAGCTAAACTGAGGAGAAAGTCCACGCTGGCATCAACAGTGTGTCAGTACTAGGGTTCGGATGCGAAGAGTTTTTTTGTATCGATTAATCGAAAAATATTTCGAACAATTAATCGATTCGGTTCGAGTTTTACGGCCACATTGCCGTAATTTCAAGGCAAACGATTTTAAACATTATTGTGCTGCGGCATGCGCCGGCACATGCCAGGCACACATGCGGTGTACCACAGCAATTGATGAATCGGTGCACCAAATATGGCACTTAACGAAAGTTCTATTGTTTTTGTATGTTTTGGCCACGTAATTTTGCAAAATTTATTCAGAAATTTCACATTTGAAATAATCGATTATTTCAAATGCCGTTCGAGCGGGTCGAGTCGGCCTCACCTTAACCAAAATACTCGAGTTCTTGCTTAATCGTCCGACCACTAGTCAGTACCGTAATTTCTCAAAAATATCGGACACTTTATTAATTACGATTTTTTGTTGGCTGATGCTGGCCGAGATTTTCCGAAAATAAGCGATCAATGATCAGACACTGTGGCCCAGATTTGCAGAAACGAAAGCTTGAAGGAAAATTATAGCGCATAGCTATGAAAATACCTAGGCTTGAAAAAAACACTATGTACAGTGAGAAGCTGTTTCTGTGGCTCCAAAGTGGTCCCGGTTCACAGCAGGGAGCCAGGACCAAATCCAGAATGAGGCTCCAGAGCTGGGACCAAATCCAGGCTGAGCAACCACTAGAAAACATGATTTTTGTGTCATTTCCACAGAGTTGTAGGATAGGCACCGACATAAGTACTAGCCCGCTTGCCCCGGCAAGTGATTTTTTGAAAAAACGGCTATCGGGCAAGTGCATTTTAGTTTTCACTTGCCCGAATAGGCAAGCTGATTTTCTAAACGCTAAACACATTTTAAATGGCCCAAATGCCCAGAAATATGCAAACAATGCAACATAACTAAAAAGATATTGGTTTTCAAATCTTTAAATCCATGACAAACAATACATGCCTTTCTAGCATATGTTATAACTAATTTCGGGCAAGTCAAAACTTATGTCGGGCAAGTTAATAAATCTACCTTTATGTACACAGTGCATGAAATTCATACACTGTACACATAACGGTAGATCTATTATCATCAACGACTTGCCCGGCACGGCAAGTTGGTTCTGAAAATTATGTTGGTGCCAGTAGGATAATTTTAAATTATTTTTTATCACTCAAATGCGCTATAATAGCCATTAAGACCTGCCACTGAGCATTGGTGCAGATTTATAGCCTTGCCGAGAGTGTTTGTTGCAAAGCTTTGGCCTTGGCAGCCTCAGCTTTGGCAACAAACACCTATGTCTCGGCTATAAATCTGCACCAATGCTCAGCAGCAGATCTTAATCCCTATAGTATGACCATCAACATCAAGTTAATGGCTCCTAGCTTGTCTGGCTGCTTGCATCCTATTGACTGAGTGAAGATACTGGTTCTTTATAAATGTCAGGTAATCCTGTAATTTAGAACACAAAACTGATAGGCTTTGTGGGTATCACATTGGGCTTTGATGTCAGAAGAAAGGTAATTATGATATATTTCCAAATTTTCACTCATGGTCTTGATAATTTGTAGTATTCAACTATGGAAACAGAGACTTAATTAGCCAGGACATTTTGGACTGGCTATTTCCAGAAAAATTCCTATCTGCATTTGCTGAGTGGGGCTTAAAGGGTAAATGATTAGCTAGCTACACTAACTACTGCTTACTGACACCATATATGTTAATATGTACTTGAATAGTGCTATATATTGGAAAGTCTTGAGTCTCTCTGATGTATGACCAGTGGAGATGATCAGAAGTGTTAGGTATTGTCCGCTTTGTCAACTCAACTATTGATGGTTACATGTTAACATTTTTTGAAAGATAAATTGACTATAAATTTTATATAAATCAATTATTTTTTACTAAGTAGGAATATCTCTCAAAGGCTATTGTCACTTGTCAATGTTTTACTACTCTTCTAAACCTATTATATCTAAAGCAAGATACAAAGTGCAGTTGATAAAATCAGTTTAATTGTTATTCTTATGTTGATGGCAAGTACTTTACTCTTTGCTTTTATAATACAGGTAGAGGCATTTCTTGTTCAAACTTAGAAGGAACCAATCATGGCCCTTAATAATCTAAGCTGCGGAGGTGATACACCGGAAGAGAAGGTAAGAGCAGGATCACAGTTACCTGAAATGCAATTAATTAGCAGGGTGTGTGAGGTGGGTGGGGGTAACGGAAGTGAGAATGCACATTTTTTCCTATCAATACCAAGCTTACATGGAAGATTGAAGTGCAGTTGCACACCATGACTTGATCAAAGATAAGAGCTATAAATATGGTGAAATCACAAGATAAATTTATGCTTTCAGATCTCCAGGGCAAGTGTCAGCTGGATCTCTGATACTTTAAATAGAAAGTAACTTTGGAAAAAAGTGTGTATTGGAAAGCTATTTAAAGCAGAATTGTTTGTGAGTTAGGGAATAACATTTCTCCTACAGGTATTGTCTAGAAATATCTTCTGTTATCCAGAGAGATGTTGCTCAAATATTCAGGCAATATGGCTACTACAGGCATGAATGGAGGAACGAGATGAGACATATTAATGAGAGATCTTTTGGTAATCTTGAACTCTCTCTTTTCCATAGATATGGGATCAAAGTTACCAAAAGCCCATGGTAGACATGTAGTTTATTTAATTACTTAGATATAGTAAAAGCTTCCAACATAAATGGAATGCTTGGGTCATCACCTTGAGCCAATGTATTGCAACCTTTTTAAATCTTTCAATGTTAGGAACTGAGTTGAAATATTCTTAAGTTACAGTCAACTAAACATCAACTGATCTTTTCATACTGATTTTGATATGTCTCTTTGTAAAATATATGTTTGATTTTTCCTTCAGATTCTTCTCGAGCCATTCAGATACATCTTGCAAATTCCAGGGAAGCAAATACGCACAAAATTAGCCAAGGTAATCTTTATGAACGGAACATAGTTTTGAAATTAAGTTGTCAACCTGCAAATTCTATACATTGTATTCAGTTAGCAATGTCTGGGTACTGTTTAATCACCTAGACCTTAGTTCCAAATACTAATCTAATTAATTGGCCTATATATTTCCTTATCAGTAACTGAATAGGTCTGCGTGTAATTAAGTTTATAACCACAATTTACTTACATCCTTAATGTTTAATGCTTATTATTTCTAATTATTAATGATGTTCATTTAATAGTGCATCATGATTCTTTTAAGCCATTATGTAATGTTTACTTAAATGAATTTGAGTTCTGGTTACATGCACTCATTGCACTGATTGTATAACAAAATCTCTATTGTCTTCATGTTTGCATAATGATATATCTTTCCCTTTCTAGGCCTTCAACCACTGGTTAAATATTCCTGATGATAAACTGAACATAATCTCTGAGGTTGCGCAATTGCTGCACAATGCCAGTTTATTGTAAGTTTGACAAGTATTATTTTTAAGTCATTCTTCACTCGATAACTGTTATTGAAAGATAATATAAAGTTAAGAACGTTTGTAACACATGTGCTACTTATAAGTTCATTATAGTTAAATCATGTTGGGAGTGTATGACTGCAATATAAATGTGTTAGATTGAGCATTCATTCTGGGAACGCATTATCTTTTATAGCCATTTCAGTATTAAGGTTTATATCTAGATTTCTTGCTATGGAGAGGCTTATTGTTAGATTCTTTGTCTAGTTTATAAAACAGGTTGGTTATGCTCTTTTGCAAATATATATCATGATTCATTTACCATCATTTGTCTTCTTGCAGGATTGATGATATTGAGGACAATTCCAAACTGAGGCGTGGTATTCCAGTGGCGCATAATATCTATGGTGTGGCCCAAACCATAAATACAGCAAACTATGTCTACTTTCTGGGTCTGGAAAAGGTTGTGACACTCAACCACCCAGAGGCAACAAAAGTTTTCACTGGTGAGTTTGGTGTTAGGGGTAATTGTGTCACACAAAGTCCAGGTAAACTTAAAACCAATGTGATATCAATTCTACTTTGGTTATTCACACTCAATTTATCAGATGCAACAACAGTGGTGTGAGGCTGTGGAAATGGTGTTAAACAGGTTGTACAGATTATATATTAATAATTTAATACAGATATTTTATCAATTCTACATTTGTTATATATACATCATAGTTTTACAGTCAACTTTGGTTTAAGGGGAAATGATGTTATATAAATCATACATGAAAGTAAATGTACCAATTCTACCTATATCATTTACTACTGAGAATTCAAAGTCCACTATGTATAATTCATAGTATTATTCATGCTCAGGGGATTTATTTATCAG
The DNA here is from genome assembly GCA_963942565.1 of Maea johnstoni. Taxonomy (NCBI): domain Eukaryota; kingdom Metazoa; phylum Annelida; class Polychaeta; order Spionida; family Magelonidae; genus Maea; species Maea johnstoni. Next base: position 11,691,702 of record OZ012685.1, on the reverse strand, counting down.
TTTGTAAGTGAGCATTTTAAATGAGCATACTTTTGCTTGCCCTTGACCAAAACCGCTAGAAAATGCAAGAAAATGTATGCCATTTGGGAATGTAATATGGTTCAAAATATTTTCAAAACTATCATAGGTCAAGATGATACTCATTTACAAATGGTCTGACATACATGGAAATATCGGGACAAGAAAGTGATATTTTGAGACATGTTTTACTGAAAGCTTTTGTTCCTGTTATGTTTAAGGAAACCTCCAATTTATTTTTCAAATATTGTTCTATTTGATGAGATATGTTCAGAGTTTTTAGACAATCTGCAAACTCCAGATGTAAATTGGTTTGACCTGAAATTGTTTATTTCCTGTAATCGTACCTATCCTATTTTTGAGTGGCCTCCTCCCCAAGTGTTATAGGTTCTGCCTCCCACAACGAACATACGTCAGATATTTGAGTTGCAAGAGAACTCAGTAGGGTGGTATTTCACGGTTGTGGTTTTCACTGGCAATTTTAAAGCACTCTGATAAATGATATCAGTAAACAATACTTTTAAACTTATTATAGCAGCAAACTGTGTTTTTAATACTAAAAATTCCTATCTACCTTCTCTAATAATTTTGGACCATCATAGGAAACTACCAACTATTTTAGGGCTTACGAGGAGCTCTAGACACAAAGGGGTTGATAAAAAATCTATTTTAATTTCTCAACAGAGCAGTTACTGGAACTTCACCGAGGACAGGGCATGGATATCTACTGGAGAGATGCCTACCTCTGCCCAACAGAGGAGGAATATAAAGCTATGGTCATCAGAAGTAAGTAGCCACAATTTAAAATTGACCATATTCATGGAAATGTGTAATGGGTAGATATTCTGATGGACTAATGGATAACAAATACTTACATATCTTATTTGGGGGATGATGTTATTATATATGGTACATAACAAAGATGGGATTTATGAAATTATTAAAAAAAGATCAAGCATTTATTGGTATTAGAGCTTAATTAAAGAGGTAAATTCCAGGCAGATGCTGTGAGGGGCCAATTATCATACAATCATGTAAGGCACAGTGGACACAACTCATGCCGCTCAACTCAACCAACATGCCTGCAGTGTATTCAGTGCTGCACTTGGATCATTAATCGCCAGAATATCAAATTCCTAAAGCACCTATTGACTGCAAGCAGCTAGGGTATATCAGTTGATACTCTGCTGTGATCCGTACCCCTGGTCATCTGTGAGAAATCAGCTTGCAGCAGACTTCCAGCAAAAGCATGAGTTACCCTGCATTCATCATCTTGGTTCTTCCTTTTCCTTTTTTGAGTTTATTTCTTTTTGTGCTCATAAAAGTGTTTATTGAATTACCATTGGTTTACCTTGGCTGTCAATGATTATGTCACAGTAGTGTTGTTGATATTTTGTTATTTATGCCTGGTTGTCTGCCATGCTGGCTTGATAAGCATTTTACATTGCTCTTGCCCTGGTTTAAAGGCACACTCATTTCACACTGCTCTCTGACGGAGAGCTTTGTTCCTAGATTTACAAATGCACCGGATTATGTTGATATACTTTGCAAAATTCACTCTAGCTCTGTAAATGGTCATTTCTGAATCATAAAATTTTATGAATATGTCTGTCTTGTGATTTTTTTAGAAACAGGTGGGTTGTTTGGCCTGGCTGTTCGACTGATGCAGCTCTTTAGTGACAATAAAAGGTGAGTACATTATATAATTAGATATATTATATAATATAAAATAGAATACAAAATATTTTATAGAAAAAATGAGTATGAATAGTCAAAAGAATATAACAGAGTTAACCCTAATTCCTTAAAATGTTATGCAGTAGAAAATCTCATTCTATTTTCAATCTAGGCTTGATTTGAAATTGAGGTTGTACTTAGGGGATTATTTGAAAATTTATTATACAAAAAATATTCCCAGAAAACATTTAAATTGGTTAAATTTTACATTTCTTTAAATTTGAAAATGATTTACACAAATTAGTTTTTCAATCACCGAACATGAAGCTTATTTAAACAAAAATAAGTAAATCAAACTCATGAAACACAATTCTTTCACACCAATCTTCACCTTGTAATATTCATATGTGAACAGTGAAAGTAATATTTTGAGGGAGGGGGGGGGGGGATGCTCACTTTTTGAATGTTCACGGACCTTAACATCCCTTGTCAAAGGTACTCCTTATAGCTTATCCCATTTTCCTGATTCTTTTTCAGCGATTTAAAGCCTGTATTGGACTTGTTAGGTTTATATTTTCAAATAAGAGATGATTATGCTAACCTGAATTCTAAAGAGGTGAGTTTATAAAAACATTTCTATAGATTAAAACACTGGAATGACTTTCTAGTTCCGTTATCAACTTCCATACTTACTTATCTTTTGGCTTATGCATTTGCTGTTCATCCTTGATATGCCTCAAGGAACTTGGCCATGAAAACAGCAGGAGCAAAAGAGACAGAAAAACACTTCCTTACAATGAGATTGAAATACTTTTTTCACAGACTGTTATTATTATTATTTATTATTTCATTATTATTAATTGATATTTGATATAGCGCCCTTTCCACCTAAATACTGTTATGTTATTTTAAGTAATAATTTTCTTTAAGGCTGCATAAATATTATTCCTAAATTAGTGCCTGCCTTTTAAGGCAAGTAACATTTTTGTTTTAGTACTCCTTATTGTGCTACAGTGTTTTTTCCTGTTCAGGACAGGCACACAGTCCTTGTAATGTATCCCTGCAATAAAAAAAGATAAACTTGACATTTTATGATAATTTATTAAACATACTTATATGTGGATTATTATTTTGTTATTGATTGCCCATTGAGACTGATATTGCGTTGTTCTCTCTTTCAGTATGAAGCCAATAAAAGTTACTGCGAAGATCTGACGGAGGGCAAGTTTTCCTTTCCTCTCATCCATGCCATTAAGTCTCATCCAGGCGACCAGCAGGTATGTATAATTCCCTATAGGAAATCTTGACAATGCGTTCTTTCCAAAAACGTTGATTAGATGGTCTGACAGATCTATGAATATTTCCTTTCTGGGAGAAATTCATGGGTTTGGGTGAAAAACTGGATGAAAAGTTACACATTTTGTCATCTTGCACTTATTTTGAATACTGAGTACCAAATTATTCTTGAAAAATGTATTGGGCATTATTTCTAAAAATCACCTCCCCTGATTATATTTGCCAATGGGCAGTCAATAATTCTACAATACTCATTATAAGTTTAGAGACTTGATGTGGAAATCTTCAAATGATAGATATATTTCAAAGGACTTTTTAAGGGTGTGAACCTTCTGAAAGTTATTAACTAAGATTTTTGAATAGAAATCGAATATTTTGCCGCAGGGTACAACAGACAATGATGTTGTCATATCATTGTGTATCTGATCATGAATATATTGTTGCAGCGCACCACAAACAATGATGTGAAGAAATATTGTATATTTCAGATCCTTGATATATTTATGCAGCGTACCAAAGACAATAATTTGAAAAAAATATTGTGTATTTCTGATTATGAATATCTCAAGACAGCATACCACAGACAATGATGTGAAGGAATATTGTGTATTTCAGATTATGAATATATTGCGGCAGCGTACCACAGACAATGATGTGAAGAAATATTGTGTTTTTCAGATCATGAATATATTGCGGCAGCGTACCACAGACAATGATGTGAAGAAATATTGTGTTGAGGTGCTGGAAAAGTTAGGATCATTTGAATACACCAGAAAATCATTAGTAGAAATGGAAGCTAGGTAAGTAATCAAAATAATCTTGCTTCATAGTAGATTTACATGATCATGCTTTAAAGTTATTCTGAACTTCTAATTTTGTTGTCAAAAAGAGTAGAGAATTGAAGTCTCTGATAAGATAATTCTAGTGAAAATATATCTGAATTTTAATATTTCATGATCACAGTAACGGTTGCTTGAAAGCCCAACATATAAATTAATGCATATTGTTCAATTCAACAGGTATAAACCTAGAGCTCTCCATGTCAAATATTGTGTGGGTCTAGGATTAAAAACAAACTATTTAAAGAGTGTTTTGTGGCATCATCATCAATATTTCGTTATTGAATATTTCCCAAAAAGTGCTTATATAAAGAAGATATTTTCAAAATTGTTAGGCCTTTTTGGGTTCTTTTCGGCCCGAATACAACATGCAGTAATGTGATTTTCTGTATTTCAGATTGCTTGCTAAGATAAAGGAATTAGGAGGAAATCCTTATCTAGAGGCAGTGATTGATGAATTAAAGAAAATATACCAAGAAAGCTGAGGTTCACCTAAAAAGTGATTTGTTTGAAAAGTGATAATCATGAAAACAATTCAAAAACAACTTTATCGCAAGTTCAAATGTGATGGAAACTAATTGTATCATTATTTATAACATTGAAATCACCTTTGCATTGCTGTATCGCATGTTACAAAAATATCAACAATAGTCGTTATTTAAGACCTGGATGTGAGATGTGCCCTTGAGATTTTCTGCTGGAACCTTCAACTAGAAAGGACTCAAACATCATGTCTCTCTATTTCATTAGCCTTATTTCTTGTTGTTTCTCATAGTCAGCAAAATTTCTTGACCTAAAGCTGACCTGCCAATTGGAAATGTGTGGGTCTAAGGATTACAGGGTGATTCCCTTTACCTGTCAGCAGCCATATCAGTCCAGGGTATGCTACAGGAGATTGGCTCAACAAAGCACTTTTATTAATAGTGTGGCTGCAGGGTAGGCAACGCTGGTCATGGTCCATTGAGCTGTCCAGCCAGTGTTGCCTACCCTGCGGTCGACCTCCTATTGAGTGTCTCATTGTACATACCGATCCTGGGCGCACCTACTTTTATCTGACCCCATGGTATAGAGGTGCGCCCTGCAATCTTTAACCATACCAATGCTGAGGCTACTTGCGTCCAATGTTCAAGGATGCTAGGTTTTTTGAAAACAATTCAAACCCTGTCATTTTGGTATTCATTAGTTAGCTAGCCCAAGTACACTCAGATGAGTACCGATGTGCCAGGGTTTCCATCTTTTTTCAGGATTTTGCATCATTTTGTATTCGCCAAATTAGCCACCAGCAGCATAAGGATTAAATTCCCTGATTTTGCTTTGGCGGGTCAGCTTTAACTCCTTGCATCACCTTGGCAGAGCACCCTTGCTGTCTCCAAAACAATACTCTTTGATCAGACCCCCTACTTTTTTGTCTTTAGGGCTGCTTTTTTAGAGAAGGTGCAATATTATTTCGTTCAAGAAAACTAAGGAGCATCCAGACTTATCTCTCTTCCTGAATTTTTTACAATGATGGTGCTAAGAGATATTCTTGCCTTCATAGTTCCTATCCAATAAGTCACCATGCGAAAAAAAGTAGTCTTCAATGAGGTAGGTTTTTATCCTGTGCCTTAACTATTTTATTGCTACATTAGCTGGAGGAAAAATTCTCAAAGATTTGCATCATTCTTTCATCCAAAAGAAATTTAGGCTTATCCCTACTTATTCTGACATATCATTTGTAAATTGGTTTAATACCAATTTACTTTGTGATAATTATTTTCAACTTGAATTAAAGATATTCATTCTCAAACCAGCTGATTAGACACAAATCTTATGTTGCACCAAATATTTTTGTTTTTTCAGTTATATGATGTATTGAGGCCTTTTGGTCTTTATTTCTTAGGATAAGGAATGGTTTAGAATAAAAATATAATGAATGGTAGAACACAATTTTAGAAGGTTTGACTATGAAAAGCAGTTTCAGTTAATTGATAGCCAGGAATTTGATAACTTGTCATATTGTTATGTACATGGAATTAACTTGTTTCAGATATGGTACATGATGCCTAAGGTCCGTGATTGAATGAATCATGAATGATACAGAATTAATTATATGGCTGAAAAGCCATAAATTGTTACGTTTTCATTGGGGAATGAGATTGTGAAGTTATTTATTATATGTTCATGTATTATGATAGCATTACTATGCTAAACCAGAGGGTTATTGCACACTGCGCAACAAAACTTTTCCTCATCAATGTACTCATTCTGGTTGTTTGAGGAAATTCTGTGTAATTTTGCCCAGAATGTATATGGTATGCCATATTCAGAATATGTTGTACAATGTAGTTTTACATACATACTATAAAACTTTTCTTTCCTTAGCGAAAAAGTCAATTTTCATTGGTCAGATATAAATGAATCCCTCTCCAAAAATGTCTCTGTGAGATTTCAAATCGATGTATTACATGTATGTACTGTCAGTGAACATACAGCCCATTTTAAAATGATGAGCACTCACATTTTTTTCTTATATGTTAATTGCTTCAATAAAGAGATGTAGACAAAATAAATGATATTCTGTCAGAACTTCCGTCATCAGTAATACATTGCATGTTCAACATTCCATTTGTGTAAAATATGATTGTTAAATAAATGGTGTCTATGTCTAGAGTACTTGCATGCTTTTATGGTTGACTCATGCTCAGAGGTTTCCAAGAATATTGTTATCTGAACTTCATAATGCTTTTGAAAATAACTTCTAAGAAGCATTTCTTCTATTAGCCATTGTGTGCTCCTTCATGTTTTACCATCAAGCAAAAGCTAGGTTGAATGATCTATTATACCCATATGACAGATAGAGTAGCTGAGAATGACTACATCTCATAGTTTGGGCTTGGGCTTAACTAACTAAAACCAGAGCATATCATAACTACTTAGACATTTAGGTTATTACCTGAAACAGTCACAAACATAAAATTTGGTGTTACAAATTGCAAAATAGGTATTCAGCAATTATTAGCAGAGTTGTTGCTCATCCGTCTTCCCAAAGGAAAGAAATGCACAAAAATCGGGAATCAAGGGCTCCACCATGTTCCATAGTTTTGCAGAACCTTGAGAAATCAGACTTAATCAAAACTGAACAAAAACAAACAAATGTGAGATTGTATCGGGAAAATATTTTGTTCAGGCTTTGTAGTGTGAAGTAGAAGCCAATTGTTTTTCATATGTTTGTAAGTGTACAAGTTTGAAGGAGAGGGGCCAGCCACAAAAGCCAAGTGGTCGAAGGCGTTCACACATCTGCTTGGTGTCCCTTGGGTTAGAATCCCAAACGGGTCATGAAAAAATTGCCAGTGACTTTGGAGCTGGCAGGGGTTTTCCCCACATATTCTGGTTCCCTCAAACACTTGACTGTCTGGCTACATAGGGAGAATATAGCAGAAAGAGTGAAAGTCATCATAATACCATTCCAAGTTGAGCCAAAGAACAATGAATGAATGATGGTGATATATGTTGTGCATTAGGGTATTCATCCTGATATGTGCTAATAGTTTTAACTTATGTATTTATCAAATGTTATATTATGGTGTGCTTTAAATTTATCAAATGTCGAAAAAGCATATGATAGTTATTTTATTCAACAGAGCACATTACTGGCAGAATGAGGAACATGCTTTTCTAAATGTTATTTTTTGAGGAGGTATAAAGAATCACCATCATTATTTTATTTTTATTATTTGTTGTACATGAAGTATACTTACATCAGTTTTTGATCATTCTGTGAAATTTGCTATGTAATCCTTGCACATAATATCTAATGGGTGTGATATAAAATAGGAAAACACATTATGTTTCAGTAGTTTTTATTTGTTGTAAAACATTCATACATTTTTACAATTACCAGTAATGAATCCTGTTGTGCAGCCCTTCAGTAATACAGAAGTTACACAGTAGGCTCAACGTATCAAAATCCTATTGATAAAACATAAGCTTTTTATCTTAAAGAGTAAAAATGATCTCATTGTAATTGAACTTCTGGAAAACTATTGATCATTTTGAGTGCATTTCTTGTGATACATATGTTAGCATTTGGGTAATAAAGAATGATTGAATGAAGATTGCTTAAACATTTCAAAAAGAATTGTACTGTTTTGTCAATCTTGCAGTGGAGAATGTATTTATGCAAATATCTATCTAAAAGGTCAAGAATGGTTTCAAAATGTCCTTAATATCCTGATTGAATCTAGTACACATTATTTACTGCACTATCCACAACAAACACATACTCATATAATGTACCTATATGATAAAATGAGCAAAAATGACCATTTGTACTCCGTGAAGGTATGCGGTACTGGACAAGACATCACATGGAAGTGATTTTTGTTTATCACTTCTTGCTCAATTGCAAAACATTTCTTGATTCTAAAATTTCAGCATCTCTACATTTGCTAATGCAAATTGGAATTGACTAGAATGTCGCGCAGCTTTGTGATAAACTATCAATTACATTTCCCAGTGGTCCTGTTTAGGTGACTGGAATTTGAGTGCTCATGCTCTAAATACTGCAGACTCTGCAGAATTGATATAGATAGAAACTGTGTGCACATTGTTCCACAATTCTGACTAAAACAGTACATCATATGCATACTTAGGTTATAACAAAAAATCATAATAATATCACTTAAAACCATGACAGCAGAGCACAATTGCAGGCGCATTGCTAATTCTATTAGCCCTTTCAATGCTAGGACTATTTTTGTCCATGGCAAAAGACTGCAAAAACATTAGACAATTATCTAAACCCTGTTCTCTTGATATTCATTTGCTGAGTCCTGTCAGATGGTAACCCATATGCCAGGGTTTCAGTCATTTTTCGGCTTTTTTTACATATCTTTTTGTTTTGACCCCATTGGCCACCAGCAGCGAAAAGATTAATAATACAATCAAGTATTTCTAGTAGCATAGAAAAGCTTTGAATTTCAAAAAAACAAAACAGCACTATGATTGTCTTCAGTATTTCATCCAATGTTTTATAGCTTGAATTACACACTAATTAGTGTGGGCAAACTAAGTTCCTTTCAACCACGTGCCAAATTTGTACTGAAAAACACAAACAAAAACTCAGATTAAAATTCCCGAACGATCATCTGACAAGCAACTAACTAAAACAGGGCAACCAACTAAAAAGACTAAATTAATCAACCCAAACCAAAGAGAATCTGAAAATCTGCTGACTCTTTCAGGTTAAAGATTTTTCTGGTACAAACAGCAGTATCACATTTGAACAATGATTTATTTTGTTTAACATTATTACAAATTGTTTTCTTGCTAAATAAATCATAAAACCCAAATAATGGTCGGACATCATGAAATAGATTCATAAGATGAATTTTGAAAGTGAACACAGCGTGACCTCATAAAAGAATTAAAATTGTCCTCAATATATCCATCAACAACCTGTTGAAAACAAAATTATCCATTAAAAATATTTTGATTACATAGAACTTTCTATCTACTGAATTTTATTGAAGACTCATCAAACTATTAGATATGTTGTACCTGCAAATACAAACAAAGGTGAGGTCTAGTACCAGCAAATCATATTTTCAGTCAAAAGCAAACAAAGTACAAAACACTTCCGCAGATGTATTCATTAATGTGCATTTTTAGAAAACTGAAGCTTTAATAGATACAATGCAGTAGTTTATTTTTGTTGTTCATAGAGCAGTTCCAGCCACTGAGCATCTATCTCTGTAGTATAGTCCTCTGATGCTGCACAGGGAGTACCTACTCTTGAAGCAGTGGACACCCACAGCAGTGAAGAGGCCAGACCTGAAATACAAGGCACTAATACATTAGCACTTGACCTTCCAGATAAGAAATCTACTAAATGTTTTTCATAAACACTCGTACCTTTCAATTTTGCTCCTATAATCCATGAACCTCTCAAATACTGCTGCTTAGCCATGTAGTCTATGCATTGTTTTGAGATGAACTTGTTATTGTGAATACCTTCTCTGCTATTGTTTACAGGGTTGTGCATTCTGATTCAATATCTAGTGTAGTCTCGGCAGGGATTAGAAAACTAATATCTAAAAATGTCAACTGATGTACTTGAGTCAGCGTACATGTTTGGTGGAGAGATTCAACATTGGCACTATATCAAAGTTACCTCAGTATCATTCTTTTATATACTAGTAGTTTGAATATATAAGGTTTTTGGAAAAGGAGAATGAGGTAGATAGCTCTTATCAATGCAGAAAAATCACCCAAACAATCCTTAAAGTTATGTTGCTCATTAC
>OZ012685.1:11611591-11676591 GCA_963942565.1 Maea johnstoni | reverse complement strand
GCGCTTCACAATAAAAGTGGTATATGTACAAAAATGTAGCTAAAATTCTGGGAATTTTCCTTCATTATCCACTAGATAGACCATATCTCCTAATGTATGTTGAATGACAGTCTCCTGAGCTGCTGCTGAGATCTGCAAATAGACCATAGGCGTGTCATGCAAAACAGAACTACACTCCCACTCAATTTACATAGTAAAAACATGGGCAATTTGAAAATATCTAAAACAGGCTATTTAACATAAATTGACCTCATACGTATGAATATTACGGTAAGCTTTGATGAGTATCACTAATTGTTCTCTTTCTAGATAGAAATGATTGGGAACACAGCAAAAAACATGGGCAATTTGAAAACATCTTAAACAGGCTATTTAATATAAATTGACCTCATACATATGAAAATTAAGCTTTGATGAGTATCACTTATTGTTCTGTTTCTAGATAGAAATGATTGGGAACCAGTCCCTTACACTGTACCTACTTGTACCTACTAAGTAAAATATGGGGTGAACTGATAATATCTAAACACATTATCCACAAAATGTGTTGACTTCATTAGTAGGAACATTAAATGCTGATTAGTATGCATATATTTTCTAGTTAGAAATGATTATGACCAGTCCCTCTCACTATACAATTCAAAACATGGACAAATTGAAAATGTCCAAAACGAAGTATTCAACATGAATCGACTTAAGTGTTGATATAAATCATCGTTTTGTTTCTAAGTATAAATGATTATGCACCATTTGGCATTGAGGTGGTATGTCTTAAGTGCCTACACGCGGAAGCAATTTACATGAAGCAGATTTTAGTGTGTTTTTTTACTTTTTATTTTCTTGATGGATTAGTTTTGGACTTAGTGTAACATATACATAAATACATATATACATACACACACACATGAATATATATATACATATATATATATACACATATATGTATATATATATACATATACATATACATATATATATATATATATATATATATATATATATATATATATATATATATATATACATATATATATATATATATATATATATATATATATATATATATATATATATATATATATATATATATATATATATATATATATATATATATATATATATATATATATATATATATATATATATATATATATATATATATATATATATATATATATATATATATATATATATGGCTCATCGCTGTAATACTTACTGGTGAGTATGACAAGTCTTTTGGGGGGTACTTGAAGTCAGGTCCAAAATTCACAGAAACCTGAAAAAAAATGAAAAGTAACATCGGATTATCCTAGGAGGAGGGAATCATATGATGATCAGACATTGCATAATGATGTCTAATTTAAATTGATACATGTCGTGTTACCTATTTTAGAAAACCAAACTTAAAAAAAAAATGCCATTCCTTAGAAAAAGGTGCATTTTCTAAAGAAAGCTTGAGGTGGTATGGTACATATATAAATTCATGAGTTGTGTGTTTGCCATATTCACGTAATTAATGTATTTGATGTTTCTGATATTCACCTAATTCATGAACTGTATGAGTTTCCCTTACAATCTCCACATGCATATCCTCACATATATTGGCATCCTACTAAATAGTGATCCAAGAGAGTAGACTATGTACACAGAAATAGTGTAAATCATACACTTACTGAAGCATTTTTGTAGAGTGAAATGGCTGGGAAGTATATGCCCTCAAACATGTCTGACCAGGCATCGCCGGGGGATTCTCCATTCTTATAGTAGCGAATCTAAAGGTAAACATACATACACATACATATCAAAAACAGATTACACTTATTAGGCAAAATACAAAGCCAGTCCATCACAACACAATAATTGAAAAGAACACAATTGTCAAGAATAGTGATATCTCAAATTTCTCTCCTCATTCCAAGTAATAAAAAAAATGCCTAATACTTAACTAATATTTTATTATCTTACAAAATATATCCAGCAAAATATTCTTTAAAGAGTATATCAACAGAATATGAAAAGCTTTTGTTCTAAAAGAATGTCTCAGATCATGTAAATCATTTAACGAGGTATAATAATTTACCCATACACACACTAAAAGATAAGATTATGAATCATCATATAATATATCTAATAAGACTAATTGCTTGATAGGGATTTGAAAGAGTATTCAAACAGTTTTTCTAATAAGTTAGTTATATATTTGACCACCAGGGTTCTCTTCTGTCATCATCTATTATCTTCTACCTTGAACCATAATACGTGTTGAGCTTATAGTGCTACATGGCACAACTTCAAATTGATTTGGGTTTGGAATTTTTATTATCAACACTTTTTCTGTCATAGTTTGGAAAATTTCTGATTAGCGATATTCTATATAGCGAACTGCCCTTATGTGGATACATCCTTTTACAAAATTCATATTTCAAATCTTAAACGATACAATACTTATACTTTTTTCGATACGATACAATAGTTTTTCCTATTTACTTAGAGTATTTGGTATGGTAGCGAGTATTGGAGCCTATCCCTTACCTTGCTGCCCTCTGCAGGCGTCAGGTTCCTCTCAGCCTCAGACACATAGTCCTTCTCCTCATAGTAAAGATGGCTCTTGAACTTAATCAACGGCTGCAAAGACAAAGACACAACAATATTAGATACATTGTTAATTTCATACATTGAAAATGCTACAGGAATTGACCATCTCCTCACAGGAATGATGACACTCAACTTAAACACTGGCTGCAAATACAGAGAGAAGATAATATCAAAATACATTGTAAATTTCATATCTTGGAAGTGGTCTGGGAAATAAATACCAATTATTCAAGTGCACACATAAAACATCTTTTCACCTTTTTGCCCTGATTTCTGGAACCTACGCATAATGAACACCTACCACTGTTGAACATTTTGAAATGCCCAAAGGTGTTCAATAAACAGAGGTATCACTGAAATAAGAAAAAGAATGTTTAAAAATATATTAGAATATGCTCACCCTCCCCTCCCTTCTATTTCTCTCTCTCTGAAACATACTCACAATGCTGAGTTGTAAATTTTCCATAAATCAGATTCACAAATAGATGTGTAGACAACTGAACTGTGCAAAACAGACATGAAAGGTCAAGCAAAAAATGAGGGAAAAATTCATTCTCTAATGACACTTCTCTCGAGCTAAAATAAACTAGCAGATATGAGTCAGCACACTTCAAAGACCCCCTTTTCCTTGGAGCCTGGTAATGTACAAGTCTGAGGCTGAGTGTAAATAATACATGCTTGGTCAATAGCTGGCTCTAATGATCACAGCAATAAATTGAGAATTGATAAAACCTGCAGGCAGACCATGCAAGCTCACCAGTGACACAGTATAGACAGTATTAACAGTGCAGATGAATACACTTATGCTTCCTCATATAAGTGTGCAAAATGACTGCTCAAACTTGTTTCAGTCATATTTTAGTTGTCTAAATCCCAAAAGGGTCAGTAGACCCTGATATTACTGTCCTACAATCTATAAATCACTAGAGAAAACATACCTTGAACATCTAGTTTATTAGTGGCATAATATACCTAACTGAGCCTGAGAACCAGGGTACTAAGAGTTATACCCCGCCAAGGTCATGAGCAAGGAGTCACCAGTACAGAGAAGAATGATTCTGAACATGTGTTAAGTTATACAGACCAAGACCTAAATATAATGAAGAATTATTCTAGTGGTACAATATAATAATCATTACATCACCTCTCAGAGAATAAGTCATCTGTGTGGTATTTTCACCCAATCCTACTCTACTTATTACCAGGAAATGTGCAGGAAATGAAACAAGCCATAGCGCTTAAGGGTCGTGATAAATGTCTCAGCATATATATACAACACCGTTCTCCAACACAACTCTAATTTTAAAATCCAATTGTGACTAAATACTTGTTGGTGCTGAATCAATTAATTAGGTTTGACTTAACTGAGAATTAACTTTTAGGGGAAATGTAATTGCATTATTTTTCATTGTGAAATCTAGGAATGGCCTTATATTTTAAGGCAGCTAGTCTCAAAGCAGCAAGTCTGACTGGTATGGCAATTGCCAACTGATATTTCATGTTTCGCCAAATGAAAGTATTAATAGAGTGATAATGGTTATCCTAACTGTCATTGTTCTAACAGAGTGCCATTTATCATCACAGTTACCAAAGGGCATACCATACATAGCATACAAACACCATAGCCACCACAGGAACTAATCATGGATATTTCATACATAGGGTCACAGGTTATCAATCACTGCACTGCTGTTCCCTATACTGTGCTCAGACAGACACTTAAGCATATATACTGCTTCTAAATTATGAGAGTGATAGTTGAGGATGTAGGCTGCATCCGCATGTGCTGCTATTCTCTCATAGAGCTTATGAGGACTGTTATAACAACAGCAATAATGATGATGATGACAATGATAATGACGGTGGTGGTGATGGTGCTGATGATGATGATGATAACAATGATGATGGTGGTGGTGGTGATGGCGATGATAATGATGATGATGATGATGCAATGGAGATGAGGATGATGACGATGGTGATGGAGCAAATAAAACATTTGTTTATGATAAAATGACGAATATACAGCCATTAAAAAGATGTTATGTAGCTTTCTGAATCCATATATCTAAATTGCACCTGTGTTAATATGTCCTTCAGATCGTCTTCCTCATCCCTAAACACCGACTTCATTCCCAGTTGATCAGAATTACGTAGGCGACTGTGTTACATAATTATGTCCTGGGTTCATTGCCCTTCAGATCATCTTCCAAATACTAGTACACAGACAACTCTCCGTGTGATGAGAATTACAGGCAGATGGTGGTCACTTTACCTAGCTGGCGGAGGATCATATCTCTGGCACATGGCTGATTCTCCACCATGTGTTATACTCACCAGCTGGCAGCCACTCACGCAGGCAGGCTCTCAGCCAGGATTTCAAAAATACCTGCCAAAATCAGCATTCACAAAAAATTCTACCTGTTCAGATTGTTATTCAGATTCTTCAAATACTTATACCAACTACATGTAATAGCCTATTGAGTCAAAAAGGGCAAATTTTGCCTGTCTAAAAAATGTTTTACAGGAAACTGCCTGTTCAAAAGACTGTGGCTGGATGGGTCTTAGATAAGTCCCTGCACTGAGTTCACTGTCCACCACAAACTAGAGGTAAAGTACAAAATACTGTAGTGTAAATCCTGTTAATTCACCAATGACTTTTATTTGCCGGTATTTACCAATCAGATGCAATTGGTAAATTAAGATTCAGCAAATTCTGAAATGCATCAGATCATGGTCTTAGCAAGCAGGGCGTCTGGGTGCTATTTTGGACACCCAAACCCTCAAAAAGTACCCCTCAGGACACCCAATTTTTGTAGTGTGGAATTTCCAAAAATCTCAATCACAAGCTTATAATTGAATTTTTTCACCTCCTTGTAATTCCTATGGCATTGTTTAATGATATCATGCCTTATTTTGCTGAATGTATACATGTTTATGATTGAAATATGAGTATATTGTGATCCCCCTTAAAAATTTGGACGCCCCAAAATTTTACAACTGCCAATTTTAGGCACCCACTTTCTAAATCCTGGCTAAGACACTGCATCAGATGGGCACAATTACAGCATCAACAAGAAAACCAGATGTCAGTCCTGTGTGGGAAAGACAATGACAAATAAACAGGACACAGTTATTACATTCTGAATACAGGATTGGAAGGGTAAATTGTGAATGATAATGCCAAGTAAGTGGCTGGTTGTTGATTCCACTCATCAAGAGCTGAGATGAGAGCAGACACCAACTAGTGTATGCCTAGTATAGTGCCAACTCGTCTCCCATGGCTTATCATTATTTGTTTTAATTCACTCTCCCTAACCCGTCTGATAATGTAATTATAATGTGATTAAAAACCACGCAGGTGTGCCGCTCAGTACTTTCGTCACTCCTCCTAGCGGTACCGTAATAGTATCAATGTGTAACGCGTCACTGCTGTTTTTAATTGGCCAATCACAATCAAGTCATCATGAACGGTAATGAAGATTCTGATAAAGGCTAGATCAGCAAATTTTGGATACTGCAAATAAACCAGCTCTACACTACTTGTTCTAAAACAATGGGAGGAAAAGTGCTGTCTAGATGCTACAATACTTTAGCACATCTGAATAACAGCCATCATAAACTCCTCCATTAGAGTAACAGTTTTAAAAAGTTAGTTAAAAGGATTTTCACACTGTAGAGGGGCAACTTTCAGTTGAATATTTGTTATAATATTGCTTTGTTGTCAAGATATTTCCATTTTGACCAGACCATGTGTCTACTCCAGATGCTAGGGTTGAAATAAAATTGGAAATAAAAAAGAATTCTCAATTTTTTAAAAATAAATGTAATGTCTTGGTTCTGCTTAACATTTTTTTCAACCATTTTCTGATAGATACTTTAGAAAGACAACATCACAACAGTACTGGTCGTATTTGGCTGCTGCAGTAATGATTGTGGTAGAGGGACAAAGCCTTCTGGATCTTTGAAGCATTTTGGAGAATGTCCTGGCAAGCCTCTCCTCTGGGCCCTGGCAAACAGTTTTAAAAGCTATTACTCTCGTCTTCAGGAAGAAATAAACAAACAATTATCTTTTGGAGGTTTCCCATAAAAGTTATCATGACCATGTTTTGATTTTGTACTCAAGGACTGTTTACACAAATGATTATAATTAGAACAATAAGCAGAGTGATGCATTATAGCATTCTCATATAGCAACCGCTGTTCCTTATAACCTATAATGTTGGTGGTCAAGGCTGATTCCCACCCGGATGCAACCGGGTGAGGCCACCCGGTTTTCTGACCTTTGACCTCAACATGTATATGTCACAAATATATGTCCTACAGGCTTTAAAATGAGGTAATTAAGATAAAGAGACCATGAAACAATAGGTACAGACAAGACACATGTAAAAAAATGTTTTAGGGTCTTTCTTATATGGGAAACAATCTGCAATCAAACAGCTTTAAACTGAGGTGACCTTGACCTTTCATGAGATCTGCCTCTTTCTGAATTTCAAGTTTGGCGCCTGTGGTCAAACTGGGTCAAGCTCTGTTCAACATTCAAACAATCAGCAATCCAAAGACAAGTGCTCCGGTCATAATACCCTATATCTAACATATAATTCATTTCAATTCAATTTCTTATCATGCTATAATAGTGATTAAGTATGTCCTGTCGGGCGGTGTGGCGAATAAAGCTTCGTCGCTGATGTCAACCCGTTCTCGGCGCTTTGCGCCTTGAACGGGTTGACATCAGCTCCTCAGCTTTATTCGCCACACGGCCCTCCGGGCCATACTTAATCCCTATACCAAGGTGTATCGGTTCCTAACACTTCCGTTCAGTTTGGGCTTCATGCCCTGAAAGCTGCTGAGTATTCTAAGGTGTTGCTACTGACTGCTTGCTGTCTCTCAACATTGCCCCTAGATCCTGATGCGGAACTCTGAGGTATAAATGGGTTAAACACAGGGTAAAAACACTAGAACAGATAATTTCAACTATTAGGGGTGTGGTGTAAGTCAAACACTAAAAATGCCTCAACACATTCACATAAACTGCTTACTCAGCACTGATCCCTTTCACAACAGGATGTGGATATCAAGGAGAGATGGCAAAAAGTTGTTTACAATCCAATTAAGTCTGTTTCCATGGCAACCGTTTGCTGGGTTTTGGTGTAAAGATGGGAGCACGATGATAGGGCTAGAAACACTGTTGGAGAGTTTTCTCAGCAATTTTCGGCATGCAGGAAGCTCGGGGTACACTGGCTCCCAGCCAAGTCCCTTTCACTACCATTAACCCACAAGACTCTTCAATACGCAGCACCTGTTTCCATGGCAACAGTTTGTATACTTTTCTTGCCAGGAAAAAACTAGGTGTACGTATATACCAGCAGACATCCATTATCATCTCCAGGGTATTTAATGCTGGTAACTAAGGAGAGGCATTACTTAGCAACCACCATAATAAACCTTATGTTCTGGCCTGGTAGTACGTATACATGGAACCATTACCATGGCTATATGAAGTCAAGTAAATGGCAAACGAAACATTATCCCCTTAAACATAGGATTGGTCATATGTGTTCAAGATCAGCTGTAAGGAAGAAACAAAGATACAATATTCTTTAGCTCCAAATTAAGTATCTTACATTTAACGCAAAATCTAGAAAGAAGAATTATTTATTGGTTTTAAAATGTTTGGATATGGAGATCTTTCATGCCATCATGAAGAAAGATGAATATCTTGGCACCTATCTGGATATCATATTTTCATTATGTAGACAAGGATAATCAGAGCATACCATCACTCTAATAGCTTACTATGGGAGCGATACCTGCATGGGCTTCATATGCATCTGTTACCAATTTCAAGGGGTTGAAGTTTGCCCAAAAAGTATCAAACTTTCGATTTGCAATGTAATATGTCACATTTTTTTTTTTTTTGGGGGGGGGGGCTGAAAAATAACCAGCTCTCTTTTAAAATATGAACCCCAAGCTTTCAGATCCTTTATCAGCCATCAGATATGATAGTACTGTCAGACATATGTCTCCACATCTCTGGCACTACAGATTTCTGTATTATTCTACTTTCTATTGTGTGGAATAACATGAGTACTGTACAGATACTATCACAGTAGCTAATTGACCACATCTTGTTCCATTATTGCCATGGGGAAAAGAAGCACCACAAATTGAGTGAGTCTGCAATTTATTTATCTTGCTGCGACAACCTGTCTCCATACAGCATGTACTGAATGACACCTCAACCTAGAGTACCCCCGCTCTCTCTCTCTCTCTGCTCTCTCTCTCTCTCTGCTCTCTCCCATCTTATAGCTTCTCTTCTCTCTTTTTCTTTTCTCTCTCTGCTTTTTTCTTTGCTTCTCTTTTTTTCTTTTCTTCTCTCACTCTCTCTCTCTACAAACCTGATTCCTTTCTTCAAACACCTAAAAGACGATACTATTTGCAATGTTTTTGATGACCAGATTGCTTTACAGGATGAGCAGCCCAGCTTTATTCATGGCTGACAAATTTCACCATCAGAGCTGACATATCTAGCAGTTCTTCATCAATTTATTGATGACAACTTGCACATTCATGGGGGTACACTCCTCTGACTCAAAATAGCTCCAAAATAGACACATCTACAAGAAACTCCCATACACACATTACCCCACTATGACATAAACTCAAAATAGACATATCTACTAGACACCATATTTTCTATTTTTTACAGCTAAAAATAAACCCTGTGTCTAGCACTTCACTGACTAACACACTCAGTGACTAAGGAATTTCCCCAGTTACTAACTAAGTCAAAATGAGTCTATTTCTCGCTGAGCAGTTATTAGTCTTTACCTGTGAGAGATGCAGCAACACACAGATATTAGTAGTGATCATGGGAGTCATGGCGGAAATGTTGGATGAGCTAGCTAGTGCTCCACTAACATTAACCCTTATGCTGCTGATGGCTAATGTTGCCAATACAAAATAATGCAAAAAAGCTGAGTAATGATTGAAACCCTGGCATATGGGTACTCTTAGAGTACTCAGCCAGGGCTATCAAATGAATACCAACATTGCAGGGTTTGGATAGGTTTCAAAAACTTTGTGCCATTGTACTTTGAACTAAAGCAGCCTCAGCATTGGAAGAGTTAACCAAATTCTGAGTAAGCTGTACATTTCTACTCTTTTATATCTTTCTGTATACAAGTGCAGAAAATTAGAAAAAAAAGCCTTTAAATTTTGTGCAGCTCTGATAACTGCGCAAAATCTCAGTAGATATCAAATCATCTAAAAAGGAAGGAAAAGTGTGTTTGGCATGATGCATATAATGTTTATGGGAGATATGGGATATGCTGTCCAATACAGGAACATGGAGCTTGTTATTTAGAGTGAGAGAACTTTTGCTCAAGTGCTTTTTGACTCCAGCTTTCTTAGTACTCAACAAATCACTGGTTATACAGGGTCACAATAGGGAGGAACCATGGTAGTGCAAGGGTAAAAGCAGTAATTGGTAGTTGGGAACTTATCATATGTGTCAGTAAGCATCCAGTTCACACTTCAAGCTCCCCTTGTTCAGAAAGATAGGGAAATGTCACTTTCTCGTTCAACTCCCCTGCACCAGAAAGATGCAGTACTGTACAAATCATCACTTGATGACAGGGTACCAATACATAGTACAAAGGTAGCCCCTTCATGTCTGTATTGCCAAAAGGGTCTAGGTATCTTAAAGAAATTTGGCCAATTCATAATACAGACCAAATTATTGCATAAACCCTTTTAACATTTTTTATCCTCACTAATTTTTCAACCCCTGAGTGCAGGCTTTAATTAATCATGTAAACCAAGTTATTATCTGAACATATAAGCTCCACTGTATGGAAAGTACACACCACACTCAAGGCTCATACATAACATATATATGTGTGGAAGTTCATCAAGGGTTGAGGGTTGAAAAAGTGGTTCACTTTGACATACCAGAAAGTTGAGCTACTTCACAAGGAAAATGGTAAGTTTGAATATTAACAATAAGATCTTAAAGTCTCAAGTTGCAGTTGCAGATACAGGAGTTCTTTTACAAGTCAAAATGTTGATTGATTATTTACTAAGAGTTGTCACTTTTCTTTCTTTCTTTTTCTTTTCTTTCGCTTAAAACAACTTAGGTAGATCTACCTCTATGTTAAAATGAAACCCCCTCATATGGAACAAATCCCCTACACAGAAATCCTGGATCTTCCCTTGCTTAAAGTAAAAAAAAACATTTTCTGAACCTTCTTTACCACTCATTCTAATCTGTATGTGTATAGCTAAGCACTATATTAAGGGCTCTACTGTAAGATGATACTATAATGACAATGCAGAGGAGGTTTACATCACACAACACCATTGAAACACTACACCCCATAAATAATTAACCCCTACTCTATGACGGCTGCAGTATATCAAACCATCACCATACACTACTGAGAGCATACTTCTACCATACTCAGTGACCTATTTATAATTGAAACTCTTCACTGACATAAATAGCACACACACTATACATACATTAATTTACTCTACATACTATTTATGAAGTTAAGTTCACACTTATAATGATATGATATCCAAGTGTATAAGGATTTCAAAAATGTGATTAACAATCAATCAATTGTGAAAGCGATAAATTATTAAGCTATTAAGTGTTTCTACTCCCTCCCTGTTCACTATTTATACATTAATTTACTCTACATACTATCTATGAAGTTAAGTTCAAACTAAATAAAGGTATCAAAATGCATAAGAATTTCAAAAATATGATGAACAATTAAGAAAGAGATAAGTAATTAAGTCATTTAGTGTGTTTCTACCCTATTCCTATTTACATTGCAATAAATTAGCCTTAAGCACATGAAGGATGAAAGATAAGATTTCTAGGATTCCAGACATATTCAAAGCAATGTCTTGGTTACTTCCCATTTATCTTAGCTTCACTCAATTGGATATAGTACCCTTTGAGAATGATCAACCTAGAAGTTTCCCACAGTTTCCATCAATAAGGAATGGCCATTTTGTGACAAAAATGATTGTCTTGTAAATAGTACTTATTATCTCTAAAAACTTTTACCTTTCACAATCCATCTCTGTTTCACCTAAGGCCCAAAGCTATCAAGAATCATGTGTTGTTATTATGCACAATAGCTTATATAGATGTATTGTTTTATCTTAATTGTTAAGCTCACAAAACTTCTATATAATTATATTCTCTCTATCTATACTAGCTCATTCAATTAACTTTTCCTTCAATCATGTTTCCCCTTTTTTTATTCCTATATCCCATACATCCAACCCTTGAATACATGTGCAAGTGTGAAAGACTATATTTAAAGGGTTTTGTTATCCTACTTTTATTGCAAGGGCCTGTGTTTTACTCCAAAGAGATCAGTACAAAGCCAATCCAACTGAAATAACTTGTCACTTTTTGTTGACTCTTTCATGCTTTAAGCTATTTATAAGAAACAATAAGCCTGTCCCTTTCATAATTATGGAATTTTGGAATTTTGATTACTGTCACTTGACTAGCCAGTTATGGACATAACTTGAAAATAAAACAAAACTTTGAAATGAATTAGAAATTTGTTCTGATTAACAATTTCTCCCACAACTATCTTATTCAAAAAGGTGCTTTATGATAAAGAAATAATCAGATTAGTCCTGTCTGTATTTGCAGGCCCTTATGAGTTAAGTTATAACCACTCCCATATCCCACCCACCACTTGCTGTTTTGTGATGCCCATATATATTCAGCTGTGTTGTTTTTCCATTGCTATTGCCTACAGACTGGAAATAAAACAATACAATGAAAGCAACAAGATCACACTTTTGGAATCCATCTTTACATGCAGTGACACATTCAATAGTTTCTAAAGAAAGCTTGCCCTTATTTAGTGGAACAGAAACCCCCCAAGGCAGAGCTTTTTCAAGGGAGAAAACTAGGGACCAAATAATTATCCAGACTTCACTGCGACAATGACCTTTACCCGGAACAGTTACATCTCATTGATTTCCAGCAGATAAAGACCTTTTTAGCAAAACATTTTAGCCTCATATTTGTAATTACACCTCTACTTGTTCTAAGGTCATACAATCTATATTCATGAAAAGATCAATTTAACTACATAGGATATTATTTGTGCTTTTAAGCCCTTCTGTAGGTTTGAATATTGATTTTTGTATGATACGTTAAAACAGTAAAGCCTAGAGGCTAGGGTATGCCTACCCTGGCAGTTGTGACCTGCTTGTGGTCCTCCCCCTGCCCGCCAGCCTGCCCGCCCGGCTGGCGAGCTGAGCGAGTGAGAGCCAGAGAGTGAGCACTCCTCTCATTGCCCAGCCAGTCAGCTGCTGCCTCCGTCATCTAGAAACACAACATTCACAGCCGCCGCCGCCGCAGCACACTCCTCACTCACTCACTCACTCTCAAGCTACCAACACAGCCAGCCAGCCAGCCAGGCAGTCATTGGTCCGCTAGGCAGGCAGGCAGGCAGGCAGCAAGGGCCTCAACAGCAGTGACAGAGGCACAGGAGAAATACATACACCACAAACCAACTAACTTCTACACACAGGCTCTGACATAGCTTCAGGACAACAGCACTTGGCTCCTACCAAGACAGACAGCAGTCAGGCCTCAACAGCTGTGATAGAAGCACAGGAAAAGTACACACACACACACACATACACACCTTCAGGATACCACCACTTGGCTCCTCCCAAGCCTAGCAGCAGCAGGCCTAGAAGTAGTAAGTACCTATACCATTAACTTTCCTATTATCTTTTCTATTGTCTTGGTCACACATGATGGTGACACATGGCAACAGGTGGGTGAAATAACGATAACTCATATAACTCATCCGGCAACTCGTCACACCACGGGTGGAGTTCTTAATTACCTTACATTTTCTCCATATCTTGACTAGCTGGGAAACTGTATATACTGTCTTGCCAGTGTGGAGATATGCTCATATTTTGGTTGATATGGGGTTACAGTGAAAACACTGCTATACCAATACCTCTGCAGCATGACTCTAGTGCAAGGACATGTTGTATGAGCTTCACTAATTAGTAACTTGAGATACATCAGAGCATTAAGGACAATTGATGAATTTGATTAGCAAGTTAAAAACTTGTGATAACAAGAAAGTTGTGAATAACTTAATTAGATCAAACTATTTACTGATGTGTAATGTACGTATGACATTACTGATATTTTTCTTGTTGATCTCTCCTGTTTGGCAATTCCCAAGTGGTTACCATGACAACAGGAGGCCGAGGAGGCTGAGGAGGAAGGCTGTGGTGAGCAGGCTGTCGGTGTCTTCACGAAGTTTCCCCGATGAAAGTGAACAACCAGTTGCTGCTGCAGCACAGGATTCCTCTCCTAGTCGTTCGGCAGCTGTGACCGCTCTTCGTCTCCGTTTCAGTGCTGTGACCCTCCCTCTTGACCACAGCAGATCACACAAATCACGACCAGCGGGAGAAGTGGGAGGAGGATCTGAGGAACATGTGAGCCTGGACTCTCCTTCCTTAGAGAATCAGGAGGAGGAGGAGGAGAAGGATGGTAGTGGGGAAACTCCCCCAGTACCAGCACTACAAGCACTGCTCCCTGCTCTCAACACTCTTACTGAGAAAAGTTTCATTGTGAAACGGCACCACCACGACCATGTGATAAACACTACCAGCGTCACAGTAAATATCCCTAAAGAATATCATCATTCTGGCTCCTCTGACTCAGCAGCCAGTAACAGAGCCAATAAGTTCCACTCCAAAAACAACAACCGATTCACTATCACTACTACCGCCACACACCATGGAGTGATAAAAACCACATCCAGGAGCGGCGGAGGCTATCTGGATACCACGGATAACACCTACTACTACAGCGATAATAACGGATACACGGATACCCCCACTACAGCTACAGTCATGGCCCCTATCCTGAAAGGGGGGCTGCACCTAAGTGTGCTGGATTCCTCTCCGGAAGGCGGAGAGGGAGGTTTCATGAATGGTGTTGGAGATCACAGTAAATCACAGCTAGGCGATGTGGTAATTACCACAGTCAGTGCGTTTGTGGGCCTCTTTGCAATGTGCATGCTCGTCACATTCATGCATTGTTGTTGTCGGAAGAAGAAGGGGCGGGGTGAGTCCCCGTCCGACTCCTACGAGGCCGCCGCGAGCCCGGACGTGGACAGGACGTCTGAGGCCGAGGAGGCTGAGTTGGAGTACGTTGAGGAGACCGGGGAGCAAAGGGTGGAGGTGGAAATTAACGCCACTAATGACCACAGCATATGGAGGAAAAATTCAGCAGCATCCAAATCAGAGTAAGTATAGAACTGCTTGATCTCAGAAAGTCCCAAATGTCCGATTATAAGTATGCTAACATATCAATAATGATATATAGTATTACTATTATTACTATTACTATTATTATCATTATTATTTATCATTATTCTCAATACTATTATTATCATTATTATTATTGTTGTTGTTTTTTAATTTTCATTTCTATAATTGTAATGATTATGATAAGTATAATTTTTTACTTAATGATCATTATCATAATTTCTATCAATATGATCACCATCATTGTAACATTCATTATTTGTTTTGAGAGGTTAGTCAAGAAAATTCGGGAGAACGAAAAAGAGCAAAAGCAAATCATACCACACACATGGTCTTACACAATTCTCCTAATCACTGAAGTTTCACATATCTAACCTAACCCATCCCTCAGAGACATAGAAAAATAAAGATCTGAGGACCATGCAAATGGCCTAGAATAATTCTGTCTATGAATTATATGTTTCACATATCTCGCCATACCCCTCTCTCAGACTCAGGAATTAAAGGTCTGAGGACCATGCACATGGCCTAAAATAATGCTGCCTATGATTTAAGTCTCACATATCTTGCAATACCCCTCTCTCAGACTTAAGGGGATTAAAGGTCTGAGGACCCCTGCTATATGGTTTAGAACACTCCTCCTTATCATGTTATGACTTAAGTCTCATATATAACCCAGCCTCTCTCAGGGACATAGGGGATTTAAGGTCTAAGGATCATACTATACCCATGGTTGAAAACAATCCCCTATATCCAAATTAACCCCTCTCTGAGAGTTTGGGAATTGAAGGTCTGAGGATCAGAGTAGGAATCTGAGGAATTTGTGTATGGCTGTGATTAGTGAGTGGGGTGATTTGAGTGTAAGCCTTGATGCAGACAAGCAGCAGTGTTGATAGCAGCTCCTGATTATAACGATGTGTAATTGTTGAAACAGATGTAATGTTGGAACAGCTGACCCATTATTATTATATACACCAACAGTCATTATACACATTACAGTTCCGGAAAACACATGCCATCAACTCTCCTTCAAACATTTTGTAAAAATTCTAATTTCAAAGTCATTGTCAAAAGTATTGTAGATCAAGATGACAATTCCCAGAGGAACTTTCAAGTATTTTGGGGTTAAAAGGTGCAGTGGCATAATCAATCTGGCAATCTTAGCACTGACCACTGATATGCAACAGATCCCAGGATAAAGCACACCCAGAGATTGTTTTCATGTTAACACATAATGGCCTTCATTTCATTTTAACCCATTAACGCTCGCTGCAGCCAAAAGCAGCCTGCCAATGTTAATAAACATTTTTTAGGCAAATGCACAGGTGGGAAAATATATGAGTGGTAGTAAGACCAAAACCAACAACTCTCCTTCATATTTTGAAAGAGAGTTGTTAAAAATAGCTCTTTATATTTCCATGTTATTGTTAAAAGTGTCATAGATTCAGACAACAATTTCAAGAGGAACTCTCAAGCATTTCTGGGTTAATAAGCCAAGGTACAGACAGTAAGCAACAATCCTTTTTCCTTACAACATGCTAAGAATGCATGAGGATGTTAGGGTGAAATATTCTTCACACAGGAGCTATGTGACATTTCCAAAGGCAGGTCTGAGCTGCAACACTGGCTAAGCAGAAGCCATGTTTGGAATAGGAATTATCTTCAGTCGTTCTGCACCTTGGCCAAGCATCTTGGTAATTGGAATTTTTTGTTTATTGTCACTTCTGCTGCCATTTAAGTGATGACTAGTCAGCCAGTGATAAGTGTTGGAGGTGATTGAAATACCCGGTGAAAAACACTGCCTTCCTTCAAGTCTCGATACCTAAAAGCAATGTAATCTACTACTTTGTAACCCTGGAGCCCTCGGGGTACTTGTAAAAATGCCAGAGGGCCTCAGGGAAGATCATTACCATTGGACTGAGTTACCCACTTTAAATGAAGAATTATTATTATCATCATTATTATTATTATTATTATTATTATTATTATTATTATCATTATTATTATTATTATTATCATTATCATTATTATTATTAACTGAATAAGTTACAGGCAACTTTCTCAACGCCCGGCTGAGATTCAAACTATGACAGTGGCGGTAGATGGCGAGCAGTCAATGACAATTCCTTAAACCACTCCACTATTGGGGCAGGCAACTAGAATCTAAGGTTATAGACAGCAGGCAGTCAGTGGCAATACCTGCGACCACTTGGCAACCAGGGCAGGCCCCCAGGATACTGGCTTATAGACGCCTATCTTGTGGTGGTGCTCATCCCTGTGTTAACACTAGAGTAGCACAGAGCCCCATGGACCATGTGATAATAACAGGGATCAAAACTGTTTAAAAGCTTTCACATCAGTAGTCAAGCGTTGTGAGGGTAATTTTCTCTCCCTCTGCTTTCTCTCTGCAACAGATGTTCTACCCCACTGAGCTGAGGGACCTGAAAGCATCCCGCCAGGATCAAGCCTTTAATAACTCATAACAGCAGCCCACTTCCCAGCAGCAGATAAAACAGATAGTTCTGCATGACAGAGGCTCATTAAAAAATCACTCCTCCCTCTGCAGCCAGATGCTACATGTGCAGAACACCCACTACTCAGTCCCTAACATTCTGAATATAATCATAGAAATAAAACAGAAAACCTTTACACTTGGTTTTAAAAATAGAACTTCATACGATAGATATTATTGGTAATTTGGATTGGTAACCACATATGTCGTGCAGGGTCAACTCCATAAGAGAACCATAAAATAAGTGCAACAGGCATATATTCACCCTTTAAACATTTTAATTAGAAAGAAAAATCTAAATGTACCATCATGAAAATGTCAGACTAAAATGGGTAAAAATTCTCTGATTTTTGCCAAGCCCTGCTTCTGATGATTGGTAACATAGAAAGACCTTCATGACCAAGTGCCATAACTTGAAAATAAATGTTTGGGAGATGAACTTGTAATTGAAGCATTAATAATCTGTTTTTTTTAATTATCTAAAAAAATTAAATCAATATTTTTGAAACTTTCTATGTGTATATCATATAATTAGCCATCAATTATCCTATAATTTAAGCTGTTTTTTACATATATTTTAATCAAGGGTAGGAGCCTGACTGTGAGGGTAGAATAACAAATCAGAGTGCAAGAGGACTGCCAGTATTTCACAGTCCACTGAATCCAATACAACTTAAGTTTGTATTCAAAGAAAGCTTTCTCCTCAGCTGTAAATGCCAAAAAAAAGCTGTAGACATCTAGGGTGTATTTGATCTGACCAGACTGTGACCCTCTCAGCTAACACAGCAGTCTTTGTGTGAGCAATGGAGAAATAGCGGCAGGGCTAGAACTTCTTTCACTAGGAATGGTTACTCATCTCAATTTCATAGAGGAACTATGTGAAACTAGATGGGAAATGACATGCATGGCCCTGCCGCTGTGGGTAGTATATGGCACTGTGGTGGAGCTAGAGGTGGAATAACAGAGTTAGGAGTGGAATAAGGTCATGTTCCTAAATATTGGGCTAGGCCACATGACAGACAACTGGTTCAGAGGGAGTGGCAGGGATATAAGGTCATTGGTACCATGCAGTACATAGTGAGTGAGTGAGAGTGAGAGAGAGAGAGAGAGAGAGAGAGAGAGAGAGAGAGAGAGAGAGAGAGAGAGAGAGAGAGAGAGAGAGAGAGAGAGAGAGAGAGAGAGAGGGAGGGGGAGGGGGAGAGGGGAGGGAGAGGGAGAGGGAGAGGGAGAGGGAGAGGGAGAGGAGAGGAGGAGGGAGGGAGGGAGGGAGGGAGGAGAGAGAGAGAGAGAGAGAGAGAGAGAGAGAGAGAGAGAGAGAGAGAGAGAGAGAGAGGAGAGAGAGAGAGAGAGAGAGAGAGAGAGAGAGAGAGAGAGAGAGAGAGAGAGAGAGAGAGATTACTATGTTATGGTCTTTTGAACCAATGAGACTCCACGTTTTCTGCACATGAAATAGATATAAGAGCAGCTCTAAAAACTCTTAGCTAATGGAAGAGCACCATTATGGCTGTATAATGGTTGCAGGCGCTGGAAGTATGTGCTAAACACATCACCATAACAGAGCAGGACCAGGTGCAGAGGCTGGCTAAGCAATCTACAGAAACATAGTAACAGGGGAAATAGACAGGTAACAAACCAAAAATATCAGGTAATAATGGGAGTATGACCACTGTTGGATGAGAGTTGGGCAAATCCACAAGTTGCAGGTACTCAAAAACATACAAAAAAATTGATTTGCAAAAAACGAGAATTGCAATAATTTTGCTGAAAAATACTGCCAAAAGGCTGCTAAGCAATGGTTATGATGGAAAATGACATTATAAGCGTCCCTGTAATTAAGTGCATAATAGTCCTATCACAAAATGGTGGTGAAGTGCGGCATAAGTTTTGCTGCTGGCGTGATTGGGGATTAGGGCGACTGCTAGGATAAGCAGCAATGTGGGTGTTACCAATTGCCAACCACTGCCAAAATCAATATCATACCGCTGGAAGGACAACACATGTGCCTGACCCCCAGGAGAATAACCTTGACCTTAAGGCTATCACCTTGACCTTAGTTCAATAATAAATCAACAGTAGTGCATCCCTTCATTTTTACATTTCTTTTAAGTCATATACTTTTGGTGTTCATAATGAAATTTGATTATCACCGACATTTATTCTAGGCTTGCAGTTCTTACATTATAAAATTTGATCATCACTGAGAGATATAAATTCTAAGCTTGCAGTTTTTACACAAATGCAAATATTGCATTGATATGGGCAGTATTCCTTCTTTAGAATCGATAGAATAATATCACTTCAAACAAATTTAAAACTTTCAATTCATCATAGAAATTTGTTTTTGTATCCATGCTTAATTTTTCCCTTGAGGACCAGGTGTCCATGGGGCCCGCCCTGATAGCTGAGCAGTGAGACAGTTGCCAGTGACTTGAATTTCAGCCATGATTTTTTGGCTGCAACAAAATTAGCCACAAAATGGCAGAAAAGGTGACAATAAACACATTTCCAAATACCAAATTCCAGGTGTCCATCATTTCAATGAGTTTGACACTAGTCTGCCAGCATGTGATGAACAACTGTTGACTGTGACAATAGCCTCACTGCTGCAGGGAGTGGGGAGCAATATCCCAGCGCACGTGTTCCTATATACAGCACATTACAAACCTCACAAACACACATAATACCCCTATTATTACCAGAAGTGAAAATCAATACCAGGAATGCACGATTTTCTCCACACCGCATCAGGAACAACAAAAGGTAACAATGCACAGCTACAATAACAATCAATGGACTCCATCATTAATCTGCCTTCATGTTATTGCTGAAATTGATTTTTGCTGTAGACTCGTCAAATTTGCCTGTAACATGTGAAATCCAGACTGATCATACAACCTGTTGGGCAAATTG
Source organism: Maea johnstoni (assembly GCA_963942565.1). NCBI lineage: Eukaryota > Metazoa > Annelida > Polychaeta > Spionida > Magelonidae > Maea > Maea johnstoni. The sequence continues at coordinate 11,656,226 of OZ012685.1, read as the reverse complement.
TCTGCGATCAATAAGTATCAGGCAGAGTTCACCTTTCAGTAACCTTTAAAGCAAACTATAGGGAATCACATGCTGTACGCACAACATGGGCAATCTGTAGGGAAAATACATCATATAGGCAACAGCACAGTTCTGACAATATACTGACGGATTTCAGTACTAATAATTCACTATTTCATTTACTAACAAGATAAAGGTCTTCAAAATCACTAAATGGTGTTACAGAGATTCAGTAATGTTCACACTTAAACTGGAAAGGGACACAACAATGCCAGAATGTAGCACACATTAGGTTACCATCCTGACATTCGCCATGTGAGATAGTAGACAATGACAGTAAATGATACCCTAACCTAATCCTAAACCAATTACACCTACTGCATCTAGTCATTACCTGGACAGCCACCTTATCCCTCTTTCCATTAAAGTGAGACATCATTGGTTACACCCTGCTTGAGAGTGAGATACAGCCTGCTATCTACCACAGGTCATGGGGATACCAATGGCTGAGGATGAACAGAATCTATCTCCAGCTCTTTCAACAATGATATTTTGTGTGTGCTTTGACCTGAACCCAGTGTTCTCCATGGAGACTGTTGCCAGATCCTACAAGTAATGCACAAAAGGGGCACACACCATCATTGGTTTAATTGTGAATGCACGTGATATGGTGCAAATATATTTGATATTAAAGTTGTATTCCTAATACCAAATGCTTGTCTTATAAGCCTTTGCTAATACCCTATCCTGGTAAATGCCCCCTCTGCTACCTTGTGTTGTTTCATGTTCCCAATGGCTAGGGTAGTAGGTGGTGTGGAATGCCCAGTGGACCAGCCACTAAGTCATGTTTATTCAGAGCATAACACATTCCTCACCCACACAGCATCAGGGGGGTCTGACACTAATTATGCAAATATCTTCACCATAAGCAAACTTTGTATGAAAATCATGATGGTTCTTCATCTGTTAGAGTATCCCTCCAATCACATATGATATCTGTAAAATTTATCAATTAAGATATTTCTTAAGTGTGCATTTTAAGATCATGAGGGATTAACTCTATTCAATAATGCAGTAAAAGGGTTAATAGTTCCTCTGCTATGAATAGCTGAGAGAATCTCGGAGCTGCACTATTTATTATTCCTACCATCTCAGAAACTTCACTTCAATTAAATCCCTTTCCATATGAACAGACAGGCGGTATAAATACAATTACTATGATTAGGATGAAATGCTACACGGGAAATCCATTACATAATAGGATATGCTGGGAGGATGGTGGTAATCCATAATCCAGATCACTGGGGGTAAGGGGGCAATGCCTTGTAGCGGTACCAAGGTCACATACATATGGAGAAGTCCTGATGAAATCAGCGAGTTGAGTAAGCACTCAGATAACTCTATGGTGTGTGGATTAGCCTAGCTACCGGGCTATACTATATTTGATCCTATTATATTCATAAATCAATACTTAAACTTACATAACTGGATGACCGGTTTACTATTTGGTCATCAAGTTCATATGATTGTCACATAAGGGGATTGCCTATTGAATTAAATGACTACGAGAGAAAGAATCTGTCAACAATTATATTGTTAAACATATCAATCAAAATGTTATAAATAATTTGATTTTATTCAAGTGAAATATATTACTATTATTAAACGCTTCCAATTATTTGAACTTGCTTTGTCAGGCAAGTTAGTGATTTCCGGTTGCATATTGAAAAAGTCTATAGTCATTAGATCTACTCCCTGTTTTCTTCCAATTGTATCACTTGCTACAAGGAACTGCTAATACATGCTTAAACAGTGTCTCCACTCCTGAGCTCCATTCTCTCTCTCTCTCTCTCTCTCTCTCTCTCTCTCTCTCTCTCTCTCTCTCTCTCTCTCTCTCTCTCCTCTCTCTCTCTCTCTCTCTCTCTCTCTCTCTCTCTCTCCAGCCCCCCCCCCTCCATGCTATGGTCCTGTGCCTCCATTAGAGCAGCAGCAGCAGTATAGCAGAGAGGAATGCCATGCTAATTCCAGATAAGAGTAACTAGATTGCTGCTATCAGTATCAGGTCCTCCTCTTAATGTCTGTGGAGGTGCCATCTCCACTGACACCACCGCTACAGCAATGAGATAACTACTCACACCATATAGGAGGACAACCACACTGACTCCCATGCATTGTATCTCACACAGGCTTGAGGAGCACTATATACCCACATGTGGAGACATAGGGTGTTCAAGGGGTTGTTGAACCCCTTTTCACAATTCAATAGGTTGGCTTTCATACTAAGAATTGTCATATTTCTTCAATATTGCTTTAAACCTTATGCTGCTATTGATTAATTTGGTCAATACAAAATGATGCAAAAATTGAAAAATGACTGAACTCCTGACAAATGGGTACTCATCTGAGAGTACTCAGAGAGAGCTATCTAATGAATACCAACAAGACAAGGTTTAAATGGTTTTCAAAAATCATTGCGTCCTTGTGCTTTGGACGAAAGTAGCTTCAGCATTGGAAGGGTTAAAACAATGAGGTAGGTTTAAAATAACCCCTGCCCCATACCAAATGCACACCATACTACCTATACAGAAATCCTTTTTCTGCCCTTGCAACTGGCCCACTCACAATCAGGATATGAGGTCAATGTGCACAAAGGGTTAACCCCAGTATTCCATGCAGCATTACACCGAAAGAAAATCATTTCGATTATAAAGGGGGAAGGGTTCTCACTCCTCACACCCTCTCTGTATCCTCAACTGAACTGCTCTAGTTGTGTCTTTCTACATGCATTATCTTTGTACTTGATTTCTCCAGTCCAGGTACCACACACAAGGTGAATTCACAGAATTGCTTTCTCTTGGCAATTTGTAGCCCGGCACTAAATGGTTGCGTTGATCATTGCGAGTGGGTCTGGGTAATTTACCTGTCATTAGCAGAGCAGGTAAATAAAGGCAGCTCCCGAGCCTGGGGCAAAACTCTCCCGAGCAAACTCATCAAGGCATCTCCGCAATCACCTTCTAGCGTGTAACCTTGAGGCTAGACATTCAATACAGCAACACTATAGCATCTATCATAAACACAATCACTCTTATCTCACCTGGATAAGGGTATCATGCATCCACCTGCTAAAGAAAGGTGTTCTAGCTGAACGAATGCCTGGATGCTATGGTCCTTAATGGTGCTATATTACTACACAGGTTCTACCATAAACACAATCGGCCTTATCTCAGCTGCATAAAGGCACCATCTACCAGCTGACAAAAGGCGTTTTACCTTGACAAATGCCTTGATACTATTCTTCTTAAAATGATTTCATTACTACACTTAAGAAGAGTTCTACAGGAAGAAGTTGTAGTCTTGATTCTTAGGCTGGATAAATGGGTATAATGCCACTACTTAACTAGATGGTAAGTGGGTTTCCTGTCTCTATCAAACTGTAGATGGCAGCGCCGTTCTCAAGGTTTGCAAGCGATAACAGTGTTATCAACCAAAGCTCTAGTTTCTCCCCCTAGGGTATTAATGCAGAACTAAACCTAGACTGAAATAAACTCGGAGGGTTAGTCAAAGAGATGCAGAAGTACATTACTGAAGATAGAAAAACAATGCCATTTACTTGTAGCAAGTCTAGGTGGGTTGGAGAATTAGCCTTGATTCAGTATCATCATAAGCACTCAGTTTTATTGCTCTCAGGTGGAGGCTAATTATGCCAGGTGTGCCAGTAATATTACACCTGTACGAGGAAGATAAGTGGCAAATCAAGCACTGCACAGAATACCAAATTGAGTCAAGTTCAAGGGAAGTTCACTGCAAATAATTCTTTTCAGTCAAGAAAAAGATTAGTTAATTATGTTAATGTAATGACATAGTAATCTCCAATTATGTACTAGATGATCACAGGTCTTATCAGGGACATACATACAAGTTTATACATTCTCCCTAGTCTTACAGATAGTCCCTAGAATGATACAAATAGGAACAATTAATGAAAGTGGAAATTTAACTGAACTATCTTTCGAAAACTTTCTTGGTGTAATATTACACAACATAACTCACATTTATTCACAATACTGAAATGATAAACCTGGCATTTTTTCTGTATGCTAAATGAATTATATTCTTACTAGCACATATAATTGGAACAGATTACAATACAAGCTAGCATACTGTAAAATCTCTAAGGCTAAACTTTAAGGAGATAGGATGGAGTTACTTGTGCTGAGGAGAGTGTAGGTTTTCAGGCTGGATGGATGTTTGAGCACGTCTGTAGGGTCTCTGGGCACATAAGCTGTTCCGTTTTGGCCTGTATCAGGTGTCAGGACCATAGCACGTCTCCTGTGTTATAAACAGAGGGACTGCTGGGGAGGAGGGGCAGGGCTTGCATCATGAATGAAGCTCTTGGCAGATTTAGCAGGGAGGGACACAACCTCTCTACTCAATGAACTGATATATTGCATTACTCAGTTACATTCTGAGACAAACACTAAAATAATTCATTTCTTTTGTAACTTTTTTCCCAGAAATAAGTGCCTGGTGAGAAAGACAAATGGTCTTAAGTGTTGCCACTGACTGCTCACTATGTTTCACCACTGCCCAAAGTTGAATTCTGGCCAGGGCATGTGAGAAAATTTTCATTGACTTGGGTTAGGTGGTAATATTTGCGGTGTACTCTAGTTTTCTCCACCACTGCCTATTCACGACTAAGTTGGGATATTGCAGAAAAAGTGACATAAACAAAATTACTATCCGAATTTTGAAAACCAATTAGGAAGATGATTGACGACTATTTTCCTAGATTTCTCTACCCTTGATTCATTGAATATTTGTTTATTTATTATCTATTTATTCTGTTTATTTATCATTTGTTTATTTGTCTATGTCTTCACTTACTGGTACTAGTTACCACCGAGGTAAACATGTACAGAGTACTATATGCACCGCATACCCAACGCATACCTTGCCTTAAATACCACCTTAAATACCACCTTACATACCTTTGGTGCATTTCAGTGCCCACAGCTGTTTATAACAACAAAACATCAGGGAGCAATATATACCTCATCTGAATTAGAGGGTCAAATTCAAGTTTGCTTTAACCATTCAAGTGAGAAGGTTGCCGGTGACTTAGGCTAGGCAGTGGTTAGCCCATGGTACTCTGGTTTCCTACTCCACCATTTACAACTGTCCAGTCACAACTTAGCATACTAAGATATGACATTTAAAGTAACTAAAGCTAAACTTCCATATTCCAATTCCTCTAGTGCTCTAGAGATATAATTATGAGAAGAGCACTTTTTGGAATATAATTAACCAAAGAAATCATGACCTGAACCCTGAACAGCCAATAACCTTGTTCATATATTCTGAGTATTTGATCTTAATATCAGACTTATTTCTATAATTAATATATATACAAATGACACATTTTTAGGAGATTTCCAGGCATAAGTTCAAGCCCTCATTTTCCCATCCCAACCACGCTATCTGCAGTTTGACCTCTTGCTACAAAAGGCAGTTGAAAGGAACATGTACTAAGACAAAGAACAGGCACCAGCAATCAGTTAGCAGAGACACAGACAGGTCAACCAATCTAATGAGAACATGGCCACTATCTCTGGCTCATGTTAGGCACATGGTGCACCAGCCCCGAGTATGCTGTATGTGGCTAGTGGTATCAGCACAGTGACACAGACAAGGGGTGCTAAAGTGAACTATCTCTGGCTCCACCATGTCACTACACATGGTATACCAGTCCCGGGTATACTGATGGTATCAGCACAGTGACACAGACAAGGGGTGTTAAAGTGAACTATCTCTGGCTCCACCATGTCACTACACATGGTATACCAGTCCCGGGTATACTGATGGTATCAGCACAGTGACACAGACAAGGGGTGCTAAAGTGAACTATCTCTGGCTCCACCATGTCACTACACATGGTATACCAGTCCCGGGTATACTGATGGTATCAGCACAGTGACACAGACAAGGGGTGCTAAAGTGAACTATCTCTGGCTCCACCATGTCACTACACATGGTATACCAGTCCCGGGTATACTGATGGTATCAGCACAGTGACACAGACAAGGGGTGCTAAAGTGAACTATCTCTGGCTCCACCATGTCACTACACATGGTATACCAGTCCCGGGTATACTGATGGTATCAGCACAGTGACATAGACAAGGGGTGCTAAAGTGAACTATCTCTGGCTCCACCATGTCACTACACATGGTATACCAGTCCCGGGTATACTGATGGTATCAGCACAGTGACACAGACAAGGGGTGTTAAAGTGAACTATCTCTGGCTCCACCATGTCACTACACATGGTATACCAGTCCCGGGTATACTGATGGTATCAGCACAGTGACACAGACAAGGGGTGCTAAAGTGAACTATCTCTGGCTCCACCATGTCACTACACATGGTATACCAGTCCCGGGTATACTGATGGTATCAGCACAGTGACATAGACAAGGGGTGCTAAAGTGAACTATCTCTGGCTCCACCATGTCACTACACATGGTATACCAGTCCCGGGTATACTGATGGTATCAGCACAGTGACACAGACAAGGGGTGCTAAAGTGAACTATCTCTGGCTCCACCATGTCACTACGCATGGTATACCAGTCCCGGGTATACTGATGGTATCAGCACAGTGACACAGACAAGGGGTGTTAAAGTGAACTATCTCTGGCTCCACCATGTCACTACACATGGTATACCAGTCCCGGGTATACTGATGGTATCAGCACAGTGACACAGACAAGGGGTGTTAAAGTGAACTATCTCTGGCTCCACCATGTCACTACACATGGTATACCAGTCCCGGGTATACTGATGGTATCAGCACAGTGACACAGACAAGGGGTGCTAAAGTGAACTATCTCTGGCTCCACCATGTCACTACACATGGTATACCAGTCCCGGGTATACTGATGGTATCAGCACAGTGACATAGACAAGGGGTGCTAAAGTGAACTATCTCTGGCTCCACCATGTCACTACACATGGTATACCAGTCCCGGGTATACTGATGGTATCAGCACAGTGACATAGACAAGGGGTGCTAAAGTGAACTATCTCTGGCTCCACCATGTCACTACACATGGTATACCAGTCCCGGGTATACTGATGGTATCAGCACAGTGACACAGACAAGGGGTGCTAAAGTGAACTATCTCTGGCTCCACCATGTCACTACACATGGTATACCAGTCCCGGGTATACTGATGGTATCAGCACAGTGACACAGACAAGGGGTGCTAAAGTGAACTATCTCTGGCTCCACCATGTCACTACACATGGTATACCAGTCCCGGGTATACTGATGGTATCAGCACAGTGACACAGACAAGGGGTGCTAAAGTGAACTATCTCTGGCTCCACCATGTCACTACACATGGTATACCAGTCCCGGGTATACTGATGGTATCAGCACAGTGACACAGACAAGGGGTGTTAAAGTGAACTATCTCTGGCTCCACCATGTCACTACACATGGTATACCAGTCCCGGGTATACTGATGGTATCAGCACAGTGACACAGACAAGGGGTGCTAAAGTGAACTATCTCAGGCTCCCCCATGTCACTACATATGGTATACCAGCCCGAGTATGCTGTATGTGGCTAGTGGTATGAGGACTGTGGCATAGACAAGGGGTGTTAAAGTGAACTATCTCTGGCTCCACCATGTCACTACACATGGTATACCAGTCCCGGGTATACTGATGGTATCAGCACAGGGACACAGACAAGGGGTGTAAGGTCAAAGTGACAATGACCTCATTGTGGTCCCTCAATCTATCTCTAGTATCACATAGCACAAGGATATGCAGCCTCACAGACATGGTTATGGCATTCATTTCAACTGTGACTCCCTCCCATAAGTACACATTTACACATGGGAGGCATCTAGCAAGCAGTGACAACGTCTTAGACCACACTGCCGTCAGGGTAAGCCCCTGAAGCCATGGCAAGGCTTTCTGTACAAACATAATACTATACAAGCACTATACGCTTGTGTGCATGCACCCCGGAGGGCCCACTGAAACAAACCCTTCATTTCAAGCCTTCCTCTTTAATAGAACCACAATTAAGGTGCCCTTTTGAGACAGCTCAGCCGAGATCTCTGAATTCAAAACATAATACCAATATACACTAGCTTGTGTGCATGCATCCCGGATACTCAGCGAGAAAAATCTTCATTTCAAGCCCTTCTCTTTATTAAACCCATAGAGGTGCCACTTTGAGATGGCTGAGTCACTTTGAAGTACTCGCCGGCAGAAAACTAGGTTGATACCTTGCATCTGTGTAGTATGGCCCTGGCAAGTTGTCTAATTCTAGGTACCAACTATGATAAGCAGCACCACTAATTGCCATTTATCTGACCACATCCTTAGGGAAGAATCTACACTAATGAAAACCACACCAAGTAAAGTGAAGGCCAGGTGCTGGCTTCAACCATAATCAGCACTAATGCCACTCAACACGGCCACAAAAGATGTATGAGAACATGCACATCTCTGGGTTCATTTATGTTCTTACACTGCATGATAAGTAATTACAAGCTTAAGACTGGTTCTCCTAACAGTGCTAATTTGTATAGGTAAAGGACTGGTCTAGAGTCACAAAAGATGTATGCAAACTTTCAGGTTCATTTTTGTTCTTGCAAATTGTGGTAATTAGTAACTTCAGATAAGATCCATCATTTCTATGCTCATGTCTGTTCTTGCCATCCAAGATAAATACAAGTAATCACTAGCTCTAGAATGGTGTGCAAAACTAAGTGTGAAATTGTGAAAGTCTGCTCATGGCCATATAATGGATTTGAACACTCAGATCTTGAAGTACCAGGGGCAATATGAGGAGTTCTGTGTAAGGGGGTATGTTTTAAAAGAGAGGTAGATTTACCTCATTAGTTGTGGACCTAAAGTAAAGTGAAGATTCAAATCATCATTTTGAATTGTTATGTAATGAGGTGTTTGTTGAACACCTTGAGCTCCCCCTGTATAATCCAATACTGGGAACAGTTCGATTCTCAGCCTGAAATCTGTGCCTATGGCTAGGTTATTGATGGAGTGGCTGTTGCAGTAGGGGGCTGGCTGGCTGGCTGGCTGGCTGGCCGGTGCTATCTGGAGAAGCTGAGGGTCTAATGGCTAAGTGGTGTGGTATCTCAATCACTGGGCTGTGAGTGAGCTGCTAGCTATGCCAGGCATGCAAGCAGCAGGCCAACTCAGTCTCACATACTTTTCTAACCCTATAGAAGTCCTACCCTCACCTCTAAAACGTAATGACGACTTTCTCATAGACAATCTCACACGATTAGTCTAACCCCCAAGTTCTAAGCTACAGTAAACAAATTATACTGATGTTTCTATAAAGAATCTCACATAAAAGTCTTACCATCTTTACAACTTGATTACTTGAGTGGCAAAAAGAAAAGTTTTTGTAAGACAAAACAAGATAAGCCTTCACAAGACAAATCTAAAAATCCATTCAAAAATATTTTTTTTTAGTTGCAACTGAACAACCTCAGGATTTCCTATGAATAACAAATTAAACTTAATGAACTGATTGAAAAATATTCAGCACAAATGCTTATTAGTGATAGCAGCGAGCCTTGTCTGTTAAAAACCTCATTTGCAACCAATATGGCGAATGCGACATAATGCCTGAATGCAGCAGCAGCAGCAGTAAGATAGGATTAGCTAGCTGGGCAGCAGTGAAATAAGGTGTGTAGAAATCCTATAAAGATAAAAGAGAATGCTACCTGTGCTGTTGCCTTTGAGGAAAGAGAAGGCAATGCAGCACATGAGCTAACCTAGATTTCTAGGCTGTCATACTTTTTTCTGTCTATAAGTTTTTCTGTGAAGGTCAAGATGACTGGAGTGGCCAAATTAGTTCACATTTATCTCACCAGGTGAATAGAGGACTTAGTTTGACACCTCTAGAGATAGGAGGACCAGGTGGTGTCATCTATCTACCATTACTGGCACTACACAACTCAGAAGGGAAAGTCTACCTTTAAGGAACCAGGAGCCCAGTCTTAACATGAGCAGGTAATAGAAAATGGTCATCAAGGGGCATTCCACTGTAAATGTGTTAATACAATGCCACTCGCACATTCCAGGAGATGTGTTTGTCTATCTTGCTAACAAAAGGCATGCAAGATTTCTAGCATTAAGAACTCAATGCCAGAATGGATGCCTAGAAAAAAAGATTGATGCATTTCTGTGATTCCATCCAGTTGGTAAATCAAAATCAATCTCCCGTTCTCTCCAATTTCCGCTGTCCTAGTCGGGAAACAAGAGACTAATTCCAGACATAACGTCAAAATCATTGGGATTCTGAGTGTAACATAATTGCCTATCAACTCTGCATAGTCAGGGACATCCAGTTCATGCTACTACTACTACAAGTCTACATTAACCCCTTACAGCATGCTGTTCATTTGGTCAAACTTACAATACTTTTTCATTGCCAAATGTACAGAATTAAATGGGATCCAACACATCAATAAATAAATGAAAAGCATAAAATGACTCCAGGAATTAGAGAAGGTACCAAGGATTTCCATATGTTTAAAAACCAAAAGAAATAGAAGGTCACCTTCATTATGTATCTTGTTAAAACAATATGACACATGTATATTCAGCTGTTTATGTCATTGACACTTCATGCTGCAATAGTTTTTTCTGAAGCTTTAGTTTTTACCTCATAGCAAGCTCTCTATTTAGCTCTAGTGTGCATGAAGTTTCACATCAAAAAGGAAACTGTTATTCTTCCCTATTGTGTTACAACAACATGTGGAAAAGATCAAAAGAAGCACTGATTTCCTAATTTGGAGATCCAGCGTGGTGACACAGACAGTGTACAATGACATCATGACAGACAATGACATATGACAAACAGACGTCAGAGTTAAATGTTAAGTGACGCCATGCGAGGTCAACATGCAGGGGGACCACCCTCTTAAAAAACATGTAGATCATTTCTCTGGTGTTAGCCATTTGGCTATATATGGCTCTGCCACAAGACAAAAGGTTAGGGGCTTGTGCCCTTTCCAGCAGTTACGGGTGTGCAACAGATGTTGTCAGCGCAAAATGAAAACATAACTCAGTAACTAGTCCACACACAAAACTCTCAGTACAGAACTTAACACTATCATTACATACAACAGTATTTACTTGCACTATACAGCTTTTTCCTTAACCCACACAGTCCTTCCAGAAACTGTTTGAATTGATGACATTTTTGATAACTACTTAGGAATTAAGAATGATTTTTACTAAATCTTTGAAGGAGAGCTGTTGGTAGTGTTCTAATGAATGTTTCTCCAAAAAAATAAAAGTTTTTCAAATATATTTTTGCCAGATTAATTTAACGAAAAATATTTACTAAAACATACTTCTTTTCATTATTAATTAATTCACTATTAATTATTGCACTACATGAAGACAGGTTCAATTAAGTCTCAGTCCTACTCATGTCTCAATTAATCAACCAACTAACAGCCAGAACATCCGGTTTGGAGGACAGGTAAGAGAAAACATCAAATAATAGCAATGATTTATGCAATGATTCATTGAAGTTTGTTCTACCCTATATCTTTAATGATTGATAGAACTTCTATCAATATATTTCTCATTACTTAAGCTATAACTGTAGTCAACAAAATATACCCCAAACCTAAATTATTTTTGCTATTCCATGACATTCCTTGACAAATGTGAGGAAAATATATAGCCTATAATTCTGGATTTAGTGAATATACTTCATTTCTAGTGATGGGAATCGTTTGAAAAATTAGGATCGATTAATCGTTCAAATTCGCGAACGATTAATCGACTTTGAACGATTATTCATCACCAAATTGCCTGATGTTTCCTAACACCAGAACTGCACAGTACTGGTGTTAGGAAACATCAGGAAGAAGTTCAAGAGTCAAGAATGGTGCAGAAGATATGAGCGGTTTAGTTTAACTTCGTTGTTTGACTGTTTTGTTGTGCTCGTGTGTGGCCATGTGCAGCATTTGGCCACACAGTAGTGGACAAGCAATAATCATGAAAAATCTATTTTCCATTTCGTCGGTCGATTGATCGTAATTTCGGCCCAGTCTGACCGATTGCTCGACCTGGCGATTGATCATTACAACACTATTCATTTCAGCTCAATTTGCCTTGGTAGTCACCTTTATCTAAAACATTTGAAGTTAGGAAAGTAGCAACCTTAAATACGTCTGCACATTAAACAAGCATTCTTTAAGACCTCAGATAAGGGTTTCAAAATAATTTGTACAATATAATGTATATGGAACTCTGAGAGTTATCATAACCTAGACCAATGCTATTTTTTCCTTTGCTCCAATTTGAAAATGCTGAGAGGTAATTATTACAGAGACAGCCCACCTAGTACCCTACAACACCCCTGATTGTGGGGGTACCACTACAGATACAATAGAGCCTTCCCGTGTAGAACATGTTCCTGACGCTAGCACCCCATACCATCCCTGATTGGGGTAGTACCACTACAGGTAGATGTACCTGACCCTAGCACCCCATAACACCCCTGATTGAGGGGGTACCACTACACATATAATAGAGCCTTCCCAGGTAGAAGATGTTCCTGCACACAGGAACAGGTGTCCTTATCTCTCACAATACCTGTCCTGTCAAGCACTCAATCAACTCCTCGCTGCTTTCTCCCCATTCTATGGCACCCGTCGACCCATATCTCAGGGGTGAATCCAGGATTTCTTTGCATGGGGTTCATTTTGCAAGAGAGGAGTTAAGTTTTAGCAGAAGTAGATCTACCTCACCCATTCAAAGCAAAACCAAAGGAAAGTGACAATTCTTAGCAAGAAATCGTCATTTTGTTTTGCAAAGGGGGGCTTTATTAAATCCCTTTAACCCACCTTCATAAATGCAAGCAAAGGCTTGTGATGCAACTGAATCCCACCATCTCACTGATATTCTATCCTCCGCTCTTGGTAACCCTCATCCCAGGGGTCAGTGGTTATCATTCTATTATCCCACCATTCCTAGTCAGGGTTCGCAGCCTCACAGGGCAACTCTGTCAGTTTATTCGCTGCTGAGTTGCACTTATGGCTTTACTATGGGGTTTTTAGGATGGTTTGCACGTTCTTCATCAATTACCACACAACCTCGCTGATGTGGAGATGCAAATCATTTGAGCGTGTGTATGAAACATCCTACCTTTATAATGGCTGTGGACAGAAGAAGCAGGATTTAATGCCTATCATCTCACATTAGGTGGTAAAACTCAATCAACGCCCAGTAAGAAAAAATCAAAATTACGTAAAGGTGGCAGCTGTAATCTTAGAACAAGGGATAGTATATTTTTAAAACTGTGATGAGTTAATCCAATCTTCTTCACCCAAGACTGGTACAAACACACCTAACATGCCAAGTCTTACCGCGATGGGGAATGGGAAGTGTTATTCTAAGAAGGTGTACTAGAAATAAGGTTGCTCATACAAAACTCATTTTTTTCAACATAGTAATACTTGCAGAAGGTAAGATTAGTCTTGCAATTTTGGTGAATTATTTCAGGCAAAATCATAGTTGGAAAAATATTTGATAGAGAAATGTTATTCTGAACATTGACATTTCCAATTAATTTGCAAAATCAATATGAACACCAAGGTTATTATCAAAAGTTACATACTATACACAGACAACAATTTCAAGAGGAACTCTTGTATAGCATGATTGAGATAGCAACAATTAACATCATAACAAAATAGCCAGGGATACCTGATCCACCTTGATGTGAAAGGTTTAACTATTCTCTATTACCGTGAGTGAACATTATTAGCCTAGGCAAATAGCAGCCACAGCAGTTGCCATAGAGAGCAGGCTGGCTGGCTGCAGCAGCTACGACCGACCAGCAGACTTGGGATGATGAATGGAATGTGATATTCAGTAAAAACTAACTTCAAACCTGAGCTAGCATGTGGCGGCAAGCTCTGAGAGAACACAAGGCAGAAATAACTGTCAGCTCTGAGGAGGCTGTCTACTGACATTACTACTTACTAGCTAATTATCAGGGGGGGGGAGGGCTAAGGTTAAGGGATTTCAAAGTCTTAAAATAAGAACCATTTATGGCATTCCTTCAAATAGCTCTGCCTCATATGACATAAAGCCATGCTTCATTGGAAGGCAGAGGATTTACAAAAGAGAGTGCAATTGATAGGCAGATCATGAAAATTAAAAAATGATCACCATTTTGACTACAAACATCAAATCAAACTCAGAACTCAGGTTTACAAAAGGGTGGCTCAGGGTATTTTGACTATTGCTTGAGGCATATGAAAACATTCCGTGCATGAGATTAGCTGGTGGTTTTATTCTACACTGGAGCGATTTTCTCCACCATTAACTACTGGCTTTTTAGCCTAAAATGGTAGAAAATATATAACACTAATTCCACTCTTAGGTGAACCCTCAGCCCAAAACCCAAAATTCTGTAGTATTCTTATCAAATTAATTCCTTGATGTGCTGTTAGAGACAACAATCCCAGATCAATGACTGATATTGAAGGTAAAGGTAAACATGCCAGAAGTCTGCATTATCCATTAGCTGGCAGATCAACTCACCTATTAACTAATACCTATGGCACCTGAAAACCGTCTGACAATTAAGGCAATAACTCACTGACAAAACCAAATTTCTGGAAACATTAGAATGAAAAATCTTCACTAGGACGCAAGCAACAAACCTTCCTCAAATATTTTGCGAATTCAAGTTTAATTCTTAAGTCATTTACATAAGTATCTTAAGTCCAGATGACACTTGTCTAAGGGATCTGCAGGCCTGAATAGGTTAAAGCAATTAGCAGGTATACGAAAGGGCTCAAGTTATGGCTGGACATGTATGAAGTATACATAGCCCTGCCTGTGTTGTGGAGACGCCATACCAGCAGCAATTTATTTTGACAAGGCCTACCTACTACCTAATGATAATACACGCTGACTGACAATAGTCAGAGATTCTACCCCAAAACACTATTGATCTGTCCCCTGTAAAATAACACAACTTCGCCAAACATGAAAGGAGTGACTATCTTCGGAAAAAAGCTTCAATTTCATCTCATTGAGAGGAATCAATAGATAAGGCAGTCTGCACGTTCTGAGCTGGTGACACGAGATAACCTGCTCTCCCCATGGGGAATATCTCTTAACCCACTAATACTGAAAATTGTCGTCTGGATCAATGATACTTTTGGTAATAACTTAGTAATTAAGAATGATTTTTTAAAAAAAATTGAAGGAGAGTTATTGGAAGTGTTTTGATCAAGATTTTTCCTTGCAATATTTTTCCGACAATACATTTGCCTGAAAGATCTTAGCAAAATTGTTGGGTTGCTTTTGATCGCAGTGAGCATACATGAGTTAAATCTATGATAGCAGATGTTAACCCGAGAATGCCCAGAACATACCTAGAGTCTGATACAAGTGCAAAAACTAGCCAGTGATGAGTGGTTGATGAAACTGGATGACACAGGGGGAAAATAACCTAACCCTAAGTTACTGGCAACTTTCTCACATGTGGCATGCCCATGCAGGCAGTGTAAGATTGAGGATAGTGGTGTGGTAGGCATCCAAATATGCAACCCCCATCTTCATGAGAGGAGCTGCACAGAGCACAGACAGATATATACCTGGCATACACGCAGGCCAACAGGCTGCTGAGATTTCTCAGACCTGTGCACCATGCTCTTAGCCTTCTCATTCTGTACCTCCCACTGTCAATGCTGCTGTGGCTGCTGCCAACGCTGTTAGGATGGCCTAGGAGCAGACTCATGGCCTGAACATTCACTAGACAGGAAAGCAGCTCTTAAGATAACCCAGACAGGCCATCAAGCTAGACCAGTATAAGATAGGCATGTATAACACAAAAATCAACTTATGGAATAGACAGGTTTAATAGAGGAATTAAACATTTTCATTAGAGTATAAAATCTGCATGTAAAATGAAGTCAATCAGGGGTGGTTCCAGGATTTATGTGTAGGGGGGGGGGGGGGGGTTGTTCTGTAGGAGGGGGGGGGGGCTGTTTTAACAAAGAGGTAGATCTACTTCATTGGCTTGAGGCAAAACTAGAGAAAAGAAACAATTCTCAGCAAGAAAATTAACAAATATTTTGAATTGTGAAAGGGGTTTTATCACACCCCTTGATCCATCTCTGTATGATTGCAGGGAAATCCTCGCTATTCTGGCCTATAATTGGACATGCTGCTCTACCTGTGTAGATCTATGATATTCTGTTCAGAGTAAAGGTCAGCGGCTAATCAAGCTAATGATTGTATCTGCAATAACAAATAGACAGCTGCCCTCTGCTACCTTATGTCACTCCCACAACAGTAAGTCACCCCCCCCCCCCCCCCCTTCCCCGAACCCCTGCCACTTCTGCATACCCTCACACAGGCCAGGGGCTTGGTGAAGGTCACGCACAGAAGTGAGCAGTGTCATGGTGGCCAGCGTAAGCACAGCGCATAGGTCTTGTGTTCACGATAGGTGTTCACAACTAAAAAGGTGATCAAAATGAAAGGTCTCAGGGTTTTCCTATCCTTCCAAAAATGATATAACTTCAAGAGATTTCACGGGCATCAAGGTTAAGGGCAGTTTTATTAACTCCTGGGGGTACTACACTTGGTTTTGATAGAATTTCAGGGTAACTTAGTGATTTTGCCTGGACCATGATATTTCTTCATTTAAGTCCATTTTTGCTTAAATTTTAATTTCTAATTTTTCTTTACATTAGTCCACAACTTTATCAATGCCTATCTTCATATCAAGCCCTAAAACAGGACATATCTGGAGTTCAAAAGGTGACAAGGTAGGGAATAAAAACAGAAAGATTCTTGGAAGCATTAAGCTTAAGCTTAAGCCTCAGCATGGCAGCAGCACGTGTGTGTCATAGAAGAGGTATGCTCGCCCCAGTCAACTACAGACAGACCGTCTCGCAGAAAAAAAGGCCATTGAGATAAGCCAGAGCGAGGAGGAGCAGTTAGTTTCCCATACTAACTCTATCAGTCGTGCTGCTGCTGCTGCGGCTGACGTGGGGTTTATGTGTGTTTTGTAGGGCCCAATGCAGGCATCGTTCTGACAGTCACCATCTGCTTCTGTTTAGGATATGGCCAAGGGTTTAATGACTGCAGATTACAAGCTGCCCTAAGGCTTCTGATGCTTGCACTGCAGGAGGGGGGCTCATACAGCCTATATACTACCCACTAAGAGACAAATCTGGATAATATTGCTTATATTGATAGAAAATTTTCTTTTAATTTTTGAAAAAATAATAAAATCAGTAAATATATGATTCTCAGTTATTAAGAAATTTGGAATCTGGAATTTCTTTTATCGTCCCTTTCCCTGTCATATTCAGGCTAAATTGTGCCGGTTGCTAATGGTGGACTAAACCAGGGAACTGAGGCAAAACGACAGCCTAACCCTAAGTCACTGTCAACTTTTCCACAAACCTTGAGGTGGGAAAGGTTGCCTAATGCCCTTCCCATTCCATCAGAAGCAAGCAAGCCTGTTTCTTAGGCTGAGGCAGATAGGCATAAATGTCACCACTAAACTACATAAAAGGGGTTTGGTTGTCTTAAATGGACTGTAGATGGCAGCACGGAGGTTGGACCTGTGTTATCTATCACAGCACTAGCAGCTCCTCCTTGTAGTTATACCAGAATTAAACCTGGGCTGAAATCAAGTCAGGGTATATCATTGATAGTCAGTAGACAGCCATTTTGTACCACAGACCTATGGTACGTTTACCAGCCAGCAGGCACCATGATGCACTGGTGATGAACAGGGTAGTTACAAGACCAAAAGAAACATGTGGCTGCTGATGGGTTTTTGAAGTCTGGGTTAAGTTGAGGATGAGTAGCATTTGAAAGTGATTATTGCAGTGGTGCCGGGTGAGGACAGGACAGATAGCAATAGGGCGGCCAGCTGCTATTATAGGCAGAGAGGGATGTCACACTTAACACATCCTAGCCCAGGCTCCTAGGCCCTGAAAGGTTGGCATTAAAACGGAGTCCTCTGTTCCCTGGTGAGATAAGTGGTCAATAAATTGGCCACTATGGCCACCTAGACTATTTGGTGCATGGTAACAGAAATACATGCCAATAAAAATACATATGACAGCCTGGAAATCTAAGCTAAACACATCCATGCTTGGAGCTCCAAGTCTGTATCTATGATACTTATGAAAATAACTTTGCAGCAAATATTCACAAATTATTTAACGGAGATTTGTTGATTTGATGTTGATTAATATTTCTCTTTCAAATATTTTCAAAAGATCCTCGATTGGAAGATATCACCAACATAGTATGGCAGTTTTGGCTGCTATAGGCATAAGGTGTGA
Organism: Maea johnstoni; assembly: GCA_963942565.1. Taxonomy (NCBI): domain Eukaryota; kingdom Metazoa; phylum Annelida; class Polychaeta; order Spionida; family Magelonidae; genus Maea; species Maea johnstoni. The sequence continues at coordinate 11,637,830 of OZ012685.1, read as the reverse complement.
TTGAATTAACCCAGCCTAGCACTAGACTAGCCAGTTCTAAATGGTGGAAGAAACCAGAGTGCCGGACAAAAACAACTGCCTAGCCCCAAGTCACTGGCAACTTTCTCACATGCCATCAGTGGCAAATCTGGCAATGCATTAGACCATTAGGCTAATTGGGGTAGGCCTTGTCAGGTCAGTCAGTATAGGAGAGTCTTAAGAACTTCCATAGCAAAGGACTGCTACTCTGTCTGGAGCAAAAGCTGGTATTGATTAAGTGTGCATTTGATGAATGCAATCTTGATAAATTGAAAAGTAATGCATTCGTTGCACCACTGCGTTTAATAGCAGATGCCGAGTTGAAAGATAGATAAGTCCCTTGCTTATGACCTAAGAGATCCCAATACCCAGAGAGAGCAGAGTATGCATGGTCACTTGTCAGAAAAAAATCTGTGATCTCCTTTTTCAAGTATCTGTCTTGATATGTGATTTTTGAGGGTTTGGGTGGGCAGATGACGCCTAATCACCTCGCTGGAGGCTATAGAGCCCTGGGTTCCCGCCCTCAGTCCCTCACTTAGGCCCTACCAGTTTTCAATGCCCAGAGAATTAGAGTATGGTCACATTTGCCACAGACAGATGTAGGGTCACCATTAACCTACACGGTATGCTCACATTTGCAAATACTTGCAGCCAATCTCCCACCAGATGAATCTAATCATCCCCATTGAAAATATTTGGATTTTGTCAAACAAACTGTGAGTTGGTGCGGAGGCGCGCTGTATTCCGTGAGTCATGTATTGTTACTAGGCTCAGGCATAAACAGCGAGCTGCTGGGAAAACTTCCATGCTGGAGGTCTGGGGGGAAAGCGATCCCTTTGTTGCCCGGGGCAGGCCTCTGAGGCCAGCCAGACAAAAAGTTTCAGACTCCAGCGTGTTATGACTGTTTGCCCACATTCTTCAAATCAACTACTTATTTTCGCTGATATGGACATAAACAGATAGCTGTGTTCATCAACATAGGGAAGTTCAAGGATGGTTAAATCTGAAGGCGTACTAAACATGTCAAGGCTCATTATCAGTGATACAAAAGCTAATTAAACTGGTGAATGCTGTATTAGCAGAGATAATTAATTTACTTATTGATGCATCATCATCATCAGCAGCAGCAGCACCAACTAAAACTCAGATTTATATCTAAACCTTAATGATCAAAATAACCATTATCAACACTTACATATACTGCAAGTGTCATCATCATTATCATCAAAAATTAGGAAAATGTTTTAAAACAAGAATACCAGCAAACAAAGACATGTTCTGGAACAGATCTATCCATAGCCTTCATTTCATTTCTAACATTGTGAAAACTGGCATTTCCTAGCATTATCCTGAGAATGTCGGGGTTTTACCAGCTCCATTGGATAAGGGTGCCATCTGCAATTTCTCTAATGTTATCCCTAATACAACCCTCCATCAGGGTGTGCGTGGGTGATTATCTAGAGAGCCTATTTTCCAATGATGCTGCATGGCACATACTAGCTGTGATTTATAGGAAATCCAGCAGGTCTGTCACCATTAATATTCCCCAAGTCAGCAGCCCTCGTTCGGGAAAGACCATCACCAAATAAATTGATCTCAATAGGCTGTGCTGCCGCTACATTATGGCGGAGTTCATGGCCCGGGGTTAGATTAGATCTGCGGAGTTAACTGGAGGAGAAAAAGCTGATATGACAGGGATCACGAATGCCACAAATTGAGGATACCAGGATGTATCCTTGGGGTGCCGCAGAACTGAAATATCAGCAGCAAGTCATGCGCTCCTCTCGTTCTCACAACGCCTGCCAAAATCATCAAACACGACTGTCAAGTATCAATGGGGGTTCCCCACAGGCCCGCTGGAGTACCCAAGGTCACATGATAGTCACATGATCATCACTACAGCATTGGGTTGCGGGTGGGTTGCATGTGGTACTAGTATTACCCAGAACTGTGTGTGGTGTGATGTAATGGAACAATAGCGACTGGGGACAAGGGCTAATCCAATTATCCGGGCAGTCACCAGGGCTTGGTCGGGTCACCTGCTATCCCATAGTAATGGATCACTTTTCAAGATGAAAGTAGATCCCTGGAATGTGGCAATGGTGATATACTGCTAGGAATAATGCAATCAGTGTAGGACAATGTAGGCACAGAGGATTTTGTCAAATATACCAAGTATTCTTTGCAATTCCCTTATCAGATATCTTGTGCCTCCTTGTACTCTTTAGTATGTCCATTCATAATATACTACTCATAATGGAGGATTTCTCCAAATCTTATTAAACTGGCCAGCCATCATTTCAGATGTCAGCAGTAACCCTTATACATGTATTTTATGAATGTATGACCTTTATTCATTCATGGTCAAAAAATGGCTTTTTGACACCTAAATCAATTGGCACATGAAAAATCATGACCACCTATATGGAGTCTTAGCACTCAAAGGTGACCTTTACAGTTAATATAATAATAATCACAGCCTTACTCAGCACCAGTGAATTGTGTGATCAAACCAATATGGCCTTTTCCTTTTCCTGTAATCTCACTCACCCACTCTCCTCCACCCAAAAGAATTCGCTAGATTAAGGGGACTTCAAGGTGATCTCCTACTATTGATTCAAGCCTCCATGTGGGAGGACCTTATACTCACTCTTATATTGGAGAAGGGGAGAATTGGAATTACCATGTGTTCCTTGTTAAGCTATATCTTTCCTTGAGTTATATCGTCAACACATATAGAAAATGACGGAATTCGGTACCAGGGCAATTCATGTAAATCTTATAAAGGGAACTTCTAGGTGTTTTTTTACGCTCAGCATGGGAAGACCTTATCTTAGATTGGGAGTAGGCGAGAAAGGAATTACCATGTGTTCTTTATAGCTATATCATCTAAACATATAGAACATATAGAACATCAAGGAGGTCAATTCATATATGGGGACTTCAAAGTGGTCTTTTACTACAGATTTAAGCTCAGCATGGAAAGACTTTATACTCTCTCTTAGATTGGGAGTAGGGAAGAAAGGAATTACCATGTGTTCTTTATAGCTACATCATCCTAATATATAGGACATCACAGAACCCGGTACCTAGCCAATTCATATATAAGGGACTTCAAGGTGGTCTTATACTATAGATTTAAGCTCAGCATGGCAGGACACTCTCTCTTAGATTGGAAGTAGATGAGAATTATATTCACCTAGTGTTTCCCAAAGCCACCATCAACCCATACAGAAAAGCAAGGAGCCAGGTACCTGGTTCATTGACTTAAAGTGTAATAAAAGAGGAGTTATCTTGTACCAATAATATCTCCATAACAAATAGATTAACCCCTATGCTGCTGGTGGCTAATTTGGCCAATACAAAATGATGCAATGAGTACTCAGGGAGAGCTATCCAATGAATACCAACATGACAGGGTTTAGTATCCTGCGAGATATGAATCCAGTTAAAAGCTGGAGTTATCCACAAGGAGCTATGAGTGAGGGAAAATTCACTACTTGATGACTCTGCATGCTGCCACAACAAGGATACAAGTGACATAAACTAAATTGGTGAGACCGGTTGCTAGGCTATTCCTGCCCTTGCATGCTAAGCCATATCCTAGCTACTAGGCTTTACTGTGTTTTCCTTTTCTATATATCAATGTATTCCTGCACCTATTACTACATAGGGACTTATGGCCTACTGTTGGCCATTTAGTTCACAGAGTTGCCACATGAAGGGGATGTAATGGTGGTAAACCACCCTCCTAGCATACTGCAGTGCCACCTATCCACAAGGGATGACATGTAAATATGGCCTCGGAGGCAGGCTAGCCAAGCCATGGCTGTGGTGCTGGGGCCAGAATATAATGGTGGGGGACACATCGATTCTCATTATATAGCAATAGGCCTCCCTATTAGAGAACATGTTCACTTTCCTACAGGCCATTCATTAGCTGCTCATGGTAGTGGTGGTGATAAATGAGTGGTATTAGCAGGACTAATATGTATGGAGCCAGCTCCCACTATTTCCTCAATACCAGCTATGTGTCATATCCATACCATTATTGTGTGAAATACAATACTGGTAGAGTTCCTGGAGGCGACTTTGAGCTTATAGTATACGATTACCACAGACATCTGGAGATACTTTTCATTAAGAATTGATTTACTAGGTGTGTTTCTATAAAACAATAGGAAAGAAAAAAAATGAGAATTATGCATTTTGAAAACAAGCATACACTGAACACTTCTGTTTGCCAATTATACTTGACTTCATTGCTTAATGATGCATACATAAGAGAAATGTCATTGTTTGGAGTTCTGACATTCTGAATCATGGTGTTATCTTCAAATTGATTCCATAAACTACTTTTCCATGTGATGCGTATCCACAATTGTCAGCTGCCTAGAGAAGGAGGAAAACTGCCAAGAAATGAGTTAACCAATTCATGCCTGCAGGTGCCACAAATGCCCTGAATATTTTTGTAATCCTTCTAAATCAATAACACTATTCTGAATTAATTCAAAATGGGAATCTTACTTAGTACAAAAGGGACACTTACTTTCAAAATATTTTGCAAATGCATGCTTTCTTTTTTAATTTCTTCACAAAATATGATAGCATCCAAATTTCAAGAGGAACTCCTGACTGGGCCTGACTGAGTTAATCCTATAAGCTATCACAGAGAGAATGGCAGGCTGCATGCGATGGAGAAAACACTTCCTTCCCCTTATCGCTGATAAAACACTAGGAATGCACATTAGACGGGATTTTCTTACACGAGCCAAAAAACTGGCACTGATTTCTGCCCTACTTTCTGGCCCCACAGTCCTGTGGCGGCACGCAGGTGACCTAGACTAGACACTAGCACACTGTGGCATAATAACTTAATCCTGATTTTTTTCAAATTCCAAGCTGCGTTTTTCCTTTAAACCCAGTAAAAAGCTGTGTTTTTTTTTATCCCATTGATGCCTGTAGCGCCCAAAATTGCCCTGACTGTTTTGGTAGTAGTTTAGCCACCCAAACACTTTTTTTTTTTAATTGAGAAAATGTTCATCAGAGCTACACCAACAGTTCCCCTTGGAATAATTTGTGAATTCATGCTTCATTCCAAAATTGTTTTCATAAGTATCAGATGGTACAAATATCAGTAGGCATGAAAGGGTTAATGAAAGACCTAGATATTTACCTTGAATAAAGTCACCATAATCTATGGTAATAATAAAATAAATCAATGCTAGTGTTATAGTAACAATCAAGTCCTTTGGGACACTACAGGTACTAACAGAAAAATAAAATGATATTTCTTGCTGACCACCTGGTGGGCAATTATGGAACTATACAAGAGTAGGCTGTTCTCTAAGTTGGTGTATGACGGTTAGATATGAAAGAAGTGAAAAACCTTGCTTGGCCTGTGGCTAGGTGGCTAGAAGCTGACCCAGGGTCAGAGGGAGGCTCTTTCTGAGCCAAGTATCACATTCTGTACTCTGCTAACCGTTACTCAAAGGCTTCAGCCAATACCTCCTCCATGGTCTCATGTTGTTATGAGATGGGCGTAATACGCATTAACTGATGACTTTATGGCCTTAGATGATAATTGTAGCATCAAAATTATTTTTTGTGTGTGTGTTTGTTGATGTCCACTTAGACCATTGAACCTGGTGCACCATATGTAGGTGCACATCAACAGACAAGTGAAAATAGTCACATCTGTTCCATCAAAACATTCGCGAAATAGAATATATTTGTCAATCAGTACATTAAAATTAGTGTTGAATGTGATTAGCTTATTGAATTAAAAACAAATGTATTTCAGCACTAGCTATAAAAAGTAGTATAGAAATAAAGGTAACTATGTAACTCATCTGATATTTATCAAAGGAACTTCGGGGAAGTTTAACAGTGTCCCATAAAAATATTGAGCTAAGATTCAATATAAGAATTTTGAGAAGATTAACGAGTCACTCATTTGAAGATAAAACTGAAAGTTTTTGTTATGAAATGAATGACCAATCTTTCATTTGGGCTAAGAGATTCCGAGTGTCCAGTGATCTTGTTCCCTCTCTTGTATCTTGAGGGCAGAAAACATGTGTCTAATATTTCCAGTTGATGAGGGCCATAAGAAGAACCCTGAAACTATAAAAACAACCCCCCATGACCATCCCTGCCTCCCCCAGCAGTACTGGTTGTTTTTGCTGCTGTCGATAATCTGGAGTGCTGTTGTTTACATTTCTAACACAGCTCCCAACCAGTGTGGAGAGGAGGCACTCAATATGGATAAAATTCCTCTCATGTTGCAATGCCAGCTGATGCCATGGTGTCCACTGCCTCCCGTCATGCTACCATAGTGTACAGTTACGCACATACACACACCACCCACTTTTCACCTCCAATCAAACACACCTGTCATAATAATAAAATAACGCTCATACTAAGGCATTCAAGGGGATAACATTGCAATACAGGGGATGGGATAGTAAAACTGTGGAATGGATAAAAACAAATGACATTTATTTATGAACCTCTCTGAATATAGAATGACTTTTAATACAAAGGATAGGATACACCTTTTGATAATTGCATAAAAGGTTCCAGTGTAACACAACAGAGGTATAAATGGTACATTTATTTTTTGGGCTGGTCGAGGTATAATTCTTTTATGACAAATAAATCATTCATAAATTTTCACAATAGGAGATGACAATAGGAATCACGCTGGGGAGGCAAGGTATGATATATTATACATATACATACATACATACACACACACACACACACATATATATATATATATATATATATATATATATATATATATATATATATATATATATATATATATATATATATATATATTTATATATATATAGGGCTAGAATCTAGGCTAATGTAGCAATGGGAGACAGTGTTGACCTCAGTGTTCCACCCACATGGCACCCAGAGAGATGTGTATCACTCTCTCTCCCTCTGACGATCATCCATCCCACAAGCTGCTGCCACACTAAACAGCTGTACACAGCACCACCAACAGCATACCGTAATTTCGCGTGTATAAGACGCACTTTTTTACACTAATTTATACACTCAAATCGGGGGTGCGTCTTATACACAAAGCTAGAAATCTAGGGTGTTTTACATCGAGTTACCAGGCCACTCGGAGATCGCCAATTACAATTATAATGCGGCCAATACAATGCCCATCGATATTTGCCTCGTCATTGATGAATTGTAATTACCGAACCACCCTTTGCTAGAATTAACTGATTACAATCCATGTGACATGCCTATAAGACAATGGGTAGTGAGTACCGACACAGGGTGATACGCATTGATGTCACGGTGATGTCACATTTCACTCATCTCAATGTGCGTTTTACTGGCTTTCTAACGTTATTCATGTGAGGAGTTGATTTCCTACAATTCCGAAAAGGGGGTGCGCACTATACACAAAGCTAAGGTCTATACATCATTTTAAAGGCCTGGACAAGGGGTGCGTCTTATATACGGGTGCGTCTTATACACGCGAAATTACGGTATACATATTGCTGACCCAAACTACAATACACACAACACAGTAACATGCATATCATGTCACATTTCCAGATTGAGATAAAAAGTCAGCAGTGAATAATGAAAAGTACGCCTACTCTTTTGCGTCATATAATATTTCAAAACATACTCGAGAATTAGGACTAATGGGAAAAGGTTATTTTCTGATGACCTGACTATCCATTATATTTATCTCAGACTAGAGAAAATTTGTTTGTCTTTCGCTGTTATTGGTACATATAAGCCAATGCCAATACAATGCCCGAGTCGCTGATGTAGAAATACAATGAAAATTCAATTTCCTACTTCCTAGTTTTGCCTGAATCTACTACTTTTACATTCAAAATATCTAAGAATATATTGCCACAGAGTCTAATCTTAAGGGTTCTGAAACTTAAATTTGCTAAAATTTTCTTTTTACCTATCCCATTTCATTAGGCCCAAGCAATACAACATTAATATCATGGCCAGCATGCATAAGCAACAGATATTTCTTAGCAAGGCAGTATTAACACCTCCACCCACCAGGCACACTGCAAATACAGCTCAGCTCCTGAAATGACTATGATGATGATGATGATGATGATGATGATGATGATGATGACTACATATCTAGTGACTGTGGGATATCATGAGCAGGATACAGTTATATAATCCAAATACCTGAGTTCATTTCCACTTACCAAATAAACTAAAATATACGTAGTATGGGGCATAGTATGTGGAAGGGGGAAATATGAGTATAAAACACACCTATACTATTTCTCAATCAATTACAAAGTGGTCTGAAACCCATATGGCTAGAAAGTGTGAATTTAAAGAATGAGAGGGTTCTGGTACAGCTTTTGTCTGCCTCCAAGACCAGATTCATATGTCATCCCTTGTAGATAGATGGCAGTGTGGCATGCTAGAGTGGGCAGTTGAGAAGGTACACCACTCATGCGATATGAACTTAATACCAAACAGTAGGCCACATCCCCTTGAGTGAATGTGAGCATTATTCAATATATGTGAGCATTACTTTTATATAATACATTATGTTTTTAGAAAATACATTACAGCCTATTAGCTAGGCGAGTTTGCTTCTTGTAACCATTTTCATTGTACCCTGCTTTAACTATTCATTCCTGCTGGGCCAAGAGGGAAATTAAGGCTGGCATCAAGGCTTGAGTTGAGCTTTAATTGATGTTTGATTGAGTAACAATCAAGGGGCTTTACAGAGCATGTGTGAAACCTTGGCAGCCAAACCAACACAATTAATCATCCCAATGACATTACCTGTCTCAGGCTACCTCAAAGGAAATACATCACTTCAATTGCAAACCTATCTATAAATCTAAAGCACAATCTGCTAAAACAGAAATTAAGGTTTGAAAAAGGCCCTCACCAGTCACCAATGGTGGGTCATGCAATATAAATTTCTCAACTAGGATCTATACCTATTATAACACAACATCACAAATTTAACTGTCATTTTAAGTAATTTGAAAAGCCACGTTTCATGCCTCCATACTGTTGAACCTAAATGGCACTCTGATTAACTGCTCACTCTCGCAACTATGGTTTGTATTTAACTGGTTTCAGATTTGCTAACAGGGACAAGTAGATGTTGCTCTGCAATCCAAATTTCCAACAATAGGAAATCACACCAGTGATCGTATAACGCACCGCAATAAGTTAATAACTCCGGGAAATGAATTTTAAAGGCACAAGACCAGATTTCATACCAATTCTTTTAAGCTTTTGAGAAGAGATCAAGCACCAAATCCTTTCAGTGCTGGTTCCATCTGAACACCACTGAACAGAAGCACACGTTTACAAGAAGCCAGTAAACAATCCCTGTCCTAACTCTCTCCAGATACCTAGCCACATGCTTTTTGGGGGCCTTCATCAAAGGCTGGGTGTTTGCTTAGGCCACTATAAATACACAGGGCTGGTGGTGGTGGTGGTACCCCCTCCTGTTGTTATTACCTCAGCCTGCTCTCTCTACAGTGCTGCTGCTGCTGCCAGGAGGGAGAGAAGGGTAGCACCAGGCCTGTTATGAGATGCTGAGCTACATCTACACTGTCCCAGAATTCCTCTTCTTCTCTCAGACAGCTGCATGCGTCTGGTAGCAGGAAGAAATTTGGAATGTGGTATTTTGCTTATCATCCGATTTTCTGCCATATTTAGGCTAGGTAATGACTAGCCAGTTGTAAGTGGTGGAGAAAACATGATATATTCCACCTAAAACCAAGTCATTGACTACTTTCTTACATGGCTTGTGCAGGGTTCGAGTTAAGTGCGAGACAGCAAAGAGAGAGTAGCAATGCCTTTAAGACCACTTGGCTATCAGGACAGGTCAGGCAGTAGTGAGAGACAGTAAGCAGTCAGCGGAAATGCTTAGACTACTCAACTATTTGGGCAGGACCATAGTGGTGAGAGAAAGGGAGAAGTCAGTGGCAATACCTTAGACTACTCAGCTATTGGGGCTGACCCCCTGAGAGCCTGTAGCCTGAGCAGGCCCAGCATATGGCACACAGTGACTGACATTTAAAACTCTAGTTACTCCCCATGTGCGTCTAGATACAGGTCAAGGTTGCAGCAAAATGAGTGGGAGTTTTGTTATTGAATAAATAAAGCGTAAGCAAAGTACCCTGTTTACAAAAGTGGGAAAATAAAGAACATATGTAGTGATTAATGGATGCAATTTGTGTAGCTCGGGCTATAAGTGCAAAGTGACAAACATTCAAATTGAATTGAATTTTTTACCAAAAGGCACTCGCAGGATGCCAGTTAAAATAAATACTGCTAATTTTCTCATGCACTTAATTTTTTTGTTTTTACAATATTATGATTATGTCAATTGATCAACCAAATTTCTCATCCACATAAGTTAAGATCTATGTTCCCATAGAAATAAGCAAGTCTACCTGAAGTTCATCTTTCCCTTTGATAAAGCAGTGAACATCATTTGCTAAGGTTATAGGCCACCTATCACACAGCTAGTATCTCGGCACAACCTGGTCTAGCCACATGTGGTACAACACCTTATAGAGACTCTTGCAAGATAATCAACAAGGGTCTTTGCTAGGATTTAGATATTGGGTGGCCAGCATTGACATTAGTACACTATTTGTATGTCTTGTTCCTCAATGGAGATCACAATATTTAAACAATAACATAAGCATGTATTAACCTCAGTAGCACAAAAAGTTCCATATTTTTGTAAGGGTTTTGAAAAGCAGTAACCAATATCCTCTGCCTTTGTTTCAGCACGCTTAAGAAGCTAGGAAAGGGAATCTCAGTCAAGGACCGCATCAAGGCCTTGGAGACCAAACCCAAAGACGGCGTCAACATGACTACTGACCCACCAAGGCAGAAACGCACAAAACCCCATAGTAAAGCTTTTGAGGAATTCGAGAGCAAAGGAATTATAATCGGCTTTGTAAGTTTCACTATACAGTCAACGAAAAATTGGTGTTTAAATATTTGTGATATGTGTTGTATTGATATTGGTTAAATATTCTATAGATAGTTATAAAACATTTCATATGATAAATTATTCGTTTGAAAAGGACATTTTTTAATGCTGCACAAGAAATTTGGCTATCGTGATGTGAGATTGTTGAGGGTTCTGGGTGTCCAGGTGATACCCAGACGCCCTAAGGCCCTGAATTCAGGTGAGAAATAAACAATTTTCTGTATACCCTTTTCAGGGTCGTGCTCCCAGGAAGCATCATGAGTCTGAGAATGAAGAGGACTACTCATTTGACATTACGCCCGATTCTATGCCGGATCCAGAACTGGAACACTCGCCAGGGTTCCAGATCCCGGTCCTGCCCCACATGACGAGCCAGAGCCAGCCCGAGCTCGCCCAGAACAGCACGTGCAGCAGCGAGCCCAAGACGCCCGAGGACGATGAGGGCATACACACCATGGAGAGCGACCATGAGGACGAGTTTGGCATGGTCCAGAGAAATCAGGAGGTCCTCAAATCCGTAAGTGACTAAGTCCTTAAAAACAGCCAAATGGCTATTTCAAATATAAAGAAATCAACAGGTCTTCAAGTCTGTAAGTGACAATTTTATTAGAAACAGCCTGGCTATTTCAAATATAAAGAAATCAAAAGGTCCTCAAGTCTGTAAGTGACAGTGTCCTTAAAAACAGCCTGGCTATTTCAAATATAAAGAAATCAAAAGGTCCTCAAGTCTGTAAGTGAGATTGTCCTTAGAAACAGCCAAATGGCTATTTCAAATTCAAAGAAATCAAAATGCTCTATAATCCATATGTAAAATAGCACTAAGTTTGGTGTGGTGAAGAGAAATCAAAAGATCCAAGTCTGTAAGTGAGAATGTCCTTAGACACAGCCAAATGGCTATTTCAAATACATTGAAATCAAAAGATCCTTAAGACTGTAAGTGTGAATGTCCTTAGAAACAGCCAAATGGCTATTTCAAATACAATGAAATCAAAAGGTTCTAACATCTGTGAGTGATAGCAATGAGTTTGGCATGGTGCAGAGAAATCTGGAAGTCCTCAACTCCGTAAGTTAGAGTAGATGAAGAAGGAGATGAATAACAGGACCAGAAACTCGCAAAGGCAAGATAAATCATCTGATGAGGTTACCAATTAACAGTTTTGCATCTATTCTATTTTCTGTGTAGTTCCGCAGAGCTCCACCACCAAAGAACAGGACGAAGGCCAAGAGGACTTCGCGCAGGAGAGTCAGGCTCAAGACAGAGGAGGAGGATCAGGTAGGTCTTATGCTTAAATAAAAAACAAAATGTCGTCTGCACTTTTGACACTTTTGACAATAACTTGGTGATTAAGCATGAAATATTTGAAGAGGAGTTTTTCCTCATGTTCTGAATGGAATTTATCCTTAGATTCTTTTTCAACAGATGCTCTCATCAGAAAGAGGTTAGCAATGTAGTCAGGCCATTTTTTGGCATTACGCATGAGTTGCTCAAAGCAATCATGCCAGAGAGCCAGTTTGTTGTCTGGCAAATGAGCTCTCTTTTTTATAGTTTTATGCAGTAAAGTTTCTCTACAAAAATTCTTTAAAAAAATTCCAATGATTCATTTCTTCAATTATTCCAATACTTTTCATCTAAAAGATAACTGCATAAATATCAAAGCATTGGTCAAAAACCCACACGCAACATGAGTTAATAGCAGAAATCAATAATGAAGATGTCAGTCTAAAGAATGCACATTTATCTAACAAACAGCTTTTGCAAAGGTCAACACAATGCTTGTTGGTAATTACCACACTAACCCATTCGTGCCTGTAATACTCAATAAATGCCTGACCAGTTGAGAGATCTAACTCACAGAAACACATTTGAAAAATATTCAAAGGAAGGAGATACATTAACTAGATCTAAACCAACAAGTCTCGTAATATTTTGTGCATTCCTACTCTATTCCTATGTCATTTGAAGAGTATTATCCAGATGAAACTGATCATAGCAAATTGTAGCTAGCTTGGCTCTAGGCCAACCAATTTTATCTACTTCTTTAATATCTAACCTAGAAGTACACCAATTCACTACTGGGTCTACCCTGATTTAGATCTGACAATGCTCACAAGGTGGCTACAGTGACATCTTTCCTATTGCTTATAATGCGGGCTGATAAATATCCCCACCTTTGGCACCACTTATAATCAGCCACAGAAATCAGCACCTAAACCTTAGGCTAAAATAGATACCAGAACATAGAAAAGCATTAACCCACAGACTAGGAGCTAGTCTATGTGTTTGCATGAATGGGTTAATGTATCAGTCCTCAGTGAGTGACTATGTCACAGTGAACATAAACAGTATCACTTTCTCACTGGAACCTGATATCCCACGAACTCTCAATGAATGAGAGCAGCACACTTAACCAATGCATGCCCAGATTACCACTGTCTGATTTAAAAAACAATTACAGCCATATTTTTTTAAATTCCTAAACGGAATAGCAGCTGTTCTGGGGAAACACATCATTTAATCAGAGATGTTTTTCAATCAACATTAGTTTTCTAGATGTTTGTGTATTTACATACCCAGAGCATTGATTAACATCAGTTGCCTTAGAAAGATAGAGAACTGTAAAGCCCTAGAAATTCCCCTACTCTGCATGTAATAGGCACACAGCCCATTTGGATGAGTACACCCATGAGCAAGAATGTGGTGATGGAATATGGAATGCATAAGGTCCAAATGCAGTTCACCGCCATGGGTGTCGCTACAACGAGGGGGGTAAGAGTCTTTATAGGTAAACCCTTTCCCAAATATTAAAGTCATAATATACATAGTGAGTGTATACTTTTAAATTCCATTTATCTTCACTTTGCCTGCCATATAGAGGCTAAATAAGGGAGCAGTCCATGGCAACGTGTAAGCCACACAGCCATCATGGCAAGCCTCTCTTTTAATATAAAATTATCACTTTCCTTTTTTTTGACTGAAAACCCCATTTCATGTTCAGGAGCAAATCCCACCTTTAAAATTCCTTGTTCAAACCTGTGTCATACTTGAGAAGCATGTTTGAAATCTTGTTTCTGGATGTGGTACTTATGGTTTCAGCCTGCCACCTCCTATTTGAGTGCTAATTATGTCTAGTCCTGTCAGCTGCAATGCTAATTATCATGTGACCTTGACAGTGGCATCTGTGTGACCTTTACCTCAAGAAAAGGTTGAGGAGGATGTTTTAACATTGCCTTCATTACAATAAGAGAGTTATGATAGGAGTTAAGAGTGATATTAGCTTCTTGTCATGAAATCACTGAAATGAGAGTACAAAATGACACCTCCCTCATCAAAAACAAACTACCAGGGATTTTGAATTACCAGTGACCTTTTCAGTGTTATGAATAGTGGCATACTTTGAATAAAGAGAGTGCCACTTGGGCCAGTCTGGACTCTAAAAAGATCTTTCTGAAACAGCAATCAAAAAATTTCTGCCCATCCAGATGTAGCTACTCCTCTTCTACAAATTCTTACACTAATCAAATTTCAAATGGCTATTGTTAAAAAAGAGCAATTACTTCAGCCATGACATAGAAGATGGTTTGTTTGGAAAAGATTTGGTTATTACTCCCACAACCATTGAAAATTCATAGAAACTTTTGCCTGTCTGAAAGGGTGCTTCTCAGGCTACTGCCTGCGCGTAAGACAGGCTGTATGGGTCCTGGCTAGGTCCCAGAGTGCTAACCTAAAAGAGCCTGAAGGCGTGGATGATGTCATTTGGGAGAAATCTTCACCAACTGTTACCTGGGCACACCTGCTCTGTACACACATGGTTATCTTACTCATCGACCTTCGCCTTAACAAAACACAATATAACTACCATAAATCACTTAACAGAATTGCTTTCATGGAAACATCAAATATACAAACTAACTTTGACCAATTACAATATCTAAACGATAGGAATTGGAGTTTGCATAATTGTGTATATGTTAACATGCATATGCGTGTCCTATGACATTTTGTTTGTTGGTTAATTAACTTGTATATTTTGATACCAGAATAAAAAAATGTTTTTTTCTCTCTTAAGGATGATGAACTATTTGAGGCGAGTATGAGCATGCCAAGCCCCAAGGAGAACAAAGTGGTATTCAGTCCTGGCAACAGCAGCCCAGGAGAGAGGAATTCTGGGAAGCAAGTGCTACAGCAGGAAACGGTGATGAAGAAAACTGTGAAAACAACGGAAACTGTGATACATAGGCAAGAGGATGGCCAAGATCCATCTGAAACTGACAGACCACTGCTGCAGCATAGGTATGAATACCAGCAGCAGTATAGGAATGTAAGAAATGAGACTATAGAGGATAAACCTCCAAGGACTGGGCGCCAGGGCAACTTGCCTAGCAACCAAGTTGGTTACCGTAGAAACAAAAATGTTGAAAGTTACCAAAGGAATATCGAGTCCAAACGACAAACTGAAATTGTATCAAAATATGATCACCGAGAAAATCTACGCGAAACACATGTGCCTAACAAACAGCGTAACCAAGGAGAGTATGCAGAGTGTTACCATAGCAACACTAAGTTCAAGGAAACTAACATTAAGGAATCTTTGGATTATGATAACAATTCTAATAAAACAAATGTGATAAACAATGGTAACGGCGAAGTTACCAAGGTGACAAAAACAGAGGGATCTCCTAACAATGGTAACAGTGCAGTTGCCAAGGTAACAAAAAGAGAGGGGTCTCCCAAGTCTATCAGGAGGTGGGAGAGTGAGTATTCGTACCTAAGTGGGAACCAAGGCATGTCTGTGTGGGCCGCACGCAAACCAGACAACCATGACAACCAGGAAGAAATGGATAACGATCAACCAGGTGAGGAACGGGAATTGACATTATTTTAATAGTTACGATAAGAATAAGTTATCTTGTTTTGTCTGACAACAGGTTCAAGAACCTACAGACAATGGTTCGAGCACCAAGTCTGTGGCAATGAACTGAAATTAAATAAACATAGTATTCCTGATATAAATAAAAAGTACCTTTTCATATCAATTCATTGAGTGGAAATACTGGCAATTTTGAGGGTTAACAGAATTAGGTTTCAGAAGAAATGAGTGATAACAAATTAAACTTAATTCTTGATAAAAAAGATTTTTGCATATACCTACCATTCAATTGATGTCATTGCTCTGATTTCTTTTTCATTTTCCAGATATCTTTACTCAGAATCCTCTGGCTTTCCCCAAGTCTGAACAACTGGACAGGAAGCGCAACAACAACAGCCGCAATTCAGCTGCCGGTTATCAACCCAAAGAGAAGATGCAAAAGCGACTGATGTAAGATGCGATAACAATAGGATTATAATGTATTATTTGATTATAATCCTCCTGGTATTCCCTGCATAAACAATAACGGTTGAAACAAACAACTAACTGCATGACTTCTCTGAATGAATTTGCATGTAGATATCATTTTCAAACATGCACTTTTTCATAATTCATCTAACCACCAGGTTCTTTTTTATCATCCTTAAAATAAGATGATTAGCTTGAAGCATCACAGAAATATTTACAAAGAATAGGTAAAAAACCTGCATGCAGTATATAGTTTTAAATAAGAATAAGTTTAGAGTATATCTATTTAGAGTGCTTATAATTAGAAAACCTGTGTAGCTTGTTGTCTCCAACTTTTCTTAATTTTCATGCTAGAATTTAATAGCATATACAAGTTATCATTAGTCGTGACATTTTCCTTCATAAGACAATTATTATTTTCAATTTTCGTAAATTTTGCATACCTGACTTCCATACTATTCAAATAAACTTCACCATGGTCTTCTATGTGATATTTACATATTCTGGACAAGAAATAAATACCACATGAATACCGAATTACCATGAATCTATCCTTAACAGCCCATCCACTTAAGTTAGATATTTGCCAAGTTTAAAATGTTTATTTTGCTTCCACCAAGACATGATGATATATTTGTAACCAACAGTACTCCATATCATAAAAATGTTTTATTTCTATCCTGCAATAGATTGACATGCATTAAAGTTTTTATGCATGTTGATTGTTCCCCCTGGTTAAAGACTTGCAATACACCACACCCAACAAATCTAAGTTGCAAGTGTAATACCCGCAATTCAAATACAACTATACATGTATATACATATATATATATATATATATATATATATATATATATATATATATATATATATATATATATATATATATATACATATATATATATATATATATATATATATATATATATATATATATATATACCATTCAGATGTTAATTCATCGTTTGAATGTAGAAGCCAAACATTGTGTTGGATTTTTTGAGTGTGGTGAGCAGAAGGTAGAACCCATCAGCTATAAGCATGGCAGAGACCGCATGTTATGACAACTACCCACAATGCATTGCTTGACCTAACTTGAGTTTGCATCCGTTCTCTAGTGCGGCTAACAGTCCTTACGACCACCACACCCAGGACCAGCTCATCATGTGTAAGTATGGCACAGCAGGAACGGTCAACGATGACCAATCAGAATCCACATGAATAAACAACTTTTAAGCATATATAAGCAACTTCTAGATGCATCTGTATTATTAAATTACAATCACAAATGAAGAGCAATGGTTTAAATGACTCAAATAGGCACACCTAGGTTGTCATTGTTAATCATTAATCTTTATGTGTTTTGATATATTGTTAAACACTTATCGTATGTATGGATGGTGAACATGCCAATACACTAACCTGTTTCTGATATGCAGAATTTCCTTGATTTGAATTGGACAGGGTATGTAAGTTTTCAGGGTATGTGAATTGTGAGTAGGTCACTTATTACAAACATATTTAGATTATCCCTTTGCTTATTCAGGTTCACTTCATACAATTTCTTTGTATATATTTTTAAAATATATAACTTCACCTTCTTGGCAACGAACAAGTAATGTTTTTCCTCATAATAAACTAACATTTTATCTAGGAACATGTGTGTAACAGAGTGCATGTTTTGTAATTGGCAATGAAGGATTGCTTGCCAAGTCTCCTATTACTAAATGCATATCAAGGTAAATTTCAGAGGTGTAACAGATATATATTTCCATCAAGGTGTGTTCTCACATGATTATGCATTGTTACTAATACCCTCATTGACCTTATTGTCATAAATTTCATTATGCATATCATCATACATATTATTATTATTATGCATTTTCCTGATACCTAATCCTTGCTTATACTGCATGTCATTGAAAACTAACACAAGTCAACATTCCAGTCATTGCAATTCCAGTCAACTTATGCATGAGAAGTCCTTACTACAATGCTAAACTGTAAATATTCTCAGTATGAAATTCCCAAAAATTCAAAGATACTCCCTTATCATTTATAAAAGCATCTGTCTGTGAAACATATCATACCTATAGTGCATTTATGCAGATTTTACTCTTAGCTGACTTTTGATGGTATTTATCATATGCCAATTTCCAAAGCAGAATATTATCCTAATAAGTGATTTAATTGCAAATATGTACACAACCTATAACCAATTTTGAATTCCTCCAAGAATTCCTTCAAGATTGGCAATGGGTCAACAGCCATTTTCAAATGACTTCTGTTTATATCCCATAGATTTGCATTTGTAAGGGCCAGAAAGCCCACACTTTCTCAGAGTCCTAAATCAAGGTCCCACAATTTATCATAATGGAGAGGCAGTTATCTATAGTCTCTTGGCTTGAAAACAATTGACAGCACTGGTAAGGTCATCTATATGCTCTGATGTTGATTGATATCTGAAACTTGTTTGGGAACTTTATCCAGTCCTTCCCTCTGTGATTTCAAGGCAGCACAAAATCCAATTAAGAAAATAGGAATTAATTTGATCATATCTATTCCATATATTAAGTGCCAAGGATGACATTTTAAGCATGTTTTTAACTTATCTATTTGTAGCTCTAAAGAGGAAGATTAGGAATTATGAAGATGAGGAGGAAGTGGATGAGCAGAACAACTACGAGTACCCACCCCGCCGCAGGACCTACTCCGAGAGTAGGACGATGGTACATTTCACCATAGATACAGAACCCACTGAAGTATAGAACAGATACAGATCTTCAACACCGAACCCAATGAAGTATATAAACAGATCTTCAATACATGTATAGATCAGTCCATGGGTAAAATAGATCTATCTTTCAGACAGAACCCACTGTAGTATCAAATGTAAGCAGATACAAATTCTTCAATACATGCGCAGATCAGCCCACGGGTATATAAAACAGATCTCTCTTCTAGACAAAACCCACTGAAGTTTAAAATGCATGCCAATAAAGATCTTCAATATGTATACAGATCAGCACATGGATATATAAAACAGATTTCATACAGGCAGAGCATACTGATGTTTGATAATATTCAGATAACGATTGTCATATATATGTACCGTAACCCATGGATTAATACGAGGACATATCTTTGGCCCAGGTAAAGGGCTTTAGAGAAATGCATAGAAGAGATGACAGTACATGATTATAGTAATGTGCAGATGATCAACACTTACAGATGATGAGTGGGCAATCCCATTATGAAATAATTTAAAATCTTTTGCAAATATCATGGGTCTACCTGAGTGGATCTTCATCCTTTGGGGTATAGCCTTGGGTGGTTACACCAAAAAACAACTTTTTTCTTCATTTATCTGTCATCACTGTTCTGCTAGTGAGACTGACAAATGTTATTATAAATCTGAAAGACTTCCATCATTATGTGCAAACTTGCATCGGGTTAAGTGACTTCCATTTTCCTAGTGCTGAGAACTAACTTCATGAACACAAGAAATCAACATCCAAAATCAACAGGTCACAAAAGAATGTGTATCATGTAAAAGAATCTTTTTAACTATTAACCATTATGTATATGCATCATGGACAACATTAGGTCAATGAAATTATTTTGAAGTATCAACATTTCACTTCCAGGGAAATCATCTCCAAACCTTAAGCATGCATGAATATGACATACTTTATTATGTGTAAATAAAAGAAAATATACACACATTGCTGGTTATTTCTGAATAAAAAAATCAAGGTTTCTTTCCCAATATCCATTAAGTAGTATGGTTATCAAGGTAACTGAAATAACAACAGCAAATAACCAGCCTAAAAATACCCTCTTTGTTAGGGTATGGATTGTGACTATTACGTGGCAGAGGTTTATCGCAGATGATGCATGTTTCTGATCTAATCTATATAATATACTGACATTCAACATCAAAAGTTGAAAATTTGTCTCTGGATACAATGGTTATGTTATAATTCATAAGCAAAATGATAAAGAATATACACTTTACAATTGTATGCATACACTCACTTACAAACAAAATGTATAATTTAAGAAATTTCAAACCATTTACATGATAAAGAATAGTTCGAATTATTTGCCTAAAAGTGACACATTAAGAAATTCCAGTCTAAAATATATGGGTGTCCTAAATATGATTTTCGAGGGTATAGCTGTCCAAATGACACTCAGACACCCTGCTGTCTGAGGCCCTCTTGAGAATATTGGTCTCACTATGTACATTAGAATTCTTACCTCCTGAATGCTGAATGTGATCTGTAACTATATACAGTTGCACTGTACAGAGAGTATGTTTTATGCTATGTTAACTTATGAGGGATGAACCATCCCTATGTAAGGGTATAATTCTTATTATGCATTATCTTATTTAAGCTTATACGTCTGATTCAAATGCTAAGCTAGGTAAAGCACAAACTATAAATATAAGAGGTAATCTTCACAATGCGTTACAGCAATATATTGCCAAATAGGAGTTTGAGTTGATTTCACATTATGATTTTTCAAATAGGAAGCATTGTTTTGATTTTTGATACTCTGATGCCTATTTTGCTACTAAGCATGTACATCCCTTTTATACTTTTAATGGAAAATGGTGCAACCGATATGGAAATAGCTACTAAAAATACATTTTCTCGAATGTGAATGTGTCATAAAATCATTCAATATTGTGTAGAAGATTTTATGTAAAAAGGTCATCATTCTGAACTGAAAATGGTAAAGACACATTATATGTTATAAGTTAAGAAGGAGATATTTGCATACCTGTCACACCAGCTGGGCATTGAGCGATTATACATAGACAGCTTTCATTAATGAATAAAGGGTAATAAATATCCATATTTTATATTTTCTAAACCAATGTGTCAACTTCCTCTTACTGTGTGGAGCTGGCTGATTTATAGTCAAAATTTACTTATGAAAAGGGGTTTAAAAAGTATTTAAAAGGAACTAAATTTCTTGAGCACAATGCTCTTGTAAATGCATGTGTGTGGATCCTTTTGCTTGCTCAAATACTGTGAAAAACTAGACAAAGTTCTTACAAGAGCATGTATGGGCAAATGTAAGATTCTATTGAGCTTATGGCTAGCTTATTTTGTATTGCAGTTCATGCAGTATTGTGAAACCCTAGGCAAGTTTATTTGTTACTGCTTTAAAAGAAAAAGGCAGATCCCAGTGCCTTTCTTATTATGTTAAGCTTCTGTTCTTGTTTTCACTGATTTTACAACATACATGGTGAGCAATGTCAGCAGGTTCAACAAAGGACGTTCTAATGTTCTAATGACGGCAGACATATGGATGATAATTGATCATCTATCATTCCTGAATCTTAACTGACCACAGATTTTCTTTAAGTAGAAATCTGCAAACCAAATAAAACCAAAAACCAAACCCAATAAAATAAAAAGTAGAAAAGACGTGTAGTTAAAATGTATTTAGTCTATGCAGCAATCTTAATCTTTTTCTCTTACACATGAATGGGTTGGGCTAAGAATCAAGATATGGCAAAATTTGGAGTGATTCCTTCAAATAAACATTTGGCAGTAAGTCAGGCATTGCCATAGCTCAATTTCATATAATTGGCAAGTGGCTCCATTTATGTTGTAAAATCAGCACTGTACTTATGCTAGGAAACACACTGGTCACTAACATAAATTATATTTGTAAGCTATGGTATTCTTTGAATATAACTGAAAAATAAAGATGTTTTCTGAAAAACTAGACTTTTGTTGTTGTTTTTATTTTCAACAAAATGTGAAAGATATTTAGTTGTCTTAAAACTGCAATTAATGTGGTTATATACATAAGAATTGTTTTTATCACTCAAAAAAAAATATACTAAAGCATCAGAACAGGTACCATATCGTAACATTGTCTGTCACAGCAACGGTTCACACATTGAAGCTCAAAGAAGCTAGAAGTTACCTGATAATTTTGATGAAATCTTGAAGACTAGAGCAAAGTTGCGAAAATATTTGAAGGAGAAATGTTCTTCAATACATTACTAGCAACTATCCTTCATTATTTTAGAAAACCATTCTTACTCCTAAGTTACACTCTAAAATGTTTTAGATCCAGACAAGTATTTCTAGAGCAAACTCTTTTAAGCACAAATGGGTTTCGTTCAATCTGTTAATCACCTCAATCACAACCACTGAGGTGCACAAAACAGTACCAAGTGAAATAGCAATAACCAGTGAATAAAGCAAAAAATTATTGAAAACAAAAAAGTGAAGTCAGGTGAAACGACAGGGGTGTATACAGGATTTACGTGTCGCAATTTCAATTATCCTCTACGAGGGTAGTAAGTTTTTTTAAAGAGAGTAGTTCATCTACCTTGTTGTTTTTAAAATACCCATGCCTGTAGTCTCATTGACAAGTGCGGTATGGAACTTTGATACTTTCGAAAATAACTTCAGAATGAATCCTAAATTCACAAAATATTTGAAAGAGTGTCATGAGTTGGATACTGATCAAAATTTCTCTTTCATTTTTTTCTGAAATTGCTTTTGTAAAAAAATATCACCAAAATAGTCCAGTGATTTTGAGAACTAAAGGTAGGAAAGGGTTAAGCAAGTATAAAGAAAAGTGACAATTATTAGCACAAAAATCAACATTTAGAATTGTAAAGTGATGTTTGTCAAATGCCTTGAACCCTCTCTATATCGGCAACTGAACTATTCGATCAGGCAAGGAATGTGAATATGGATTTGAATCGCTGAAAATTAGCATTTACAAGATCATTCATGTACTGTAGAATAGGAAATACGGGGTGCAAATATACGGAATTCAACCAAAAATGACCTTTCCAAATTAATTACATGCTCAGAATCGTTTCCTATTCTACAGTAATAATATAATTCAGAAAACATAACAGGAAGTGAAACATTGTACAGAATAATAACAGAGGAAACAAATATTGCTTAAAGAGTGTCTTACCTTATCTTTGTATACCGGTGGTAGTAGCCTGCTGAGGTCTGAGGGCTCTGGGAGACTGATGTAGAAGCCCAGAACGTCCCCCTCACCGTAACCACCCTCCGCATAGTGCTTCCCTCGACTCTGGTGGAAACGCGTACCCTTGCTCGAGCGCCACGAGTAGCTGAACTTGTCATAGCCACAGGGGGCTTGTAAATTACCTAGTGGAAAAATATGGTTATATGATTCTGCATCTCATATCTATATTCAGTCATTCTCTTAGTTTCCACAGGGTGCAAAGACATTTCCCCCCCCCCCCCCCCCCCCCTAAGCATGAAGTTTGTGATTTTCACAATCCTGGGTTGACCACCAAATGCTCAGATTGATTAGCACTGTAACAAATGCATTCGTATAAATTGATATATAAAATTGTCCTTCTAGTTTCAATATCCTTGGGTGTTCTGTGGCCAGGGGAATATTAAATCTGCTTAAGTATGCCTTATTATGGACATGTACAAACATTAGGCCATTATACATTCAGAAAGGCTTAGAGTCAATTAACTCATTCATACAGGACCTACAGGTAGCCCTCACAATCTTGACTATCTTTGTGAAAAGAGTATTTTTTTCCAAAATCAGTTGAAGAAGTGTTGCTGTTCTACAGCCAAACCTGTATCTATCCTTGAAATATATTGTGAATTTATGCTTTATTCAAAATTATTTTGAATAGTATAAAACATCCAGACTGAGACGACACTTGTCAGAGAGATCTCCAGGCATCAACAGGTTTAGCAATGATCTTATAAGCATATGATACAACAATGCCACTCAAATATCAACTTAAGTCTAAGCCATTCTATAACACAGGCCTCAACGCTAACTCAAACTGTTACTGGCCCCGTAGGACCAGTAACACCTAAGATTTACTGGTCCTGCAAATTTTTTACTGGTCCTACAAATGTTTCTTTAATATTAAAAGAATAAAATGTTGCATGAAATCCACTGACAACATTCATTTTTATTTATTTCATCTCATTTATATCAAAAACGGCTGGCACAATCTTGAGGGGAAAATTGTTAACAGGAATTTGTCCACAAATGTTAACTGGCCCTGTAGGACCAGTTGAGATATTTTTTTACTGGCCCTAAGCCATTTTGGGAATTTTTTACTGGCCTGGGGCCATAGGACCACTGTTAGCGTTGAGCCCTGAACATCAAATTCAGGATCAAATTAGATGAAATCTAATAACTGCAGATAAATGTTTGAAATAAAGATTTAAACAGGCCTGAAATCTTTAACCAGAAATCTTAACATGGGCAAAAGGTGGTATATTGTAGAGATATGCAACATTATACACAATTTCACATATATGCTGAATCTGCACTTATATTCATCGTAATACATAGAGCCATATACTGTACATCTGGAATTAAGTGTGTGTGTGTAATTGTTGCGTTTTTTGTGTCACACACGACACACACTTATATCCAGTGGCCAAAAATCCCTATCTCGTTTCATGTATCCTATGTGTGGCAATAAACGCAAAAATAAGAAATAGCAAAAATCCGAAAAATGAGAATAACCCATAATTTTATGACACACTCATTTTCGGATTTACAGTATGCTACTGGATTGAAAATTCTGTTGAATTACCTAAAGCTTGTGCCCATCCTATTCTCACAGCTGTGTCCACAGGCATCTCCTCTATTGTCACCTCAAAGTACCAATCACCTTTATGCACACCTGAAATAAAAGGTAATTAAATGTCGATCACTCTACTCAGGTGATTCAGCGATCTACTGTTCTGTGTTAGCAAATGTAGGAGTTTGTCAACCGACCTGCCATCTTATTAGTCAATAACAATATGGAAAATTATAACTGGGAATTCATATTTCTAATGGCATATCTTTAGCATATTAAGATGTGAATATAATATAAACATTAAAGGATGGTGAGAATATTATGCATTAATAACTCATTTTATAACCATGGCCTATTTCAAAAAATAAATTTCAAATACTACATACATTTTCACAGTCCCAATGTCATCTTGTCGTTTGTTCCAAGGGTGTGATGCAAAGGCATGGAAGGCTCTATCCCAGAACCTTTTCTGATTAGTGCTGGGTATTTGTAAGTCTTAGTATTTGATCTAAGAGTCTGTGTGCTTGTGTTTAATAAGTAATTCCATCAAGCACTGGTGTTAAGTGGTCATATTTTAAAGCAACCGCTCTGGAGGCATTATTTTGAACTTTTTGTAGCCTGAATTGCTTGTTACAGTGGCAAAGGCCAAATATCACAAGCGAGACTATTACACTCTTCTTTAGTTCACTATTGAAAATTTCCCTTTTCTGCCTATATTTCGAAAATGGTACTTCATATATATATTGTATAACATTTGAATATGTGTAGACAAACTCCTGTTAATTACATCAACAAAAGAGTCTAGATTACCAACTTGTTTGTTAAGAACTGGTATGGTCACACCATTTAAGGTGATACTGATACATGATATGTGATAATATGATCAATTTACCGTGAGTGGCTCTGATCATACTGTATCCTTTCTCCCCAGTCACTGTAAGACGGTCCTCCGACACCTTCAGCTGGGGAGCTAAGTCAAAATAATAAAACAGAAACAATAAATCAGTATAGCAATTAATCCTTTTTCTCCAGTGATTGTGAGGCAGACCTCAGACAACTTCAATTGAGGAGCTAAAATCACAACAATAAAACAGAAACAATCAGTCAGTATGGTAACTAAACTTTTCTCTCCAGTGATTTTGGAGCAGTCCTTTTCTATTTTCAGCTAAGGAGCTATAATCAAACCATGAAAAATCAACAAAAGGCAAGTTGGATAATCAATCTATAAGTTATCATCCTATTTCAGTCATTAACTTATTTCCTCTTATGAAATAAAACTTCATACATAGAACTACACATTTT
>OZ012685.1:11544689-11611391 GCA_963942565.1 Maea johnstoni | reverse complement strand
TAATTATTGCATTTTTTTGTGTCACACACGACACACACTTATTTCCAGTAGCCAAAAATTCCTATCTCGTTTCATGTATCCAATGTGTGGCGATAGACGCAAAAATAAGAAATAGCAAAAATCCGAAAAATGAGAAAAACGCATAATTTTATGACACACTCATTTTTGGATTTACAGTATGCTACTGTATTGGAAAATTCTGTTGAATTACCTAAAGCTTGTGCCCATCCTATTCTCACAGCTGTGTCCACAGGCATCTCCTCTATTGTCACCTCAAAGTACCAATCACCTTTATGCACACCTGAAATAAAAGGTAATTAATGTCGATCACTCTACTCAGGTGGTTCAGCGATCTACTGTTCTGTGTTAGCAAATG
The DNA here is from genome assembly GCA_963942565.1 of Maea johnstoni. Classification (NCBI taxonomy): domain Eukaryota; kingdom Metazoa; phylum Annelida; class Polychaeta; order Spionida; family Magelonidae; genus Maea; species Maea johnstoni. The sequence goes on along the minus strand of OZ012685.1, from coordinate 11,611,015 downwards.
TGGGGGTTTGTCAAGCGACCTGCCATCTTATTAGTCAATAACAATATGGAAAATTATAACTGGGAATTTATATTTCTAATGGCATATCTTTAGCATATTAAGATGTGAATATAATATAAACATTAAAGGATGGTGAGAATATTATGCATTAATAACTCATTTTATAACCATGGCCTATTTAGTTCACTATTGAAAATTTCCCTTTTCTGCCTATATTTCGAAAATGGTACTTCATATATATATTGTATAACATTTGAATATGTGTAGACAAACTCCTGTTAATTACATCAACAAAAGAGCCTAGATTACCCAACTTGTTTGTTAAGAACTGGTATGGTCACACCATTTAAGGTGATACTGATACATGATATGTGATAATATGATCAATTTACCGTGAGTGGCTCTGATCATACTGTATCCTTTCTCCCCAGTCACTGTAAGACGGTCCTCCGACACCTTCAGCTGGGGAGCTAAGTCAAAATAATAAAACAGAAACAATAAATCAGTATAGCAATTAATCCTTTTTCTCCAGTGATTGTGAGGCAGACCTCAGACAACTTCATTGAGGAGCTAAAATCACAACAATAAAACAGAAACAATCAGTCCAGTATGGTAACTAAACTTTTCTCTCCAGTGATTTGGAGCAGTCCTTTTCTATTTTCAGCTAAGGAGCTATAATCAAACCATGAAAAATCAACAAAAGGCAAGTTGGATAATCAATCTATAAGTTATCATCCTATTTCAGTCATTAACTTATTTCCTCTTATGAAATAAAACTTCATACATAGAACTACACATTTTTTTATAAATCAATTGTATATAGCTTTAAATATCATGGTGATATGGATATCCTGGGTTAATTGTGATAGTCTTGAATAGCCTGAGGGGAACTGTTACTGCAAAACTTACTTTAAAATGGGCACTATCGTACCACCATGGGCAGAGACAGTTAAATGTAGATTACCCCAATAATCTATATAATTATATCGAAATGAAACCCAAAGTCAGATGATGGGGTCAGATGATGCGGAAATTCAAGGGTATAATAACTTTGTAGTGGGGGGGGGGGGGGGGGTGTCATAGACAAGAGAGTCCAATCTCTTTTGTTTTAAGTAACATAGATCTACATTCCTGTCAGTCCTTCAGTACAGATTGGTGAATTTATGCCCTGGAAGGTCACATCCTATTAATAGCCCTTCAGTGGAATGGAATGGATTCAAGTACTTCACACCATCTTGTTAGGGTCATTAAGTGGCTGGACTGGCAAAAAAGTTGCCGGACCTGCAGAATCTAGAAACAGCCAATCTGTCGGACTGGCAAGATAAAATATGGAAGTAAACCTCTGAAATACATTCTTTGCAGTTATTCCAGTAAGTAGGGCATGAGATACAATTGTATCACTGACTGAAAAAGTCATCTACAGGAGCTCCTGGTCTAATGTTTCTCTGGTGTTGTCAAAAGGTCCCCACCATGCTATAAGTGTATGAGTCCATCTCACTATCACTTACATACTTACCTCTATCATGTAGGGCCAGTAGCACTGATGTCTGCAGAAACTGGCGATACAGGTATCCTGGAATTGGCTTTCTGCCCATGTCCACACTTTCATCAAAGGCCTGTCTGTTGGGTGCATGGGGATCTGGCTCGGCCAGGATATACCGGTACCCATCTTTGTTGAAGGGGTGCTCTGGGGAAAACCATGGGTGCCATCCTGCTTGATGCCCCTATATCACTGTAATATACCAGACAATTATATATATATATATATATATATATATATATATATATATATATATATATATATATATATATATATATACATATATATATATATATATATATATATATATATATATATATATATATATTTTATATATATATATATATATATATATATAGTATATATATATAATATATATATATATATATATATATAGGTTTGAATCAAATAACTATGTAGGAGGTGAACAATAACTTCATAAGCCATAAGAACAGGTGAAGAGAAAAAAAAAGATCTTTTGAGAGAACTACTAAGGATATTGTTGGCTTATAAATCTGATGCCTGTATATCTCTGCTCCGAGTTATACAAGATAACATCCCCACTACAATACTCAAACAGAATAGCACACATGTCAACCAGGGTCTTAGCCAGGATTTCAAAATTGCCTGTCCAAAACAGCAATTTCAAAAATTTGTTCGTCCAGATTGAGCTACTTATCTACATCAAATCCTTATATCAGCTACAATTAATAGCTTAGTGTGTCAAAAAGGGCAATTTACACTTCAGCTATGTCCTAGGAGATGGTTTGTTTGGAAAATATTTGGTTATTATACCCTAAAAGTCAAACTTGAAAAATCATTATAGAAATTTTTGCCTGTCCAAACAGAATGTTTTTAGCGAACTACCTGTCCAAAAAACAGGTAGGACGGGTCCTGGCTAAGTCCCTGATGTCAACACAATTCACAAACTATGTGCTGTCGCATTGGGATACATAACATTAAATATAATTATCAAACTAATATAATTTCAAGATTGAGAGGTACTAATACAGTATCTGTGAGCGAGCACATTTATTGATTGCATAAATATTCCTTGGTCTCTGTCTCTGTTTGTTTCTGTCTTGCTCTGCCAGAGCCTTACTTCCTGTTTGTCTCTGTCTCTCCTTTTCTGTACTTCTATCTGACTGACTCTATCTCTCATGAAATCTGTCTGTATCCTTGTCTCTGTCAGTCTCTCAGTTTGTCTCTGTATGTCTGTCTCTATGTCAGTCTCTCTTTCTCTCTCTCTCTCTCTCTCTCTCTCTCTCTCTCTCTCTCTCTCTCTCTCTCTCTCTCTCTCTCTCTCTCTCTCTCTCCTTTAGACTCTTACCTTCTCTTTAGTTTGGTGTTTTGCTGTGTTGAACTGTCAGCAAGGGTTTTTCTCTTTGTTCCTCGCTTGTCACCAACTGAAAACCCTCCTTTGCTGTCTCCAGGCTTGAACTGATTTGATGCAGCCCTTAAACTTTCATAATTAGGCCCTATCTTGGACAAATCCTGAAAGATAGTATGGAATAAAGCAAAATGTCAAAGAGGAGCTCGAAATTAGGAGGGGTCCAAATTCTAAAATCAGCTGTATTGTCCTGGACCTTCTTAAAATAGTGTCAAGGAACCTGCAAAAATTAACTAATTCAATTACAGGACACCTTGAAGCGGTAAATGTTCAGATGAATTTGATAAAGAGAAATGGGCCGAATAACCTTTCCTGATGTGTGTGCATACTTATAGGATGGTAGATTATAGATGGTCTCTTACTCTGTTCAGTGATGTGGAGAGGGTGTAGGCTTTAATAAATATAAAATCTGAAAATGACCCTATATTCACAAATCAACCCCATAAGCCGCCTTAATATAGGGTAAATAATCCTTGTGTGCTCCCTGAAAAAGACCTTAATTTCAAGCCGATATAGTCAAACCTGCTTCAAAGATCACCTGTTATGAAAGACTACCTGCTTAAAAAGATCATACCTAAGATTTCCCCAGAAGAAATATGCCTATTCCACCTGTTGATAAAGATAACCTGTTACCAAAGACCACCTTCAAGTTGTCCAGGCAGTGGTCTTTATAAGCAGGTTCAACACTTGTCATTAATCTGTTGAACTAATATTGCACTTTTCCTTCTATCAAGCTCATTTTGACCTTCAACCTCAATATCCAATATATTGCCCCCCAACAATGACATATTGCCCCCCTCACCACCTGCATCTACAGCATGACTTATAGGAACACTATTTATAGCTAGGACAGTATAGAAACTAATTAGATGAAAAAAGATGCCAGCATAATCTCTTAAGCCTAAATCTAGAAATTCTTTATCTTCCTCCACAACAATTGATAATCTTCAGACATATTGGGGGGGGGGGGGGGGGTAGTGGGGTAGGTGGGGGTGAAACCCCTTCATAACTACTACCATCCGCCCCAGCCTTTAACCCACCCACCCAGTTTATTTAACCCCACATCCTTTTTCCTCACAAGCCAATTTCAATACATAGGTTAAGAGAATCATTGAGGCGGATATCAATTCTATATATGAAAAAAAAATTTTTTTCAACTTTCCCAATATTTCATTTTATGCTAGAATATAGTTCTGAATGTTATCAATTATATATATTTGCTATTAGCAAAATACACATGTATTACATAAGACTAAATTAAAGAACAAAAGGTGTCTGCAGCATCAGCATCCCTTGAAGGGCACCTATGGATCAAATTACCATTACAATAATTACCCTTAATAACAAAATGATAGAGAAAGGAGAAGACCTTTAAGAGGATGTACACCTTAATATTGATAAGAACAATGACATAAGTTCTAATTAGGCCCTGATCACATATATAATGATATGACATCATACCATCACTGCCCGCCTCATCCTAGTGCTTTTCTGACTCATTCCCAACCACCACTGGATCTTTCCTTCTGCCTTCCCATGCAAAATGTGCACATGTGATTTAAGGCATGTAGGCCATCCACTAACTAGGTCAAATTCCATAATGGGTGAGAGGCTCGGCACAAAGCAACAATGACCAACCCTGATTGGAGGAAATATATGTTGTAGACTAATCTGCATTGATTTACATTAATTAGTACTAATTAACTAACCTAATTACCTAATTATCATTATTATACATTAATCACCTTCAGAATATTTTGAAAGTAAGAGTATTTTTAGGTTTAGTACACACCAATACCTATTTGCGTTTTTTGAAAAAAATAGCAGGTAATCAAGAAATGAAAAAAAAAATTATATTTCAAAAGATTCTATCGAATACTCAATTGTTTCCTATCTATACAGAATTTGTCCTCTGTGACTTTCCAGTATAATAACAACTGAGAAGCAAACCAAAAAACAACTAAAATGCATATAACTGTGACCAAATTTTCTGCAATATGGTTTCATTTCAGAAATCATTTTTGTACAGTTAGGTAGAAAGTCACACTTCCTGAACATTTCAAAAACATTTAACATCTGTTATATAATATCTAAACTTTAGTTACATAACTAGGCACTAGGGGTAGACACTGTCTGTGGGTAGATGCTCTCATTATTAGAAAACAGCTGTAAAGCATAAAAAGCAAACAAAATTAAAGTTTCACGCAATAAATAAATCATTTAATTTGAAGACAAAAATTAATTTATTATAAATTATAATTTAATAAAAATTAGAAATACTAATTCTAATTCTATTTTAAATTACATGGATTGAAATTGTTTTAACACTTGGCCCCTCTTTTTAACCCGTCAATTTCTCTGTAACAACTACTTCAATAATCATGTTTGGTATTCCAAAATCCAAATGCCTTAGTTATAAGGCCATAATTTGAGTAATAGTATGCAGTTTTTAATCATAAAATAGCCATGATCTTACCTGAGAGAGTAGACCTACAACAATATCTCCTGAGGGCTCCTCTGTGCAGATATAATTCTCATTTTCCTTCAACTACAAAAATCAAAAATAAATCAGGGACCATACAATAATCAGCATTTTCAAGATAATCATTGTCTAATTTTAGCATTGGAATGGCAATATCTCCTAAAATAAAGCCCATAACTTAAGAAATTTAGTGGCCCAAATAAATAGTTAGGGCCCAAGAATAAACCATATTCTTATCTACTTTTTTCCAAACTTATACTGAAATACTTGTCTTTCATTGTAAAATGATATGGATAGAACAGAATGAACACCTCAGGACTATTACCATTATGGATAATATATCCAGTGGCCCCTAACTAAGCCTAATTGGCGAACCCTGTCTACAAGTTAATACTCTTCTTAATGTTTTCTACCAAAGTCATTTGGTAGAAATGCAAGCTTGTCCTCGAAAATATGCTTTTACATGCCAGCACCATAATCTGCTTGGTTTTAAATGAAACATTAACTTTTTCAAGGGCATGCGAAAGTTGGAGTACAACAAGTGAAAGATGAATCTCACTTGCCCGACTGGGGTATGTCGCCGCAAAAGTAAATGTCGTGCCCTGTTTACTGTTTACGAATGGCTCCTGATGGTCATAGAAATATATTTTGGATTTACTGCTTCTACCATATATTGCTCCCATGTATCTACCAAATATCACTTGAAAATCAACATGTCAAAAACATTTCCAGTAATTAAATCAAGGATTTATGGACAGTGTCTTAGCCAGGATTTAGAAACTGGGTGCATAAAATTGGCAGTTGTAAAATCTTGGGGCGTCCAAATTTTTAAGGGGGATCACAATATACTCATGTTTCAACCATAAACATGTATAAATTCATCAAAATAAGGCATGATATAATTAAACAATGTCATGGGAATTATAAGGAGATGAAAAAATTCAATTTTAAGCTTGAGATTTGGATTTTTAGAAATTCCACACAAAAATATATGGGTGTCCTGAGGGGTTCTTTTTAAGGGTGTGGGTGTCCAAAAAGGCACCCAGACGCCCTGCTGGCTAAGACCATGTTTATGGATATCAATCCGGACAGTCCTACAATAAACATTCTTGAAAGAAATACAGAACTCACAAGTGTTTTTCCTATAGTTGTGTGCCATGTCAGCTTGATCCTTCTGGGCATTGTGGTCAGACACTCCCACCACTTCTCAATGTAGGGAATGATATCCTGAAAAATAAAATAAAACAAATTTGGCTACATCTAGACTTGACAAGACTTATTAACTCAAGATGAGATTGATAAATAATATATGTATACAAAGTTCTTTTGCTCTTGCAAATTTAACTTCTAAGATGAGAGGGATAAAACTTCGTAAAAGATATGTTTGTTTATAAAAATGATATATTTCACATGCTGCAAACCACTTCTAGGTAGTGGTGGGATGATAATCGATTGCAATTGACTCTTACTCGGTTGTCTCTTTTATAACAATTAATCGATTATGAAACTGGTTATTGATAATAATTGGAAAAGGCGACACTTCTTTTTTTTTAAATAAAGGGTTCGATCGGTTGGCTGCAACTGATTATCGATCAAGAAATAACAATGGATTCCCGACTCTAGTTTTAAGTTCTAATGGATGTTTCTTCTCAATAGATATTTGATAGGTACTATATATAGTATTAACTATACATTGAGTAAAACTTCTATTTTCTAAATGATATTCTTTTTCTCATTTCATTTTTTTTCACTTAACCTTCAGAGCAATTGATAAATACTCAAATTCATTACCTGTGTGCCATAATATGAAGTCAGATGATGAAAAAATATGTCCCAAAGTAATAAAATGTTTGAAATGACATGCAAATGTATATACCTTGTCTTTAGAGAACGTTGTTTTTCCTTCCGGTATACCCTGTTGAGTGAGGTTAGCAACAGCTGTAAGGCACATCTGACTGAAACCTAGAAACATAAGTCAAGGGTTCAAACATGGAATCATTATTATCATAATTTGATTGCAACTCATCACATTATATTTTAAGATGACTAAAGGGTCCAAACACAAAAGGGTTCTAAACACAATAGGCCTCAACACACACTAAGAACCAGCATACCCAGTTATAAATGTTCTCACTATTTCATGTCTGCATCTTATGAGAATTTCACAAGACTTGACAATTCTCCATGAAAACCCAAACAAGCCACACCTCAACTTGAACTTAAAGTCAACCTATGCTGGACTGATCTACTAGCCCTACCATCAGGGATGGGTATCCTTTTGACGCATAGTCAACGACAAGTGGTATGGACTCAGAGGTGTGAAGTGTCTGCCTCCAGAAAGGACGCATAAAATTCCCATTAAGAACCCATAAGTTTCCTGTTCACAACAGTTCTTTGAGCTGTAAGCAGTAGCACAGTCAACTCAACTTCACAAGCTGGATCAAGAAATCTACCCATTTAACTCCTTACCCCCTAAGTGACCACATTTGTTGGCACAGATAGTCAAAACTCATTTGTGGCCCATGATCAGGACGCACAATTTTCTGGACCTTGATATTAGTGTGGATGCAACTTTTTTTGACCCTATCGCTAACATTGCTAGCATGTTTGCTCTATATAACACCAGCAAATTTTAGATAATCAAATAAAATTAGGTGGGTAGTAAGTGCACAAGTTAAAATAGTAGAGGAATGTAATTATTTGGAACATGTCTTGCTTTTGACTGTGATTAGAATGCATTTTTTCTGAATATCCACAAAATGAGTTGGAAAACAAGCCTGAGCTAGTCCTGCTACAGCTATTGTCAGACCTTGATAATCTAAATAAACTAAATACATTATGAGTATAATGGATTGTAGAGGAACATTGAGAAGTTTTTAATGGTTTTATCCAGAAAAGATGGGAACTCACTGGCTTGCTTTTTGTTGAATGTCTCCATTCCGCCTGGATTACATCTTTTACATATGAACTGGTAATTGGTGAGAAATGGAACCACTTTTCTGTGTAGAAAAAATGATTAAGAACAAATATCAAAATATTAAAGAGGCAAACTTTAGTTGGGATCAATGAATATCTATCTGATATATAATGATATATCATTTTAGTAAGTGTTGTAATATTAAGAGCTAAGGCATCAGGCAAAATATAGAATCTGAATACATTGTGAAATAAATGCTCAATTCCCCACTAGTGAATTAAAGATAGCAACAATATAGTTGTCCATTGATTTACATATAGCCAGCGCTGTCTGTCATCAATATTGGAAACACATTTGGGGAAGTATTTATATATGGTTAATTTAACCCAACTGACTTTGGACAAAGATGCACCCTGAAAGTGTAGGCAGAAAAAGGCCCTTTCAGTGGAATTAATAATGCTTGTTCACAAATCTTACCCAATATAACAGCTTACACATTCTGCATGAAACCATTTCATGCAAATGCCACACTGCAAATCAACCGCATCAAGGTTTCGTTCTTTGCCACTAGAATGAAAAAATAAATATCCAATATAAAATCATCGAATGAATAAAACCATTCAACAATAGTTACAATACTGTTTCTCTCAAATATAAATACAACATTCTTGTCATAAAATGATGTTGTAATAATGCATGGAAATAGCTTTGACAGGTACCGTAATAATAACTCCTCAAAAACTTTTTTGCTTTTTGATGAAATACATACATATTGAATAATCAATCATCAGTTGAGATCAGCTATTTCTTAGCTTAATAATACTTATTAGGAGTTATTAAAGAAATAATGGTCTGGATTTCGACAATATCTTTGAAACTGAAAATGATTTTATATAACATCTGAGATAGGATTGTAGGAAATGTTTCTAGTTAACATTTCTCTATCAAATATTTCCCTGACTTGGTTTTTGCCTACAATAATTTCATCAAAATTGTGAGGCTACTTTTGTCTGCTGAGCACATTAATGTGTTAAATGCCCTCAAGCTATAATATCTTATGTGCTTCACATATGAATAGTCATATGCCACAATAATCATAATATTGAAAGCATTTTAAGTGAAATCTATTCACACAGAATGATGACATAATCCTGAAATCTGACTATATAATAAGCAAGATATGTATAAGAAAAACAATTTTATCAAAACGAATGTTTTTTAATTTGTTTTTATTGCATGATTCAACTTTAACTTTTTTATGCGGCCTTAAAGCTTTTGTTTCCTGTAACCCTACTCAAACATGTTTTTACTCAAAAAATCTCTACCCTTAATTTTTTCCACCCTTTCAACTCCCAATTAACATAAAACACACATTTTTGAACAAAAAAATTATCCAAAAATAAAAGTTTTACCGACCTACCTACCCTATTTTTTTCAGACCATTACAGGAAAGAAACAATTTTTGTTCTAGGTCTGATAGAGATACCATGTAGCACTCACCAATAGCACTCGGCAGCGGCTTTTGATTTTTTGGAACCTTTTTCTTGGGATCCTGCTCCTGCAGCTTTTCCCTTGTTTTCCTTGTTAGTCGTCTGTGCATCTTCAGTTTGCTTACTACCTGGTTCATTTGCAATGCTTAAACAAAAAATGTTATATTAAATGAGTTAAATATCCATACAATTGGGTAATATGAGAAGTTTTAGCGATCACAACAATGAATCAAATTGAAAAAAATAGAGACAGGCTGAAGGGATTGTTTGTATGAGACATCTTGCTATCTGGATCAGTCTAACTTTAGACCCTCAAACTCCTGACTTAAGATAGACTACATGAAAGAATGAAAATCAAATGAGCTGGTCTAAACCAGACTCCTTAAATTAGGATGGGTCCTCCAAATATATGAGGGATACTTGATGGTTATGTTTGATGAGTAAAGTGGGGCATTGAATAAAGATTTCCCAAATGCACTTCTCACTGATAGCCATAAAAGTTCCATGATCCAATGAGGTTACATTACAAGTTCAACTTAATAAACAAATACCCTAATAATGTTCAGTTATATGGTAATAGTGAGCACAACTCGTATGTGCCCCTCCTGCAGAGCAAACTAGATTAAATGTGTGTAGTCTTTGGTAGGTGCGCATGAATGGAGACCCCAATATGACTATTATAATAGCTCGCGTGGTGAGTCGGCCGAAGGCCGGCTCAGCGTAGCGAGCACTTACGGTATAGGATGTCAACAATGCTATTGTCAATGGAAGTACATACTGAGGCCTAGAAAACGGTGTCCGCACTTCCGTCAACACTTCTGTCTGTTCGTCTCTTATCTCGCTCGCTCGATAACCTCGCGAGAAATGAGCATAACTGTTTGCTTTAAGAGCACATTTTGCCGCCAGATCGTTTCATGTTTTAAATATTTCTTAGTCAAATAATAAATCTGGATTGATTCCTTTAAATTGTGTCAAAATAGCGTTTTGGTCGCCGACTATCGTGCAACACACGACGAACTATGCAACAACTGAAACGTACATGAGCATGTATGCTCACGTGCGACAAATGCTGACGTCTTGAAATGACGTCATGTTACGATGGAATTCCGCGCATTCCAAAGTCGTAACTTCGATGTTCACGGTAAAATGACTTTACTCAACTTTCCGTGAATCGATTTCAATGCAGTTTAAATCGCTACAACCGCCACAAATAATTCTACATGTCTCTTAATTCTAGAGGAAATCTGTCGTGAAATGACGATGTTGCAACAGGTTAAAGTCGTAGTAATTTTTATGACATATTTTCGGTCAATCGCTACGCATACTGTGTGTGGTTATTGCACAAATATGAAGCGCATATGAAGGGGCTTCCAATATGTTTCAGCGAAGTTCAAGTAAAGAATGACGTCACGGATAACAATAACAAACACTTTGTAACTGCATTTGAAGGGGAATGCAGAAATATCATCGAGCCGCGCGAGCATTTAAAGCTTTGCTTTCTCATCATATTATGGTTTGCGCCACTTTCATCTCCATTTCCTCTTTGAGAAAAAACATCTTTTTTTTCTAACCAAAAAAATATTTTGTAGTGTTCTGTAAAATAAAGCGGGTGAGATTGACTCAAAGGGAAACATGTCATCGCTTGTAGTAGCGTCAATATGCCTAGGGACCACAGCGTCTGCTAGCATAACATGCGACTGTCACTGCTCATGTCTCTTGCGTCTGCATGCACTCATGTTTTATGTGAAAAGATTTTCCCCACTACCTGTTGGGGATGGGGGGGCACTTTGAGGTGTTTTCAAATAAGCTGCATGCAGGGTGTTGTTTGAACTGTTTGTACTTCTCAGCTGTCACATATATGCCCATGACTGACAGGGAATGTCTAGTGTTAGTTGCCTAATTACTTCAAGTGCTCACTTTACAAAAAATAAAATATTTTTGAGAGCAAAGGAAGTAAAAGAAATCTGTCTGGGGAGGAGTCAAACATATCCCAGGCTGACCCAGGGGCAGGGTTGAGGCCAATGAGGGTATATTTCAGAATTGAATTTTGATTTGTGGGAGCATTCTGGCTTCACTCATTTGGTGTTTTCTCAGAATTAAAGGAACACCTGCACCTAACATTAAATCAACAATTGCCTTTCAGATGAAAATGTATACATGCGTCAAAGGCACTCCCAAAACATTTGATTTAAGGCTACATTCCTAAAAAAGTTCATACCCAGTTTCTTTGTCTCCCGCCTTGTCTGCCATTTTGAAGTTTGAAGTCGCGCGCGAAGTCAGACGAGATTTGATGTAAACAGGTAACTTTTACGAATAAAATTTGACTGCTAGGAAGTGTTTTGTCCTTCGATTGGTTTCAGTCGGTGTTTACAATCAAGGTGGCTATCTATTGCTGTCAAAGGGTGTGGTTTCTCTACATAAATTGCAATTTTACTCAAGGGCCTGTCACGTGACTTCATAATCACGGGAAAAGGAAGTCGCCATCTTAGTAGTAGGTGCCGAAATTCATTCTCCGCTCTCTACTTTTCACTGGCTCTACATTCTGCGGTGAAATTCAATTCTACCTCGAATTTGTTGCGCATGGTACTTAATGCACTTTATACCTTCATGAAAATCCCAACGGACACTAACTTTATGCAGGATCTAGGCTACTCTTAGTTGGCCACAACAGAAGGTGAACTACAAAATGAAGAAATTCTTTTCCAAGATAGAAAATACATTCGATGCTAACTCGCAGTACGTGGGCAAAGTATTTAATGTAGGACGGTACAATGTAACTGTTGAGGAAACCATAGCAGAGGGTGAGTATCATTCATGTTATAAGAACTGTCAACGAGTGTAGACTATTCTTTGCGGTGTATATGCTGTGCCTGTAATGCTAAATAAAGCAGGCTTAAAGGGGAGTTGAGACAGTCACAGTGTTCACTTCCTGTTCCGCTGAGCAGTATAGCAGCTCAGCCAGCTGTCAGTTTTTAATGTACACGAAAGTTGATGTTATTGACTTATTCCTCTATTTAATCTGGTGATGTGTAAAGTATTTAGTAAGAACTTGTATTTGTTTCCTTTTTTGATGGATATGCATGTATTGTATACCCTGATTGTCACCTGTGTGACAACTCCCCTTTTCAAACAGTGAAACACCATCAACCCTTTGACTAATTAGCTGTCATTTATCATGGTCCCCTATTCTATCTTTTCCTGTAAGCAAGTTTATCTGAAAAAGTTATAGTTATGCTGTTCATGAAGGTGCAAGAGGGATAAATGATAGATATTCCACTTGTTTTCAATTATTCCACGGTTGGGAAAGCCATTGAATTTAGTATTTTTTGATCATATTTGTAACTCATTCATTATTATATTCTACAATTACTTATTTGTTAACAAGTGTAATTAGATAAATCAATTTAATGTATGGATTGAGGATAGCAAGTGACTCATTACAGGATGAGTTGACTTTAAAGATTGAGAGAGAGTGACTGTGGTTGGGGTTGACATCAAATGATAGGAAGCCAAGCTTGAAAGTTGGCCAGCGTCATGCTTCAGCCTTCTTTCAATCCCCTCTATGAAAGGTGGCGTTTCTTTACTGCACAGTGCACACAAACCATTTGCTATTTTAATAGTACACCCAATGTGCATATAGCATCAAATGTTGGCATGTTGATAAATGTTAGAACTTATCTTAATCTTAGAACTAGGAATTGATAGGGACTGTCCAAAGGTCTAGCTGCTGCGAATCTGTAAGACAATTGTGTCATCCAAGGACTACTATTGCCTCCCTGTGTTACCAAGTTGGTTTCTTTAATGACTTCTGTCTCATTTTCCTCATTGGATTTAGATCAGAAAATGATAATATTATGTCTATATGCAACCCATGGTCTTAGCCAGGATTTAGAAACTGAGTGATCAAATTTGACAATTGTAAATTCTTTGAGTGTCCAATTTTTCGGGGGAGATTACAATATACTTGAAGGTTGTAACCATAAACATGTAAGGCCACTCTAATTTATTTACTTGTCTTACATGCTCAGGAGGTAGGAAATGAGCCATTTTGGAAAAAAAAGTAGAAAAATGCGACTTTTTTTATTTATTTTATTTTTTTTAGAGTCTGACGACTAGGACTGGTAGCGATAGGTTTCTACCAGCCTATTCTCAACTAAATAAAATCAATCAATCTATTAATTCCTGAAACCTGAAGGGTGGGAGGTATACCTCCTCATGTCTGATGCTCTACTACAGCAATGATAGCTTCCTGTAGTTGATTGAATCACACTTACAAAGAATATTCTTAAAACTTGCACTTTTTTTATTTTTTTTGGAGTCTGACAGAAAATTTCAAAACCACTTTCGTCCGTAAGACACCAAAGATGACTTTTTTTTGGAGTCTGACAGGATTTTTTTTCCAAAAAAAGCTCGTAAGACAAGTAATTAAATTGGAGTGGCCTACGTTTGAAATAAATGAAATAAAACATAATATCCATGACTCCATGTATAATTTGTCATGGGAATTATTTTGAGGTGCAAAAAAATCAGTTGTATACTTGGATTTTGAGAAATTTCCTACAAATTTATTTGGATGTCCTGAAGAGTGATATTTGAGGGTTTTGAGTGTCTAAATAACGCCCAGACGCCCTGCTGGCTATGACTATGATGCAACCCTTTTTGAGATTAGTTATCACATCATCTTTATCAGTACTAACTTACAAGTACTAGAATCCTGAATCTTGTGGCAGGTTCCTATTAATGAGCATCAAAGGGGTGAAAGCAGCACTTGAAATAGTGCTCAGCAGGCTATTTTTTTCATTTGGCGTGGGGGAGAAGGGTCCGATTTCTGGCGGTCTCATTCAGGGTCTTAGCCAGGATCTAGAAACTGGGTGCCCCAAAATTGGCAATTGTGAAATTTTTGGGCGTCCAAACTTTTAAGGGGGACCACAATATATACACAGATTTCAACCATAAACATGTATTAAGTTTATCAAAATAAGGCATGATATCCTTATACAATGTCATGGGAATAAAATGGAGATGAAAAAATTCAATTATATACTTGAGATTGACATTTTAAGAAATTCTTCACTAATTTTTTTGGGTGTCCTGAAGATTGCTTTTGAAGGGTTTGGGTGTCCAAAAAGACGCCCTGCAGGCTAAGACTATGGTCTCATTGATTATTCACTTGTAAGAGACCTTGGTGCATAATGCTTAGGATGTCAGTTGGTTCATTAATAGATAAGCCAGTGTCAAGTATACCTGATGCCAGGACAGATAACATGAAGCCTGGGGATGTGGTGTCAGGTGTATCTTATGACATATATGGGGGCATCATCTGGTTCCATCTCCCTCTAACTTTCCTTGCTCTGTCTCACATGTGGCCTTGTTCGGGACTTGTGTCATCCAAGGACTACTATTGCCTCCCTGAGTCCCTGTGTTACTAAGTTGGTTTCAAAAGATCTATTTATATTTGTTTCTCAATACCTGAATTAAAAGGGCTCCAAATGTATGTCAGTTAAAGGAATAACTGTGAATAATTGTAACATTTCCTGCTGAAGCTATCTGTGGTGTTGTTAGTTAACCATCATTTTCAAAATAACAGTAAGCAAATATATTCATAGCATATAGGTTATTTATAGAACAAAGTATCATTTGTATGTCAATACTGCCTATGTTGAATTGCTTTATCAGTTTCAGTGATGTTTACTGCCTGCCTACAAACATATATGCCTTTATTTTTTTCATCTTGAGTGCTCTCTGATTGTATCACATTGTACTTGCCGATCTGAAGTGTTTACACTATTAACCTATTTTTGATGTGAAGATAGCTCTTGATTCTGCTCTGAGCATGTTTTGTGGTTTAAGTGGGTGTATCTTAATTTATGATCTAGGGATCGAAATCCTCATTTGAATTGAAGGATAGATGTAATGTGCCCTGTCTTATATATGATTGCTGTACTTTGTTACACAGTCCAGGATAAAGACATGGGCCTTGGAACCTAGTCTTTAGACCCTCAAGTCCAGTAATCGATTCAATGCTGAATTTTCAATACAACTAGGTTTTTGCATTAGTTAGACTGCTCAGACTTGCCTGCTGCTGTGGGCATTACTGCACATGGGCCAGCATTCAATAGAGGTCTGTAGTGCATCTCAATGAGTCATCCTTGGAGATTGTACCGGCTGTCACGAACAACTGACACATTTAACTCTTACCTCTCACCACCCTATGTCTAGGACCAGCCCAGCTAATAGACCTTTTGAATGTTACTCCTTCAAATCTTATATGCCAATGGTACTGTATGTCAGAGACTTAGCCAGGACCTGTCCAGTCTGTTTGTATTTTCATGAAAAATTCCTTTTCTGTGAAGAATATTAATTTTCAGTTGTGACATCAATGGGTAAAATCTTTTCCAAACTTACCTCTTGCTAGGACATGACTGAAGTGAAAATTGCCCTTCATGATACTAAAGGCTATTTAGTTAGTGTTAGAATTTGAAGTACTTACTTAGCTGTGTAGCTAAATTCATATGGGCAGGCAGTAGTGATGGGACGATGATCGACTGTTGTCGTCAGCAAGTTAACAGTAACCAATTAATCGGCTGGAGACTTTACACCTAATTGTTAGTCGGTAAAATAGCCCATTAAGCCAGCTCACATCCTTAATTAAGGTCAAAGGGTTCCTTGTCAGATATCCCACAGAGAAAGTTGCTTGTTTCATGTACTGACCCACTCAGAGCCAGCAGTGTAATAGGTCTGGGGTGGGTGGGTCATGCAAGTAGTGAGTAGTTTAAGTATACCAAGTAGTATACCTACTGACTGATAAAAACTGGGGTACTGAGCAAACTAGATATTTCAGATTCCTTCTAAATGTAGTTCTAAACATGAGTTGGATGAAATGTGTTCTATGATGTGTCTTTCATTATTTTTCTAAAGACATCTTTTAATGCCTTCATACATATTGCAATAAAAGTATTTTGATTTATTAGAATACTGGTAATTTGTCTCTAAGTTACTAAATAAAACTAAGAAAGAAGACATACAAGTATGTACACCTAACCTGCACAGTTTACATGTAGAATTCTTCATAGCATAAATCAAAAACACTTGAGAAAGTTTGATACCAAGATAGAATAGAATAGATACTTTGAAATAGTACAATATAATAACAAGTGTAAAAATGCAGAACCTAAGCTTCGACAAGCAAACAGTCTCATGAAAGTGCGATGAACCGATTAATCGGTGATAGTCGGTTGGCCTAGCTGACTGATGATCGGTTAGGAAATTTCAACTGACTCCCACCACTAGCAGGCAGTGATTTTCCAGTCTAACACCTTGCTTAATCTGTTGGTTTATTCTATGCTAATGTGACATCACAGACATGGTGGAGGTTTTGTAGTGCATTTATCTAAATTGTATCACTACTGAACACTTAGCACACCACTTTATCCCTGCGGGGGGGGGGGGGGGGGGGGGGGGGGGGGGGATTGTCTAATTATGGTAAACCCCAGATAAGAATAGTATTGCAATTCACCAATGTATAGATGTTATTTGCTGGAAGTCGCATGCTAACATCAAATATTTGAATAGCTGCAACTATTTCCACAAGGTTGCATGGGCAGTCTACTTTAGTTTACAATTTAATAACCTGCTGCGTTTGCATTTTTGTCAGTAAGGGCCTTTTCATGTTCTTTCTTTGAGTTTTTATGCAGTAGAGGTGCTCAGTTTTATTGTACATACTATTACTTGCATCTATGGCTTGAAAAGTCTGCCAGTGATTATGCAATGTAGAGGGTAGCACTTGAGCAACACAGACCTTCAGTGAGCACTCAGATTTTATTTATGTTTTTGACTTGTCTGGTTTGAGGAAGATTCTGGAGATTAGCGTAGCCCAGTAGGATGTGTATCATATTAAGATTAAAGCTGTATTGACGTCATTGTTTGAGAGCTGACTCCAGGTGTCAAGTAACGGCATGAGTAACACTCCCAGTATTAGGCCGGTAGCCGCAGGAACAGAGGCTGTGCACCCATTCCTCCTCCTACTCTGTTGATGTGCCGCTCAGCCACCCACTTAACACTGACTACTACATCTTCCACTCCTGTCCACAAACTCTGTGGTGTGTTTACATAATAAAACATCCCTGGACCCCTAGCTAGGGCTTATAAAGTGCCCACTTTTCCTGCTCTTTCTGAGACCATAATCCAGCCGTTTAAAAAATGGCCCGAATGATCAAGTGTATGTCTAGGCAGTCTAGCTACAATAGTATTTATTTGAGCAGCACTGCTGGGTAAGAAAAGTTGAGAAAGAAATGTACCGGTTTGCTTTATTAAAGTATTTGGCTAAAAGGTCTTTTTCACTAGATCTGTGTGCCTGTGTCACCACATTTATATTTCAGGACTAGGTACTGGAATGGTTAAGTCTAAAGTTTTATATAATATAAAATGTATGGCAAAGGGTTTGGTCAAAGATCTGACTAAGGACATTGTTCTTAAGAAGACCTGAGTCCACTCAAAGCCAACAGGATTCTGTGTGCAGGTGGGTTTCCAAATGCACCATAATACCAAAATGTCGCAATATGTATTGTATCATGAGCAAACGTATCGTCCCACCCCTGATTGTTAGTTTTCCTGATCAAACTGAGGTGCACTTCCCATCCTTGTGTAATTCTTTCTTGATCTTGATTGCAGGTGTTCAGAATGTTTAACATTCTTGGGATTTAAAATCATGATATATTATCATGTTAGTTGTGAATTTCCCAAATCATTAGAATGAGTTGATCAGTATTCTTATAGATGTATTCCCAAATGGCATCATAATGAGTCCTGGATGGAAAGGAAGTGTGTGCTTCATTGCAGCCAAGGGGATTGGTGAAATCTTAGAGATCAAAGGAAGAGGAAATTCTCCATTTGCTTGGTTGGTTGAGTGCCAGCAAGTCCCATTAGATCTCTTATAACCTAATGCTTCTCTCTTGCTCCAGAGACAGCTTTGTTAAGTGGTCTGTGACCTCTTCTACTTTTACAGTAGGTAGACAAGCCTTTTCCTTCACAATTAGAACTACGTGTATGTTTGTTAGTTCCACTGTTTCGATGATTATTCTCATTAGTTGTGAGTCAGTGATGCAGTTGTTTATATCTATGTGTGTGTGTACACTTGTAATCCAATTGAAAAATCATCAGAAAAAATCTGTATCGGTGGAAAATTTTGCAATAATCGTATCGGTAAATTTTCCATTTTGATGACACTCCTAATATATGTGTGTGTATATATATATATAGTTTCGTGCTGAGGGCTCCTATAGCATAACAACTAGAGTTTGGCCTATCCACCAAGCTTACATTTGATTGTGAGAAGTGGAGAAATAAATATTTCCAATAATTTAACATCTCTTCACTTGGAATAACTTTCTTACCTAAATAAGTAATCTACGCTTACGCTCACCTATTCCGCCTGTCAAGATAAAATTTTGATCAATATATGGTACAATATCTGTTTGAACAATGCTAGCAGGGTCTTGGACAGAAACGACATTAACTGTTTTGACAAATATCAAAATGGGATTGCAAACTTCTTGAACAGCATCCAAGAAATGTTTCAAGGGAGTACTATTAGTTTTATGTGTAGCTGCTATCCCTCACATGAATGAAGGACTTGCATTTAAATGTCTTTGTACATAGCCTTGTTTAAATCTTTAATACCTCTCCTCGGTGGCTTTTCTCCTATGGTTTCATATGTCTGGATCTTTGGAGTCTTGCAAGAATGCCTGTTAATAAGGTGATCAAGTAAATCATTTTAAATCATTCAATATTCTTAGATGTGAGATCAAGTCATAGTTTTGTTAAATCTGAAAAGCACTGCATGAGCTGAGATGGGTCCTTAGTTTTGCATTACAGACCTTAAATGATGTAATACTTTCCCTGTTTGATATCAGTATTCGGCATTGTACAAAGTACTGGCACTAACCCCTCTTAAGGAGGTTGGAGGTGAGTGAGTTGTGAAGCAGCTGAAGTGATCTTCATGCCACAGGACATGGAAGCAATTTGGCCGGGGAGCCGGCTGGCTGGGTGGCTGGCATGTGGATAGATATAGAAGGGTGGGGGGCGTGTAGTAGTGTGCCGCTCAAATTAGATTAAGGCAAGTCCCTGGGAAATATTGGAAAGGAAGCTCATCAAACCAGCCAAAGATTGCCATGGGTTTTGGCTAGATATTGGATAGGTACTTGTCTCCATCAATGCAGCAAGGAAATTAAACTGTGATGCATTTATCATGTGCTCATTTCAACATTCAGTGTCAAGACAACCTTATATTGTTATTGGACTGTTTTCCATTAGAATGGTTGTAAATGAAAAATTTGTGTGAAAGGTGGTTACAGAATTTAATCCAGATTTTTGTATATTGTTGTAAAACCTAATTATAGGATAATAGTTTGTCATGGATGGTGGTCCACAAAGGTTCTTATGTGTGGGGAGTGCAACCAAATCCTCAAACCTTATCATTCACACTTGTGATGTATAAGTATTGGTAAGCCCAGGTGCACAAAGTAATTTCAGTAAGGAAATAAATCACCAGAATGGGTACTGGCAATCTTCCGTTTAGCCACACCCCATGCACGGTGCCAATCATGGCAATAATCCATGGCCGCTGCCATCTTGAGCACTTCATGCTCTTTTCTCCTTAGTTATGGCATGTCTGTTTGGATGCTTGAGCGATGGCATGCCAATCATTGAATGAGTGATAACGCAAAGTGTTCAAGTGCTAGAAAATATGATAAACAGATCAATATATATGTAGTCTGTACCGGTACCACATCTAAAGACCAGTAAAGAAACATTTATGTTTCAGGGTGGAGGTTGGGGAGTTTCAGTAGGCCAGAGACTAATGTTCCCTGGCTTGCCCCTTCCAACATTCTTTTTAGAAAAAAGGGTAGGTGCAGTTGAATATGGGGTCTGTGCGTCATTCAGATGAATACGGTTCTTCTTAGGAAAGTGTTAGTGATGAACATACTGTTTGAGAAGTGTTTGTGTGAGTTACACAGTATATTTATGAAAATGCACCAAGAGTCCAGCACGCATAAAAACAGTTCTTTGTTCCTAATCTTTCTTCATCCAAACACGCTTGCACCTGAAATCAATAGAGAGGTGAATTGTATCATTTCCACATCAATGGTCCCTTGACTAATTACTTAGGAAGAAGATGCCCTCGGAAAAGCAATTCATCACCTTTCATTTTGGTAAGTGCTATGGACTAATATATATATTATATGTATGTTCTGATATTAAAGAGTATTAATATCAAACAAGCCTATGATGTATGTTCTTTTGAAATGACGAAGTTACGAAGTGGAAATTTGCACCTAAAAATCTCCATTTAGTCATATCATTTCCTATATGAGAGGGTTATCAAATACCAATTATGTCAGCAATTGAAACTTGGGAGGGACATCAACTTTCAGAATGGACAACTCAGTGGAGCTATTGTAGGTATACACACTGGATTGCAGTATCAAATATCTATGGCTGAGGTGAGAGGGGTTCAAGCTATTTTAGCATGCGCAGCGCTTAGATTGGTCATCCTGCAAGAAGGGCATTGGACTCAAGTCCACTTGTATTTATCGCCCTTTGGTAGTACTCATTTGAATGTTGAGAGTCCAGATTTTTGTCCAGGTCACACAGGCACAGGTAGACCTAGGCAAGATAAATACCCTGGCTCGCATCTCTAACCAAGTGGATAAGAGGACAGAACAAACAGTTTATGGTCATATGTACAATGTCCATCTCATGGGCTCTTTGTACAGTTAGGCAACCTGAACTCTCGAAAACCTAGTCCTCTGTCAGATCTCAAAGATGCACCAATTTATTTGAAAATATCAGAGCTGGCCATCATGTATAGAAACAAGAATGTTGATCCACGAGATACGCAACCAGCAGGTCTCTCCTAGCAGCCTGGCTACACCCTATAGCCTGGAAGTTGGTCAAGAGGGGCATTCTGCACATGTTGGTGTGCAACTTTCTCTGTAATGTAACCGATAGCCCTCATAGGTCTTTGTCTCCTAGTGACGTCACAATGAGACTAGATTCAGCAAGATTAGGTGAAACCAGGGTTCTGTAATGGGTCCTACGGCAATTGGCCCGTGGCGACGAATCCATGTGTCTATGTATCTAAGATAGAAATAAGGTGTATAAGTTCATTGAACCCCCCACCCCCACAGGCTTAGAATCCACCAGTTGAGAATATGAGAATAAGGAGATGGATTGCAAGAATAATTGCTGAGGTCTTCTAATTGAAAGAGCTAATTGATGTCTCTCAAGGATGAGTGGTTGAATTAAGCTGATTAGTACCTAGATAATTGGCTTGTCTTGAGCTGTGGCAACTAGGCTGTTGTACTCACTGGTGAAGCCCTATTGCTGTACGTCAGCGTTCTCAAGACCTTTCTTCACTGATTACCATAGGATACACAATCAGAGCCTTAGTGGGCAGAGTCACACACCACTGAATGGACATACAAATACTACTATAGATAACTCATTTTTTTGGTCAAGAAGAATTAGATATTAAAAAAATTAAATATGTCCTTATCAGGAAAATTTCCTTTAAACATGATATTTTTCCATTTTAGTGTGATATCAAAGTCCCAACTTTCCATCTTGTTAGGAACCCTTTTCTTACATGGAACTTGGATTTTCTTGATTTATAACAAAGAAAAAGGTGACCTCTTGCATAATATTTGTTCATACATTTTATGATTTTCTTAAAAATAGAATATTCAATTTTTAATTATTATTAATTATACTGTTTTGACTCCTAATATCAATATCCAAGCCAGGTATTCTTATTTACCACACCTTTGCTCATAGATGTTCTGTTTCTCAACATAGTATTTTAAATATCCTTTTAGTTATTATATACCATATGTGAAGGTATGTATATGATTGTTCATTAAATTAATGCTATTAAATCTGAATCTTTGTACAGAACATTAATACGTATGACTATCTATTTATTGGTTGCCAGGTTTGGTTTTAGTCAGACGTAGCCACCCTTTCCTACACTCATATATGATATGTTATTGCTAAAGCTCAGAAATTCCCAGCTTAGTAGTAGCATGGAGTCTACACCTATTAATAACCGCAAGGTATTCAATATCAATTTAATATGTTTGAACTGTCTTTGCCCCTATTGAGGAAGGAGAGAGAGAGAGAGAGAGAGAGAGAGAGAGAGAGAGAGAGAGAGAGAGAGAGAGAGAGAGAGAGAGAGAGAGAGAGAGAGAGAGAGAGAGGTCAGTGAAGAGTGAATTATAATGGTGATTACTGACCATGTCTCTTATCAGCTATTAATGCTTGACCTGATGAAATGCCTTGGCAGTGAGAGGGGTGGAGACTCCTACTGATAACCACTTATGCCATTACACTTTGATATATTGAGGAAACTGTGGAAATATTGGTCTATTATTAGAGCATGTGGTTTGCTGAGGAGCCACTGCTTTATACTGAGGCAGGATCTGACTTGCCACAAGTCTGTGTTAAATGGCTGCCTCCTGTGTCTGTGAGTTCTACCGTGAGTTGATTTCAGATTTTAAATGGATGCCTTCTGAGTCGCATAGATCTACCCTGAGTTGATTTCAGTCAAGGTTTAAGTTTTAGTCAAGGTTTAAGTTCAGTATCAATCAGTCAATAGAGTTGTCTTTGATACCACATGCTATCAACTCTAATCCCGGATAAATGTTCTGCAGTCTATATAGTTCAAGATAGAAACAAAGCCTACTTAGCATCTAGTTTAGTGGTAGTATTATACCTATCTTACTCAAACTGAGAACCTGTCTAGCTGTAGGGTTGCCTGCCTCCCAGGTCATATTCAGATATCATCCTTGTGGATAGATGATATTGTGAGATTTTGGAAAGGGTGGTTTTAAATATGCATGTTCAGCTCCCTCGTGTGGCAATCGTATATGGCCAACAGTAGTAGGCCAAATGATGTGAGGTTTAGTTTATGATGTTATTTAGTATATACACAGTACAGCCTGGTAGATAGGCTAGGTCTAGGCCTTTTCCCCAACAGCAGCTGCTTGCAGGGAGGGGTCTACACTACAGTGCCACTACGCTCAGATAATTAATAAATGGTGCCTACTATCAATCACCATTATACTTCGCGTTTGCTGGAGGGATGTAGCCACAGCCTTGCTGGGCGTTCGTGTGGGATTCAAGGCTACTACACTCTTTCCTCTTGGCTCTCCTCAGTATCTTGGTAATCTATGGCAGGAATCTCTTTTAAAGGGGTGTGTGCTGTTACTCAGTACATGGTTCTTAGCCAGGATTTAGAAAATAATACCCAAAATAGGCAATTTTATGTTTTTTTCAAGAGAAATACAATATATTTAGATAACAACCATTTACAGGTTTTTCCTTACTGAGAAAAGACAATATCCTTATGAATTGCCATCAGTAGATTGCCATAGGTGTTTTTTTAGGTGAACATATTTAGATATTGAATAAATACTTGCTTTCAATTGACATTTTTAGAAATTTCTTTATATGGCAAATATCACAGTCATTCTGTGGTGACCTAAACCTCCTGTATTTGTCACTGTATGGTAAAATATCTGAAATCATTATCCATCATCATCCCAGAATGTGGGTGTCTATTGCAGCCCCAACAATTGTCATGGAATGTTCTAACTGTGGGGAAGTGGAAAGGATTTCCAATATTGTCTTCTATCGATTGGTTTCTGTGACTCAACACAATGTGGCATCCTGCTGTGCTGTTTGACTTGTTCAGATTTGGGCAGGCTGTTACATAATGTGCTATGCAGAGTATGATTCGCTTGGCAGCAGGGCTGGTATTAGCCTAGCTACTCGGCTGTGCTATGCAGAGTATGATTCACTTGGCAGCAGGGCTGGTATTAGCCTAGCTACTAGGCTGTGCTAGGCTTCACAGTACAGGAGTGAAACATCAGAGATTGAACACCTTAGGATCAGTGTAAAATCATTCACAATAGGGAGTGTAAACATCTAAACATGTGAGATTTTTTGTCAATATAAAAGATACTTATGGGACAGGGAACTTGTATGAATTCACAACACAAGGTGTTGGCATCTTCCAGATGTTCACCATGGGAGGTTTAAAATGTATTTGATATAACCCAATGCTAATACCCACATTAAGGTGTGTGGTCTACTGTCAGCTAATTGGTTCATGAGGTTGTTGTGTATGCATACTCCCAACCATACTCTAGAGATCTATAGCATACCACAGTGCCATCTATCAACATTGGATGACTTCTCAATCTGGCCTGTGTGCCAGGCTAGGCTGCTGAGAATTGGCTGGGGATTGGAATTCATCCCTACGGTCTGTGGGCTGGCACATACTGCTCAGAATGTAGGGGAACATAACAGAGGTGCCAAACGTGCCAACCTGGACTATATGTGGACACTGCAGTTGGCCTAGGCATATAGGTCACTGGCCCAGGTCACTGGTTACAGCAGGCATTTCCAACTTAGCCATAACATAGGCCTTGCTATAAGTAGAGGCAGACCCAGGATCTCTGTATATTGGGAGTTTGTTCTCTAAACGCAGTTTGTTTTTTCAGTGAGGTAGTTTTACCTTATTGTTTTTAAGCAAAATTCAAGTTAGTGACATTTTTAGGAAGAAAATTAACATTTTGAATAATATCAGCAAACCCCTTGATCACCCCGGTATCTGCAACAAAAGAGCTTTTACTGCCATGTGCTCTTACTAACATCATGGTAGTACACATTTCTTTCTCAATATGACTGAAAATGAATGTTTTCTCACACCTGCTCTCTAGAATTAAACCTCTGCCCCTCAATATGCCCCCACTACTTATGGACATTGGCCACCCGCTGACATGGTTTAGAATGAGTAATAGAGTAGTACTTTGTACTGGCATACACTGAGGAGCCTATTTTCAGGTAATCCTCTATGTAGCATGTGTCCATATGTATCCATATGTTAGAAAGGATTATTTGATTATTATAGAAGTGTTTTGAGTAATTCTAATAGCAGTTCTTTTCAAGTATTTGACTTATCCATTCTGGTGATTTATTAACAGAATGACTAGCTAGAGCTTAACCTATTGGAATAACATTTTGTAAATTGCAAATGCACTGAATAAGCTTTAAATGATTGATTGGGATGTTGTTGTGAATGATTTATTTCCCACACAATCACACATCCAATACCATTTTGATTATCCATAACTACTTCTTCACGGTATGCAGTGTCTTAGCCAGGATTTAGAAACTGGGTGCCTAAAATAGGCTGTTGTAAAATTGTTGGGCGTCCAAATTTTTAAGGGGGATCACAATATACTCATATTTCAACCATAAACATGCATAAATTCAACAAAATAAGATATGATATCATTAAGCAATGTCATGGGAATTATAAGGAGATGAAAGAATTCAATTATAAGCTTGAGATTGGGATTTTTTGAAATTCCACACAAAAATATTTGGGTGTCCTGAGGGGTTGTTTTTAAGGGTTTGGGTGTCCAAAAAGGCACCCAGATGCCCTGCTGGCTAAGACCATGACGGTATGTATGATTATGCAGTGCTTGACTTAAAGAAGTATCTAATCAAGTCATTGCAGACCATCTTTAGCCCATATATGGATACACATTATTGTTTATTCCAAATAAGAATCATTAATGACTTGGCTTTCAGTATATTCAATACTAGTAGATATGCTTGCTGAATATCCTTCATGAATTATTTCAAAGGTTGAATTTAAAAAAAATACATTCCTACACTTTCCCACACTGAAACATTTAAGTGCACATTTTTCTCTTACAGGAAAAGCATGCTATATCTGAAGGAACTTAATAAGATGTGGGCTTCTATTGCTTAATTAGCACTTAAAAGGGTGAAAATGCCATAAATCTATTCCAACAAATAACTTAGGTACTATTTGCGATCAATGCTGCATAATGAGTCATTTGTGTATTCTTCTAAGGAACCATGGTCCATGTGCAAGAGCACTTAGCTGCGCTTTTTTGCCCTGCTTCAAATAACACAGTAGCAGTTAATGTTCCTGTCTGCCATCGGGAAATCCGGGTTCTTCAGGCGAAGAGGCACTAAACGCAATCTTCCAGGATCTGTTTACAGGCTGTTTATAAACATGTCTTTCTGATAGGGCCACAAAGAGCGAGAATAAAACTTATAAGGCACAATGGTAGTAATAGGTAGTAAGACTATTCCTTGTGGTGATTTTAACTCAGCAAAAGAAAATCTGGATTGTGTGTGGACATATTTTATGAGAGGTTGTAGGGAAATTTTCTAAAGAAACCGTGTTAAGTGATTCCATAGTGAGATGTAGTAGAGTTGTGGGAGGAATATCCATAAACTAAGTGCAGTCAAGTCTCAAGGGACTGCTACAAATACCATACCGACTAATCAGGACTCCACAGTTCCAAAAAATCCATTAGCTAATGTCTATTACCAGTCCTTAGGATTTAGAAGTCCAACCACTTGTTTCCTTTAGAATTAGTAGCGGCATATATAAGGGCTAAAGATTCCTAAAAATTCATTAACCCGATGAGGATACTTGTAGATTGAGCCCTGCTAGAATTGCAGTACTCATATGACTAATAGGCAACCCCACCTGTAAGGATCAACAACAAATAGCCTTAATACTGTGTGCATGAACTGTTTTGGTTTGTTATTTATATGCTCACATCTACATACTGGCTAGGTCTGACATCTGGTTATTTAGTTCATGGTATTACCTGTTATGCGGCACCATACTGCACTGTTCAATCCAATCATCTCTTTCCATATTCTAGTCTGGTAGGCAGGGTTTCACTACAGTCTCCCAGACCTAAGGACCACAGGGCTTTTTCACTAGACTGCATAGGAACTACATGCAGGATTTTGCCAGAAACTCAGAAGTCAAAAGAAGTCCCATCTTTTGCGGACCGCCATCTAGACCTGAGACAAATTTATATAAAAGGCTTGAATTAATTATGAAGTACAGAAATATTGAAATGAACGTTGTTTCTATTCTGAAGAAACTCTGTCTGTGTGGAAACATTATTAACCTAGTTCAATATTGAACTCTCTGCCTCCTGTCCTCTCTTAGCATTAGCATTTCAAATGTAAGAATCCCCCGGAGATATCTGAGCAATAAAAACGTCATTCTATCTAATTGAATGAATTCAGTGTTATGTACAAATATGTAATGTAATCAATGGATTGCAGGTTTTAAAAGTCAATTTCAAACAGTGATGGAATGCATTAATTTTGGATTAAACCGTCTTTGAAATGCATCTGCGTAAATCTCTAAATGTAATGACAATATTGATTATTTGTTCATGCCTGTCCTCTGGTCTCATCCCATGGGTGACTGGGTATGTATCCAATTCCACCCAGCACTTCCTTACTTAATCAGATCAGTGGACATTATGGGAATTGAGACGTGCTGGCAGCCCATGTGTGGGTCAATGTCTAATCCAGCTTTTGCTCTCTCTCTCTCTCTCTCTCTCTCTCTCTCTCTCTCTCTCATACTCTGCCCTTTTCCTGGCTCTCATTACAGTGAAACCTGTCATGGTGAACACCTCAGAGTCAGAGATGTGAACACCTTTTGTCAACACAATCTCTGTATTCACATCTGACAAGATGGACATGTACGCTAACCCTGCATTTACTTTTTGGCAATCTTGCTCGTTTTGGCTTGCCTCTCTCAGTCTCTCTCACTCATATTAGACTCTGATACGAACTAGCACTGCATGGTTGGAACTAAGTTAGGTGGTCGGGGCAGGCTCAGGCTGTACATCACCTTTGCCAATCTCAGTTCAGCTCTTTATCAATCTCCAGGTTCTGCCGTCTAGGGGTCTGTTAATTAGCGAAGAGCCTGTCTTGCGCCCAGTTTCACCTCACTTAGGCACCTGGGCTCTGGCAGCAGGCTAGTCCTCTCCCCTATCAGGCAACAGTGGCTTTTGCCAGCACTGATGGATTTATTATTGGTTTGATGAGAAGCACTTTAAAATAAGTACTTATAGAGAGAGGGAGACTTTCACAATATGCTAATTAACAAACAATGGCCTTGACCTTGTAGAACATACAGCAATATTCAGTTAAGGTTTCTCAGCTTCAATCTTGAGCAAATGTTGTTCTTGTTATATCTTGTTATATTGCTGTAGTACAGGACCTGAGCTATACTGAGTTAGTTAGCCTGTCGCCTAGGCTAAGTTCTTTTGTCATCATCCCTTGTGGATTGATGGCTCTGGGGTATTGAGCCGTATGCTAGTGTGGGGACTGGGGACTTCATGTATAATCTCTTCTTGTGGAAAAAGCAGAAACTAAAGGACCAACTAGTAGACCATAATCCTTATGTGTAGATGTGAGCATAAGATTACATATTAAAGTGTAAAACACAGTAAAGTCTAGTAGCTAGGCGAGTATGTAGAACAGTAGCAGGTATTGCTGTAGTACAGGAGTCATGTCTAGCCAGTGTAA
Source organism: Maea johnstoni (assembly GCA_963942565.1). NCBI lineage: Eukaryota > Metazoa > Annelida > Polychaeta > Spionida > Magelonidae > Maea > Maea johnstoni. The sequence continues at coordinate 11,581,747 of OZ012685.1, read as the reverse complement.
AACACAGTGCAGCCTAGTAGCTAGGCTAGTATGTAGAACAGTAGCAGGTATTGCTGTAGTACAGGAGTCAAGCCTGGCCAGTACACATGCACCTGGTATTGATCGCATAGTTACAGCTGCAGCCTGCCAGTCAGTGGGTATGTAAAGGCAGGATTAGCCAGCAGGAGGATATGGCACAGATGCTGTTCTGAACCACCCAATCGGGATGTTCTGATAAGAAAACACTGCACTCAGATGTGTTTGATTTCCCGAGGATAGAGTACATAGAAAGTTTGATGTTATAATCTCTTACATGTGAGGTTCGTCAATATTGCTATAAAGAGGGATTTACCATATTATTGTCATACAACCTTTGATATCAGTGCATTTTGCAGTCTATTATATCTATAGAACTATAACCCATGCATGCCCCAAGCTAACCTTTATAAGAACAGTTGAAAATAGTTTTGATTCTCCATGATTAAAAGCTTACATGCAGTATATGCTGTTGATAACTGATTAATTATAAACTAGAACAAAACAAGTTGTACGAGAAAACCTCCTGGTATTGATTAACTAACTAACTAGTGCATAATTGCTATATAGTCAAGTATGCTGAGGCTGGGCCATTGCTTATTTCCAAATAGTCTATCAAAGTTAATTATTGGTAATTTATAATCATTTGAAATTAGATACTCACAATTGAAAAGGGGGAGAAGTGAGTGGAAAAGTGAAGCTAGTAAAACATCTTGTTTGAGGGAATTCTATTTTGCATTCTAAATTTGCTATATCCTTACTGACTTGCAAGCAGTCTGTGACTCTGTGTTGTTATGTTTGCCTTGCATTTCAATTATTCATCTTTTTATACCTGACCACTTATACCGCATCTGTACCTATCCACAAGAAACCTCTAGTTTTCATTTTTCATGCTTACAGTACGTTAAAATGTTTTAATCAAGTGATTTCATCAGGGTAAAGCAGGATTGACTGCAAGCCTTAAAATGCTATTCCCTTTAAAACAAATTATCCTGGATATGATTCATTTTCTCAATATACATTGGCATGTTTCCTGAGGCATGAATCTTTATTTCTGTCTCCACCTGGCTGGTATTCAGAGGCTGTCTGGCCATTTACATAGCACTCTTGGACTACCATGGGGTTTACTGGCAGACAGGAACTAATTAATTCCTTTGTTTCCCCAGATTTAGGAGGAACAAGTCCCTCATTTAGGGCCAGCCAGGCCTTTCTGGTTCCGAGACAACCTGCAAGGCTCCAGCCAGATGCATCATTTAGGCTATTTAAGGCAAACATCATTCATAAATACTCTCTTCTAATCAAGGAAACGGCCTGGCGTTTGCTGTTTACTTCCTTCATTTTGGTGCATTGGAAGAAACTCAACACAAATTGAGAAATGTTACTATCTTCTCCAGTATCTTGGTGGTGTAAAATTTCTTACATTTGTGAGGAAAGGGTAATGAGGTTGGCATGATCTGCAAAGGTTGTGGGCCTACCCTGAAAGTTGGGTGGTCTAAAGCATTGCCACTGACTGTTGTCTATCACCACTGCACAGGTTTAAATAATGTTCTGTACATTTGAGAAATTTGTCAATGACTTGGAGCTAAGTGGTGTTTTTTGTTGTGCAATAATTGTTGGCAATATTGAGAGCCAGACAAAAGGAAAAGAAGATAAAGGAAAAGGGAGCTATCTTTGACTCTCTATGTTGCTAGTGCTCAGCTGTCAGAATTGAACACAAGGTGATTTTTGTTGCCACTAGACAGCCAAACGCAAGGAAAAGGGAGGAAAGGAAAAGGGAGCCATCTTTGGCACTTATGAGAGTCAGGCGCAAAGAAAACTAGTTAGAGGAATTGAAAGGGGAGCAATCTTAGACTCTCTTTATGTTGTTAGTGCTCAGCTGTCAGAATTGAACACAAGGTGATATTGGTTATTGAGAGGCAGAAGAAAGGAAAGGGGAGCCATCTCTACCACTCATATTGGCAGCTGCTCTAAGAACTGTACAAGCAGATATCTGTAGGCACTTTCGGGAGCCAGTGGAAAAGAAAATGAGCCATGGTTGCCCCTCTTTAAGCTGATAGCTGCTGCGAGGAGAATGGAGATGTAGTAGGGTAGATGATGATGGGTGGCTTTGGCTTAGAGCTCTGGCCGATGCTGCTGCTGCGTATTGATTGGTGGAGCTATCGAAGGACGCCCGAGGCAGCATGGCAAGTGTGGTCCTCAGGCTCCTAACCAGCCAGCTAGCACAGTGCTGGCCTTGATTTATGACTTATTGACTTGCCAGGGAGGACGCACCAGGCCTAGTGACACATAATGTCATGTTAAGTGCTGGAGAATTGCAGTGGTTATAGTCTGTGAGCATTTAATTCCTCATTTTTTTGTTCCCTTAAATGTTCTTGTTCTGTTCCTCTCCTGCAGATGTCAGGACAGCAGTTGACACATGCACACACACATGAACACACACGCACGGACACACACACACATGCACTCATGCAAACATACACATTTTATGTTTATGTGTGTGTATTAGGGTATATATCAAAACATTAAGTTGTTAGATATTGTCATATCTTCAACTTTTGGTCATGTTTTTCTCTTTCAGTGATATATGTCTGCAAGGTTGTGTAATGAGAATGAGTGAACAGGAGACCTACTCCTACTCCATCTTATGTGACCTTTTTGTCCTCACTATTAAATCTACTGAAAGAGTGTCACTGACACTATGATATGATTTAACTGATTCGTGTCTACAAGCCCTACTGGAAAGTAGTATATATGTACCAGGATTTATTATCCTAAAATGAAAAAAAAACTAATAATAAAGATATGGATTAATTAATTGTTTAGAGGGGAATTATTGGTTCGATTTTGATAAACATCTCTCCTTCTAATATTCTTTCAAATTTATTTCGGTCAAACAAAAGCAGACTGGTCACTGAAGCAGACTGGCCTTTATGGCAGGCAATACAGGCATGAATAGGTTATAGCCCTACTGCTTTAGGAGGTGATTAATGTAACTGCCACGTTCAGTAGCCATGCATGTGACACCCTGGGTGTAAGGGGAAGCTCTGCGAGACAGTCTCGCAGAAAGAGGACCTATTGTTGGGCTCTCACATGAGATACGTTGAACAATAGGATGATAAATGTGCAAGCTCATTAGGCAGGCACGCTTCTGACAGAAACCTCTTAAAATCTCTTACAAGAGCTGCAAAATCAATATAGTAACAATGAAATGATATTGTAAGACCGCTTTGCTCACTAATGTACACTGATAATCTGTTGTCAGGGTTAGGCATGCAAGTGTTTAAGTTGGAGCTCATATAAGAATCTGCCGGTTTAATTTATGATACTTTAAATACTGAACATTGATTAAGAACTACAAATACACAAATTATTTGAAGAAGAGTTTATTTTCATGTCTAGTCTAATTAACCATTCATCTTCAAACATTGTCTATGAGATGATTTGTTGAATAGGTATCACCTAATTATCAGGTCTTTTTATGTGTTATAGGCAAGAATGGGTTAATGCAATTGAAAACTTGAAATCCTAAGCTTCTATTATTATAATTTGGATTGATATGAGGTATGGCTTCAAATATGTCTGTCTTGTTCAAAATTGCAATATTGATCTGACACATAAGATACCAGACGGAGAATGTATTGTTTCTCTAGCTTACCTACTTAGAGTTACTATTTTAATCAATCTATGCTTGTAGCACACCATCTAAAGGAACAACTTTAGCATTGAATTAAAGGATTGAAAAAAAACACTTGGAAAAAATCAAGGAAGGTTGTTTCTCATAAAAGAAACTACACCATTCAAAGTAATTTTCTGTATTGGGGAAGATTATGGATATTTACTTGTTTATATAAGACTTGCTGCACATTCATCGCAAATTGCTGAAATGTTTTTACAGCCCTTGTATGAGCATGAATGATTGAAGTGCGAGCGTCTAGAGGATTACCATTGTGGTAATCTAGATGATTCAATGATAATCCATGAAAATATCTGCCCAAGCGTTATGGATGCCATACAAGTTATATTTACCATTTAGACGCCATGGCTAACCAAATTACACAGAATTTATCCCCTGCATTGTTTGTGCTACATCTGCGGAAAGAAGGGTACCCACAAGGCCATTTATAACCACAAGAATTCCTCATTAATCAGATCTGGTCATCTGAAACCTTCGCGTCTATATGGAGAGCTCCCTTGAGGTTTCCATAGGTCTGGAGCCTTTGGGATGGAGATAATGGAAATGTGGGAGTTGATATTTCTAGACAAGCCTTCGAGGCAGAATGGAAGTTGATGCCACAGTAATGCAGAGACAGATTTGATCATACTTTAACAACTGGCTGTTCTGGCAGTTGTATGCAATCAGAGAAGAGCTGGGTATTGAGAGACTAGGTTTTACTTGCTGTTATATGACTCCAGCTGGACCTAGCGACATATCTAATTGTCACTCGGTGCAGGCAATTATATTGATATGGTGATATAACTTACAGTTTCTTGATACCTGTAATGACAGGTAATACATAGGTATCATCACCCGATTCATGCCCACAATGTCTTGATGGTTTGGCAAATGGGCAAAGAGTCTCAAAATGAATAAGCATTTATTAGTGAACTATTTGAATACAACTTGTTCATTACATTCTAATAAAAAATATTTTGCCAATCATCTTGTTAATTATCATTTGTTAAGAAGGCATATAATATTACTATTCCTCTCAAGCCCTTGAGTCTAACTAAGGTATGAATCCTCTCCCCCACTCCTTCAATGTGTCTTATCTCATCTTATGTTGGCATTTGTATACCAACCCATAGAGAAGTTTACCATTTAGTTCTGTGATTGCTCACCAGGTGGCCAACAGGGAATCTTTCCAGTTCTACATTGAAGGTGATCACCCATGGCGCCATCAGTATGAACCACAAAAATCTATCATCTAGATTATGAGATACACATCATAGTTGCGAATACAGAGAGGGTAATGGGGTAGATCAACACTTTGTACAATGCTGTGTTAATTTTTTACAAATAAAATTCTCTTTTCTTTATTTTTGCTTAAATCGAATGAGAATGATGTATCTCTCTGTTAAAAAGATCATGTATAGAAAAAGAACCCACTATGTACACAGAAATCCTGGATCCTCCCCTTCATCAAAACAGAAGAGGCAGACTAGACTAGTAGTTAGCCTATCTCATTCTGGCTGGTATTCACCGGCAGACTGGTGGTTCTCCGTAACAACAGCGTGACAGGGGATCAGGGAAGACCAACTGTGATGGATTACAATATTAATTGAATATGGTAAATCTCCATAATCCACAGATACACATGAGAGAAACCCATCCTAACAAGACATGCACTTATGTCTCAGCTGTCTATGTGACAATTCAAAGCTGTTGAACTTAAACCTTATTGTAGCATTCCTATTGGACAATATTCGTCTCATCTGTCTATGTGACAACCTATAGCTTATTGCTAGGCTTCTATGGGACAATATTCCTCTCATCTGTCTATGTGACAACCTATAGCTTATTGCTAGGCTTCTATGGGACAATATTCCTCTCATCTGTCTATGTGACAACCTATAGCTTATTGCTAGGCTTCTATGGGACAATATTCCTCTCATCTGTCTATGTGACAACCTATAGCTTATTGCTAGGCTTCTATGGGACAATATTCCTCTCATCTGTCTATGTGACAACCTATAGCTTATTGCTAGGCTTCTATGGGACAATATTCCTCTCATCTGTCTATGTGACAACCTATAGCTTATTGCTAGGCTTCTATGGGACAATATTCCTCTCATCTGTCTATGTGACAACCTATAGCTTATTGCTAGGCTTCTATGGGACAATATTCCTCTCATCTGTCTATGTGACAACCTATAGCTTATTGCTAGGCTTCTATGGGACAATATTCCTCTCATCTGTCTATGTGACAACCTATAGCTTATTGCTAGGCTTCTATGGGACAATATTCCTCTCATCTGTCTATGTGACAACCTATAGCTTATTGCTAGGCTTCTATGGGACAATATTCTTCTCATCTGTCTATGTGACAACCCATAGCTGTTGCGAAGTTAAACCTTATTGCTAGGCTTCTATGGGACAATATTCCTCTCATCTGTCTATGCGACAAGCCGACAACCCATATCTGTTGCAAAGTTAAACCTTATTGCTAGGCTTCTATGGGACAATATTCCTCTCATCTGTCTATGTGACAACCCATAGCTGTTGCGAAGTTAAACCTTATTGCTAGGCTTCTATGGGACAATATTCCTCTCATCTGTCTATGTGACAACCCATAGCTGTTGCGAAGTTAAACCTTATTGCTAGGCTTCTATGGGACAATATTCCTCTCATCTGTCTATGTGAAAACTCATAAATGTTGCAAACTGTATTGGTAGGTTTCTATGGTTAATATCAATCTCATCTGTTAAAATGACAGATGCTGGCCGTTAACCTCTGACCTGAATGTTGGTAAGTGCGGTATCCTGTTGCAAATACAAATTTATGTATCATAATGGATTCCTGCTTCATAAAAAAATCATTCTTAAATGTGTTTTTTTTCAAACAAAGTTATATTGATTGCCTGTTAAATTAATTCTACATTTGTAAATATGTATGAAAATGTAAGAACATGCAAGTTAAGGTTGTTATATGTATCTCTTACATAGCTATCTCACATTCATCAACATGCATTATGTATGTACCTTTGAATGAGATGGTATGGATTATGAGTTCTATTTATATAAAGTTATATTTGTACAAAATATGGAATAAGAAACAGCCCTTGAATTACCATCTGTTGTCTCATAAATATGCATTGACATACATTATGAATGAACCCTTGAATAAGGTAATAAGGCTACAGCCCACTCACTTAGGTTCTGGCTGGCTTTATATGCAGTGCTTTATATAAAATCAATGACATGGAGGCCAGTGCAGGACAAGTCACATGACTTCTCTCCTGTCACTGACACAGTATCATGTTCTAGAAGCTAGCACCTGTACAACTAGAAAAGGAAATATCATTGTCATCTCTTTCATTGACAGTTGTTCTGACACCTGACCCGACACCTTGTTACCCAAGATGGGCACACTTATGCTTAACTCAGATCTTGTAGTCCCTGGTAGTATAGCACAGATATATGGCTATGGGGCCAATGATATCTGAAGATGGGTTGTACATACTCAGGTCCTAGCCAGAATTTTAAAAATGCCTGTCCAAAATAACCATTCTAAAATTTCTGCCCACCCAGATTTACAGATTTAGCTTATCAGATAGTTAAGATCCTTATACTAACTACATTAATAGCCTATTGTGTCGAAAAGGGAAATTAACACTTTAGCCATGCCCTACAAGATGGTTTGTGCAGAAAATATTTGGTTATTACCCCCCAAAAAGTCAAAATTGAAAATTCCATTTAGAAAGTTTTGCCTTTCTAAAGAAAATGAGTTTTTTCAGAGAACTGCCTGTTCGACGGGCAGGCTCGATAGGTCCTGGGTAAGTCCCGTTGAATGGCACTCATATGCATCTCATATCACTAAGTAGTAGTAGCAGTAGCAGCAGCAGCAGCAACAGTTGCATCACTTGCATGTGCAAAGGATGACAATTTTGCTGTTGTTATCTCAGCTTATAGAAGAGTGATGCCCTCTCTAATGATGGTAAATGGAACTAAAGTATCCTACTCCTCCCTCCACTCATCCAGTAAATTATCCACACTGTGGGCACTGCCATCATGCCAAGTGATTGCATTCAAAGCACCTTAAAGAATGCATACTAATATAGTATGAAATGGAACTTGATTAGGTATAGTATTATATTGTGTAATGTTACTATAGGAATTATTTCTTCATTCATGGTGTTAGTGTACAGTCAATTAGTGCTGAAGGCACACTAACACACATTTCTTTGATGCAATTATGCACTTCTTAAGTAAGCCATCTGCTATTCCGCTATTGCCAATCAATTTAGCACCAAGGATAGCAAGAGAAGTCTATTGATTACCTATGAAGCACTGAATATAGCTAGCTCAAGATTTTCTCTGTGGAGGAGGTGGAAGTCATCTGACTTTCTTTACCATTTCTCTGTACAGTATTTACAGAATAAAGTACAGAGGTTTGCGTATGACTGCAAATCCCCTTCAGTTTATAGTAGAACATACACTGTAAACATCACTTCTCATTTGTTACATTTAATTATGTACAAATAACCCTTATTCTGCTGGTGGCTATTTTGGCCAATACAAAATGCAGCAAAAATGCTAAAGAAAAATGACTGAAACCCTAGCATATGAGTACTCATCTGAGAGGACTCAGCGAGAGCTATCCAATGAATACCAATTTGACAGGGTTTAGATGGTTTTCAAAAATATTTGCGTCCTTGTGCTTAGGACGAAAGTAAATCTCTTGTGTAAATAAACTCTATCCTCAGAAATCCATCATCTTGTGTGATCTATGAGATCTGTGTGAACTATGGGCTGGTGCTGATTCTAGTTTGCAGGCTGGTCTTAAGGTCAGGTTGACAACCAATTAGTGCTGAGTTTTGAAGTCTTCATGCTTAGTTAGCTGATACTTAGAGCTATCTGCTTGGTTTACTGGTTTAATGGAGGCCTAATACTCCTATAATGAGGTTGTCCACTTAGGGTTTAGATACTATGTATCCAAAATAGGCAATGATACCATGTGGTTAAAATAGGCAACTATATCATTTAGTTGTCATATTGCCGAAAGTGAATGTCAGATTTATATATTTGATATTTGTTGATTTACTGAAATTCTTGACCAAACAATTGAAAGTCCTATGTGTTCTGTAATAAAAAGGATTTGGGTTTCCACTGATGAACTCCTCATTATCCTGCTGGTTGAATATATATACACATATTCCTCTTAGTTATTCTATTAACCATCACCTCTGCAAGGGTTAGACACAGGAATGGGTCATGTGATAAAGTTGCCAGTGACTTGTGGTTAGGCCGTCATTCTCAACGGGTTCTCCGATTTTCACCCACCTCTTATAACTGGCTAGCTATGACATAGCTGCAGTATGGCAAAACAGGTGATGATAAACACTATTCTAAAATTTCCCGTTCCTGCAGTTTAATTAGCCTGAAAAAGTGGAAGGGTTTTCTTTTGAAAGACAGATTTTAAAATCAAGTTCTAAGATAAACATTTCTCCCCGAGTATTCCGTATTAAAAATGAATTTTAGGTTTATGGCCCCTTTGAAAATAACTGAAAAGGTTCTAGAATAACAGTTTAGACGTGGAGCTGATTATTTTGTATGGATTAATACTTTTCTTTTGAATTTTTTTCCATAAAATGCTTCCAATAGGTAAATATCCTCAATATGTAGTCTGGCTTTTAGGGCTCTGCAAGCATGAGTGAGTTAAATAGCCACATAACACCTGTTTTGCTGAAAATCAGCAGTCAGTCTCCTCATGTTGAGCCACCCAGCATGAAGCTTCTCATTCATCCTATTATCTTCTCCCTCCCTAGGCTAAGAGGTAACTAAAGCCTACATAAACCTGAGGCCATCCTTTGAGAATGTAGCTGATCAATGTTCAAGTCCTTGCTGGCCTCAGATAAAGCCAACCATCTTAGGCTATGCAACAGGCTTTTTTCAATATCCTCCATCCTACTAGGATGCAAACAGAAAGGATACTTTGTACATGCAGAATTTAAAAAAGCATAAGCTGGGATCCTTAGTTGTGAGGAATGCTCCTGAAACTCCCAACGCCGCTATGCTAGGAACCTAGAGATATTACTTTTTCATGTACTTGATACCTTCCATGTATATTTTATGAAATCCATTCCTTGACAAAGGTTATATAGTGCAAGTTCCAAACAAGAACATCTGTAAGATCCACTGGTCATTGTGAGCAGTTGTGGGATAGAGAATTGGGGCTTAGCACTTGGGTATTTGTTTGGAATTTGATAATATTCATTTTATTGTCTGTGCCAGATACAAACATTTAGTTAGTATTTAAAACCATGTTATCTGTGCCAAAATTCAATTGATTCAGTATTGAACACCAATCACTCTATATATACCAGAATTTGAAATCAAATTGATTCAGTTTAAAATTGAACCCCAGTCTCTGTCTATGCCAGGAATTAATTGATTCATTATTGAACATCATTCACTGGCTGAGCCAGAACTGCATACAGCTTATTAAGAGATGTGACTTAATATGAAGCTTATGTTCATCGCGTTGACCTTTGGCTGTGTGCCGGTAACAGTAATATATTCCAGACATGGGGGTTATTTAAATTCTGAACTGCATGTAGTGTTGGAATTACACTGAGGAATATGACAAAAAAATATTATACGTTTAGGCGGCTGGTGGCTAATTTGGCCAATACAAAATGATGCAAAATACCTGAGAATCTGACTGAAACCCTGGTACATGGGTACTTATCTGAGACTACTCCATCTGGGCTATCCCATGATTACCAACATGACAGGGTTTAGGTGGTCTTCAAAAATCTTTGCACCCTTGTGCTTTGAACAAAGGTAGCCTCAATATTCGAAGGGTTTGATAAAAATGTTGGGAAATTCAACCTAGGTTCACTTGTGTTTTTTTTTCAAAAAGAAAGACTCCCATTTCATAGTGACCCACACCTACATATCTCTTGATGTTGATCAGTACAACACTCACTCTAACCTTCTACCAGAACTTATATCATCAATTAGTAATTGATTCTCATTCCATATATTTTGATATGGATGTAAAGAGATTGTGGATGTAATTCAATCTAGCTGTCTCGTGGGGACTCTCCCTATTAGGAAATTGTGTGTATATGGTGTGTACCCTGTGGCTGAGTGGATGTTGGCACATGTTCAGGAGTGATGGCTCCATTGGGAGTGACCTGGAGACACCCTGTCGCTATTTCTGGCAGGTGGGGCTTAGTGTAGTCACCACTCATCCTGCAGGAGACAGGCCTGGCTGGCAGTATATCAATATGTATATATATATATATATATAGGGTATTTCATTATATAATAATAGCTGATTATTAGAGCAAGGGAATTAATGACTATATATATATATATATATATATATATATATATATATATATATATATATATATATATATATATATATATATATATATATATATATATATACATATGATTACGATTTTGCAATCAGTCTTCAAAAAGAAATATAGGAAATATAGCAGTTTTTTGTAATGAGAGCGCTGTGTTATTTTATGCCCAATGCCGAGTACTTATACTGCACAGCAGACATAGGATAAGGTAGCTGAATCAGTCGAAACCAATGCTCCAATTATAACTTGCCGAGCGACACGGCTTGATTAGTATGTAGGCCACATAACATGCGGCAAAAAAACCCAGCAAAACCAATCAGCACAAGGAAGTGAGGAACACGGAGGAGCGACTTCAGCAGGAATTCAATTTGCTGAAGTTTGGTTTGGAAGTTGATTATGGGGAGAAGGGAGGAAGTCCCATCAATGATTTTCATTCGTTGGAAGGAGTGTGAAGCTAGAAAAACTGCCGTGTTCAGTGCGAGATGAGGTCAAGACTGGAATATTGCTGATTGCCACATGCTCCCTTGATAGTTACATTGTAACTTAGCTGCTTAACCCTTTCATGCCTGGAGATTCCCTTCAAATGTATTATTGGATTATGATATCTCAGAAAATAACTTTTATAGGAATAAGGCATCAATTTAAAATATACTTAGAGGAAGCTGTTAGTTTAAGTCTGATCACTACTAATTCAATCATTTTTCAAAATATACTTTTATTAGATAAAAGCCACCTAAGTAGCCTGGCCTTTCATGAATGGGTTACTTTATCATTATTGTAGTGCCCACCACACCAAAGTGCTTTATTCTGGAATTACTATTTTCCACTTAAATATGCTTCTTTAGCAAGGTCTATCAAGTCAAGGTATAACCAGTATTTCAGTATCTCATTTTTGGATATTGATAATCTATAATAATAATAATAATCTTTATTTAAAGAGGGTAAGTCAGTTGTGCTAAGATAAGATAATCAGTGATATATGAGTCCATAATGAGCGTATGCTGCAAAAATACAAATAAGGTCAATATGTATTGTGTAGTCAACCATGATTTTTATGTGGAGGAATGCAATTGTTAGGTCTAATGATAGTATTTAATAGTCTTTAATGCTATGCTAGAGTATTTATATAGTTCAAAATATTGAGAACAATTTTAAGATATGACAAATAACAAATATGCATTTATCTAAAAGAATAAAGTCAAACAAAAACTGCCGCTCTATGATAACTGCTGGAATCTGTTGAGATATGTTTGAGGAAGGTCTTATCTATCAATATCAAGTCGATCAATTGAATATAACAACCTCAGTATAGTTCCTTTGTCATTGCCTGTGAATTCTTTTTTCAGTATGTAAATACTTGGTTGTTATGTGGATATATTGTAAAAATAATTGATACTCAAATTGTACAAATTTGCCATTTTCATGGCACCTAGTTTCTCAATCTTGACTCGACTTTGGTTTGAGGTTTTATTACTTTCAACTAAAACGATGCATCTTGATATTGTGTTCTAAAGTGAAGTGTGCTAATAAAAGGCATCAAAGTTCCATTCTATGAAGCCAAACTGTTTCTGTTGGGGAGATGGAGGAGGGTAGTGATTTGTGTAGGCCTATTACTCTATTAGGCTTTCATATTGCTTAAGGGGGCAACCGGGGTTCTGCTACGGCTGGAAAAACTAAATCAGAACTAAGCATAATTAGGCAGTTGGCAGCTCACAGGAAATGTGCCACTTACTAACATCCTGTGCACAACCTTGAAGGGTCGTAACGTTTATCAAAAAAACCTGACCTGATAAACCAAGCACAATATACTCATGTTGACCTTTCAGCAGTTGCATGTTCAAAAGAAGCCAGTCAATTTGGTTGGTTGAAAATTTTATTAAATTCAGTAAAAATTGGTTTTGGCATTTATGATTACAAATCTATTAATTGGTCAGGGCAATGTTTTAGGCATCATTTGGTCAAGAAGTATTCAGTATGCTACAGGGTTGATTGGTACTTTTGTTTGGACCATACAAATCACACATTATATACAATGGGTACTGTGTTTGAGTCGGGTTTTATATCCACACAAAAATTTACATGAAAGTGTTACTTATTACAGTTATCAAAAAACAATGCCTATTTTTATCCATCCCTCTAATTTCCTCTTGTAATCGAGAGAATTGTAACAATTTTCCCTGAATGTACCTTCTTTATTGTTCTCACAGATACCTGTTAACATAACTAATGAGCGTTTGTATCTTTTCTTCCAGGTGGGTTTGCTATAGTTTTCCTGGCCAAGGCTACCAATGGCCACCGCTATGCCCTCAAGCGTATGTTTGTCAACAATGAGCAGGACCTCAGCGTGTGTAAAAGGGAGATTCAGATTGCTGTAAGTACCATAACAGATATATTGATCTTATTCCAATACAAGCCCACAGAATATCCTATATATTGAAGGATCAAGCATCTTAAGTGAAGGGAATGCTTGATTCTACAAAGAAAGAAACATAGAATTAGAATTAATATGATACCATCCTGATCATAATCCTTCCTTAATAACACAGTCATTTCTAGATTTTATAATTTATATATCACTAATGAAAATTTATCTTTCTAAAACAGCCATATTGTGAGAAACATTCACTTAAAGTTGGGTCTCTGTAATTACCATCAACCACTTCTCTTCATGTGTGTTTGTGTGTGTATATAAATATATGTGTGTGTTAGTATGTATATATACATATACATATATATATACATATATATATATATATATATATATATATATATATATATATATATATATATATATATATATATATATATATATATATATATATATATATTATGTAGAGTGAGTGGGAGAAACAGTCAGAGAGATGTGTTTGTCGATGTAAGCGTGTGGCGGCACCCTTTTGATGTCCCTTCTACTCTTAATCACCCAGACAGTACTGTGTAGAGATATATATTTCAGAGGTGTTCTGTGTGTCTAGACTAGTTTGCCAGTAGTGAACAACAGGACACGTTAGATGTTGCTATGTTATTGACAGCCAAACCCGGCCGTGGCGTGACTCCATACTAATAGTGTGTCGTCGTTTGTCTTCTCATTGCCTCCAGAGTTCACTAACCGGTCACAAGAACATCATCAAGTATGTGGATTCCAGTATTAACTTGGCTAACAATGGTGTCTACGAGGTTCAGATCCTGATGCAGTACTGTAGAGGTGAGAAATACAACACTCTTCTTAGCATTTACTTTCATATCAATAGTAAAGGTAATTTGAGCCAAAAATGGTGCTCACAAAAATGGCATTATTTCAAAAAAAAAAAAATGTTGAAACTAAAATTTGGTTTTCTATGTTAACAAAAACAACATTTGAATGGATATTTTCCTTTTGAATTTTTGAAGCAGTAAACAACCTCTGTTGCAAAATTGGTAATATTTCAGAAAAGGAAAATACTAATTTCAGCGATCTCTGAATATTCTCCCAACATATGGTTTATATTCAAGTAGATTCTTGCAGATCCCCAAGATAAGTGCTGTCCAGACCTATGATTCTTACAAAAATAACTTCACAGACTATTTAAAGGAGAGTCAAAGGGGTGGATTCTGATCAATATTTTTCCTTCAAATATTTTCTGAAAATGCTCTAGTCATAGAGATATGACTTAAAAAGACATGGTTTTGGGCACTACAGGCAAGACCAGGTTAAATGTGTAACTCAATGTTTTCTGAAATATTAACAAAATTAAAGAATACATTAGAATGAAAACTTTTCTTGCTAAGGAAAATCTCTTTTTTTTCAAGGTTTTATTTCTCTGCATGATTCTTTTGTCAGAATGTATACACTTGTTTTCATTGTGTCTGGGATGTCAGGATCATGAAGGCCTAACAAAAAGCAATTAACCTTTTGATTCCTGTATTCCTTACAGATTCCTTGATGAAACCTTTTCTAGATAATCCATACACTATAAGTCAAAATTTTTAAGCGGTTGTTTGAGGACGTCTCTATTAACCATCCACTTCTTGTTCCATAATATCATGAATACATATGGGTATAATGTTACGTTATTGATATTGATGTGGCACTTCTATTGTAAAATATTTTACTGTGTAAAATGATAATGAATTTATTATGAAAGGTTACTTTTTGCTCATAACAGCAGGATGAAGTGTAGGTCCTGATCAAAACAAACTGTTATGCTACTATCATAAGGGATCTATATAATTTATGTATATATCTGTGTGCTAAACATCTCTGGCTATTATATATTTAAGTGTGCTAATTATGAAATTGTAAATAACTATGTCAAAGGACTTCTGATAAATCCATACGGTTCAAAGATCAGCTTTTATGAGCGTCCTTTCAAGAATGCTTGTTCTAAATAGGGATACATACTATCTTACTGGCTGCTTACAAATACAACAAGACTTTGGACCATGCTGGAGGGTCGGTATGTTAAGAATGGTCTGGCAGCTGTTTCAATGGTCATGCATAGAGTGCCAAGAAATGTAAATAAATAATGTGTCCCATCTCAGCAGCGGAGAGGAGTTCTACTGCTTGTTCTTCTCAGCCAATCAAGACAGAGAGAGATCCTCTGTGTAGATGTGTTAGCATTGGATATTGCTGGTGGCCACTACTCCCAAGATCAATCAGTGTCTTCTATGTATTGTAGCATAGCTGTCTGAATAAACACCCACAACCTACGTCAGCAACCTTTGCCTCATCTTAGAGATGTTTCTTAAAGGAATAAGAATGCTAGGGTCGTGCTGTGTGTACAAATGTATTGGATTTAAACAAGCTACACTCGATGCATTGCTCTTGTATGTGCTAGTAATGATAGTATGCTAGATCTTATGCCACATGAGGGGTTGTTCACACTACCATCTATCTAGACTGCTAGCCGTCTCTCACCACTGTCTAGATTCTAATCCCACCGGGGCATGTGAGAAAATTGCTAGAGACTTGGGGTCAGGCGGTGCTCTTCACCGGGTACTCCTGTTTCCTCCACCAGTTACAACTGTATAGTCAAGACTTAGCCATAATATGGCAGAAAAAGTGACGAAAAACAAAATTCCAAGTGCCATCTATCTATGAGTTATGATATCTGAATCTGGCCTTTGAGGCAGGCTTGTCACAGTAGCAGCTAGATCTCTCTGTCATCATTGTCTTCTTGGCGTTTTCCCATAGCTCCCAGAATAAACACCAGCCATTTATTACAGTAGTGCTGTTAGCTGGGCTTCAGAGATGAGTCTCAGGGGTAGAGGAATGCCAGGGTCACTGTGTCTATACAAATAGGAGCACTGATTCAAACACACCAGTCTTACTGCTGTTCTTTAGTGTAAGTTCTCTTGCACCCAGTAGCTGCAACTATCTCTCTCTCCCTCCATCATGAGAAGCCAATAAGCATTGTCTTTTAGGCATTGTACCATATCTGTCTGAATAAACACAGGCTAATTTCTTCATTACCCTTAACATGGCTTCAGGCATGAATCTTAGGGGTATTCAGGAATGTCAGTGTGTGTATACATGTAGTACTAAGTCCCAGCACAGATCTCAAGTGCAAGTTCACTTACTTAGAAATGCACTTCTCTCTGTGTATTGTCAGTGATGATTGTCTTCTAGACTTAGAAACATGATTCACAAAGGCAATTTTAATTTTCCAAGGTACCAATCCTTATTGATTCCATTGCACTTGATTTAATTCAAAATCGATTATTTCCGATCAATTGTCTGTTACTTGTATTCCCATACACTTAGCGGTGAGGATTAGGATGAGGCTAAACATTTCCTTTTACTAGATAAGAAGAACATATCTTCCCCCTGTTTGCACTAAGACAGAAATAGAGATTTAGTTAACCATTTCCTTCTTCTTAGAGTGCAACGTCAAGACTTCCTGTCTGTGGGAAGCATATCCTGCCAGCTGCTCCTGAAATCAACACAATAAGATTATGCTAATCACTTGGGGATTTAGAAACACCTCAACATTTCCTGTGATCTCTTTGGAGTGTTCTCCTGTAATTTTGTTAAAAATGAGAATACCTTACTTTAAGGAATTTTTAAACAGTGCAATTAAATGACTTCCTTAGGTATGCAGGGTAATTTTGTGACCAAATAGGAATATTTAGGGATTTAGAAACAGTTCCTTAACCTCCTTTACATCCTTTGAATATCTCAGGGTAACTTTATGACCAAATAAGAATATCATACTTTTTGGGATTTAGATGATAGAACATTCTGCATCGGCTATGTCAAAATGCTGAAAATAGCTAAATAACTGCCTTTCCCTTTTAAAGATTTTCCTATGGTTATTTTGTTGTCAAATGGGAATATATTGCTCCTGAGTTTTCAAATTGATTCACTAACTTCCTTTCCTTATCTAATAACATATTCTGGGGTGATATTGTGACCACAAAAGATTGACCATCCTTTGGGGTTCAAGATAGAACACCATAATTTGCTTTCACATCCTTGAATATTCTAGAGGTTTTTAGCCATAGCAGTTTAGGTTTAGACGTATAAAAAAATTGATATGTAGCGAGAGACCAATTTCTATATGCGACATAGTGAGGGCCTGGCTATGCCAGGGGTCTCGAATCTGGCCAACATGTGACATCATTAGGAGATAAAGACCAATGAGGGCCCTGGTATTGTTTGCATTACTGAGAAACTTGCACACCAATATGCGCACAATGCAACTTTTTGGCTATTTCGTGCAGCCAGCCTTTTCGGCTTGACCGGCTGGTTTCATATCCACTTGATTTTATTCATCTAAGGTTTAGGTAATGGCTTTGACCTCAGGTTTAAAAGTATGAGCTCAGTAATTTACTTTCACTCCTATAAATATTCTAAGAGCTACTTTATAACGAGTTCATGTTTTGCACTTTGAAAACGAAGGAGAGTCTGACTTAAGGGATTTAGAATGAGCTTGGTATTAACCCACAATTGCTTCTTTGCATATTCCAGCCATATATCTTGAGGCGCTTATGTTCTCCCCTGCCATCAGCTGTCTACTCCATTATAGATGTGCAGGGACAGAGGTTGGTCATTCAGGGGAATGGTTACAGTACTTAAAAGCAGGGCATTCATTTCTTATGAGGATGGTTCATTTTAGTCAAAATCTAAAAGAAAATGAGGTAAAATGACAGTGGCAGTGTTATCTTTTACATATATAGAAGCCCCACCCATAAATGGAGTTGGCCCACCCTTAACTCATTAATACCCATATCGGCCAAAACAGGCCTGATGGTTTGGGAAATATTTTACTTACAAAAGCATTTTCGGGAAGGCATTTCAATGAGAAACGTCGATCAGAAGCCAAATAACAAGTATGAGAATAGCAGACGATACTTTCTACAGTAACTCTGAGTGTGAATGGGTTAAATCTCTTCCCTTTTTGCTGCATGTGGGCCCTTAGAATTTTGAAATCAGAGTTGCAATTATTGACATTTTTATGCAATACAGAGGCTAAAATGTGTCCAGCCAGTTTTAGATCATGTTTGAGGAAACTGCAGTACCTTGGGAGAAATACTGCCTAACACCAAATCACTGGCAGTTTCTCATATGCCCTGAGCAATGGAGACAACAATTTTCAAAGCCTTAGACCACCCAGATATCAACTGGTGCTCTTGCTTGCACCCATCTTGTTAGATATGCCACAGGTCTTGGTGAAAGAGCTCTTTTATTATGTAGCCATGCCAAAATAAGACACCAAAAAATTTACCATATAATTATAAATATTTTTGGCACATAATTCACTGATAAGCATACAGTTTTATTCTATGATGTACAGCCAATAGAGATTCTAGTAGGGCAAGTAGGTTTGATAGGCTCCTAGCCCTATCAGGCTCCTAACTGTATGTATAATATCACACCCTGATGTAATCTTGTTTAGAGCTCTCCGTAAAGCAGTCAGTTGGAGAAGTGTAGGTTTGCGTCATTGGTCACCTTTTTTGTTGAGGGTTGTCGGTTGATATTGATTGATAGGGGTGTCAATTAGACATGTCTGCACATGGACACGCACCACTCATGGTGACAGTTTAATATCCAGTCCATCCAGAGAGTGACATAGCTAATCAACTCATGTTTACCCCGGTAATGCTACACAAACACAATCTTTGTGTCAACACTCACATGAGGAATCAAATAAATTCATGTTCATGACGGTCTTACCACAAATATAGTATGCCATGCTTTATCAATAAAGCCAAGAATAATGAAGCGCCTTCTTTTCTGAGGAATTTAGTGTGTTGGTTAAATTTTCCATCACTTGCAATGAAGGGAAACAATTAAGATAATCAACTAAAATAGTACAAGCACACACACACACACAAACACACACACACACACACACACACACACACACACACACACACACACACACACACACACACACGTGTTTATATATATATATATATATACAGTCAAACTTGCCTCAACGACCACTTCTCTTAAATGACCACTTGCCTTAAGCGACCGTTTCAAATCCCCCCAAGGCTATTCCCTGTATATTCTACCTTGATTAAGCGACCACTTGCTTGACGCGACCAACGGCCATAAAATCTTATCCCTACGAGTAAATGGCCCTTTATTCAATGGCTACTTGAATGCCTAGACGCCTTGTATATTGAAAAGGGCACAATAAAATAAGGATATAATCGGTAAAAAATTGAAAGTATATCATTTCTGAGGGTCCTAAATTAATGATATAGTTCAACTTTTTTTTTTCTGAATTGTTTATTCTTAAGATGTTAATGAAGAAATTTCAACAAACGCAGCTAAACATAACAACCTCAATAATTCCAGGTCATTGTTGGAAATTCTTTGTTTTTTCATAACCTCGCTCAGACCCTCAACCCCTTCTTAAGAGACCACCTGTTTAAAAGACCACTTTTGACATTTCCCTTGAGCGGTCGCTTAATAGAGGTCTGACTGTATATATATATATATATATATATATATATATATATATATATATATATATATATATATATATGTATATATATATATATATATATATATATATATATATATATATATATATATATATATATATATATATATATATTTATATATATATATATATATATATATATATATATATATATATAGAGAGAGAGAGAGAGAGAGAGAGAGAGAGAGAGAGAGAGAGAGAGAGAGAGAGAGAGAGAGAGAGAGAGAGAGAGAGAGAGAGAGAGAGAGAGAGAGAAATGTGCGTGTATGTATGTATCTTTTAAGCTGTGTTAGCTTAGTGTTGCATGTGAGCCCATCCTGGATGTATTGAGATGACATGCTGTCCAACAGGTGATTATCTGATGAAAGAAGAACCAGGTATAATTCCCTGGCTCTTGGCCAACCTCCTAATTGATTGATAATTGAACAAGGATATACAGAATGCAGACTAATAGGTTAAATAATAGAGGATGGGGAAGTGGGAGGGAGATATGTCATGAGGAAGATAGTAATTACTTGTAGATGCAATATATTTTTCTGCTAATTCCCATTGTGGTAATGATGATGATAAAATGCCAGGATTTTCTAGGAAATCCTAGGTACACTTGTTAAGGGATCATGTTGATTAGGAAGATGGTAATTATGGTTAGTGGTAATGAAGATTATGATAAGGGTAATGCTGATGATTATGGTCTGTTATGAGGATGATGATGATGATGGTAATTATGGTCTATTATTATGATGATGATGGTAATTATGGTCCATTATGATGATATCGATGATGATGATAACGATGATGGTGATGGTGATGATGACAATGGCGATGGTGATGATGATGATGATGGTGGTGGTGATGATGATGACGATGGTGATGGTGACGATGATGATGATGATGATGATGATGATGATGATGATGATGATTATACTGAAGGTGCTAATGCTGATGATGAGAGTGTCTGGCTTGAGAGGCTCTATGTATCCACTGGCTGTATGCCTATGTAAACCTACCATGTGTAATATTGAGAACATGGGCCCTGCCTCATTAACAGTGAACCGGCTACAATTAATCTTTCATTGCAGCAAATGTCTTGCTGCCATGTTGTTATGAGTGTGGTGATGGGGAAGGGCTGAGTGGAGACTGGTACCATACTCTGCTGATGGAAGAAAGTCAACAAAGCTGGACTGCTGTGGGCTATGTACACACTGACACCAGCATTTTGGATTGGAAAAATGCAATTTATTTCACTATACATACAGATAAATTCTTTGGTTGATCGCGATCAGCTTTTTTACTGCTATTGGGCAGTTATACAAATTGAAAGAAATATATTTCCAATGGCTCTTTCACACGGCCAAAAATGATCTGGCCTCAAGTCAGTTTAGTTCATATACCTCCCCTCTATAGGAAGGATTTGAATACTCGCAGTCAGCACAATCTCAATTGAATCAAATTATGAGAACTGCCAAAAAAATCAATCAGTGGACCACCAAAAGCTCAACAAAGTGTCTTTTAATTTCTTCAATGTTGAGGCTCCTTTGGCCAAAAGCACAAGGATGCAAAGATTTTTGAAAACCATCTACACCTTTTCATGTTCGTATTCATTGGATATATTTATGTATATCTGTGCCTATTTCTGCTCTCCTTTATGTTTAATTATGTTCTCTCTTCCAGACCATGTGATCATGTACATCTGTGCCTATGTCTTCTCTTCTATATGTTAAACTATGTTCTCTCTTCCAGACCATGTGATTAACCAGATGAATGAGCGCCTCACAACAGGGTACACAGAACAAGAAGTCTGGAAGATCTTCCTGGACATGTGTGAAGCTGTCTCCAGACTACACCATTGCCAGACTCCAATTATACACAGAGATCTCAAGGTATATATACGTCGCAACTGCTTACCCATTTGCATCTCCAAGGGATGACAGCAGAAGGTTCTGATGTTATTTGGATACCCAAATCCTCAAAATTTACTTATCATGGCACGCAAATTATTATGTGAAGAAAATATAAAGATGTCAATTTCAAACAAACAATTGAAGAATTTCACCTCCTCGTAATTGTCATGACATTGCATAAGGATTTGCCCTTTCTCAATAAACCTTTACATGTTTGTAATTGTCATCTTAGTATACTCTGGTCTCTCTTGAAAATTTTGATGCCCAAAAATTATTCTACAATTGCCAACTTTGGGTACTAAGTTTTTAAATTCTGCAAAAAACCCTGATCCCTATGGTGGGCCTTCTGGATCTAGATTATAAGAATGTCACGATCAAAGATTATGTTTAGAAGGTGTTTTTTTCACAAATTATCCTTTTATCAATATTTTAAATATTCCCATAAATTTATTTGGTGCTTTATTTTTGATGAGTCGGTTCAGTTGCCAAAGCTTAAATGAACATGGAAGTTCATTGTAGGGAAGTTTACCTAGGTATGCTAGTTTCTAGTCCCTATCACTGCGAATTTCTTTAATCTGAATGTCTGGGAATATATATTTTGTTTTGCTTTTTACAGGTGGAAAATATCTTAATGGAAGATAACCATAATTATGTGCTATGTGACTTTGGAAGTGCCACAGCTAAATTCCTCAATCCTAAAACTCATGGTGTACAGTTAATAGAGGATGAACTACAGAAGTAAGTAAAACATAAATCTTCATTTGCTTCAGAGTGTTAGGAGTTTGGGGTCAATGTGGTGGAAAATATTGAAGATAATTATCCAAAAGTATCAATATTGATATCAATAACTTCATTAGTAAAGTATACTTATCAATTAAATGTTGATAAGTATTAGATGACTTTACACTCTTTTAGAGAAGGGTTAGACAATCTTAACCCATTAATGCTTAGGCGTTCCTCCAGAAATTGTCGTCTGGAATTTTGATACTTATGACAATAATTTTGGAATTCAGAATAATTCTACAAAATATTTGAGGGAGAGTTGTAGGTAATGTCCTGATTGACATTTCTCCATCAAATATTTTCCTAATTATGTTTTTGCCTGCAAAATATCATCGAAATTGTGAGGCCTCTTTTGGCCGCTGTGAGCATTAATGGGTTAAACATCTTGTGCCTTCATAGGTATTGATGAAGAAGTAATAATGAACAGGAAGAATTAAAAATGATAAATCAAAATAGATTTTTGTATTCATTTTTGTAAGTACCGCTGATTGATATGATGCAAAGAGAACTTTTAACATGACATCATCTAGAAATTAGTTGACTTTAAAAAACGTGTTGTTGTTTCTTTCGTTTTTTTCTTATTGTCTATGTATTATAAATTCCATAATAAAGTCTTTTAATTTCCAGGTACACAACATTATCATACAGGGCTCCAGAAATGGTAGATCTCTATAGTGGAAAGACAATTACAACTAAGGCTGATATATGGGTTAGTAGCATGTAAAATCATTTCTAAAAGGCACAATTTAATAAAGGGAAAAGGAAATATTGTGAGAGTTACATTCATTTAAGTTGTATTATTTGAATAATAATATTTTTGATTTGTGGGAGATATATTGTATATCAGTTCTAACCTGGAAGAGGAGCTAGTTTTCTGAAGACCTTTTGCCAAGACTGTATACCTAGAGTAAAGTTATTTTCTGTTCTGTTAAATATTAGTAATGTAAGCTAAATCAGTTCCTCCTGTTGATATTGAGCATGGCTAGGGTAATCACAGTCCAACTTCCCCATCCTGAACAGACTTGCCCGCTGCATTCCAGAATACACACATGTAAAAACATTGAATGTGGACTGGAATGATGGGTATTTCTGTGCCCTGTTTATTATCATACACTGCTCTAAATAAACTGAAGGCAGACATTCACAGAACCCTGAGGGCTGGTAGGCCACTCTAGCCAAAGATCAGTCAAACACTGCCAGTATGTGGTGATTATCATGTCAACGATGGTCTGAAACTGCTGTTACAATGTAACAAGAGCATGCAACTGTAAAATCTCACTTGCTTTATTCCAACAACATCAGGGCCAGCATGGTGTCTAGGCATCATTTGGACTCCTAAACACTTGAATATTATACATAACGACCTACAGATATGTTTGTTAGGAATCTCTTTCAAGCAAATGATATGTCACTTCAATGTTAATGCGTGGACATTATTAAAAAGGTATCATATTTTTCTTAGTAAATAAATGTATCTTTGTAGCTGCAATGTGGAGATGTTATGGTCTCCTGGGTTACTGATATAAATTCTTTCTGTTTCAGGCATTGGGCTGTTTATTGTATAAACTATGTTTCTTCACTTTACCATTTGGAGAGAGTACCTTGGCAATACAAAGTGGAAATTTTAGCATACCGGAGAATAATAAATATTCAAAGGAACTATGTATATTAATAAGTAAGTATCCTTGCAGTTGGAAAGGATAAGCTTTAAAACTGCACCGCAAATATTCCAGATTGATTACCAATAACTTTCTGCCATTCATAAGTTCATAAATTTGTTTACCCTTCTTCATTTTTAATTAACAATTGTATGTGAATGCAAGTGAAGCAAATTGCAGTTGTTTTAAATGTTTCCAATTTGTATATATTGTATATTAATTCATATTCACAAATTGTTCAAAGCATGATACAATATGGCTTGTTTACCATTAGAATATAATTAAAGTGCTTTGATTATTATATCACATTCCCTTCTTAAAAGAAAAGAGATGCGGATATTTATAATTTTGGGGCAAATTGTTATCTATACTTTCATGTTTCTTTTTTCTTTTCAGAATATATGTTAGAAGTAGATCCAGATAAGAGACCAGATATATACCAGGTCTCTTATGTAGCATTCAAAATGCATGGCAAAGAAACCCCTGTACAAAACCTACATGTAAGTATTAACTATCTCCTAGCACAGTAATACACCTCAGTGCTCTAAACCTATTCAAAATCACCCTTTTTTTGTTCATAAGAGGTCCCACTTAACAATTAAGATCTCTGCCTTTGAAGTTTTCTGATAGTAGTTCATGATTAGCCAACGAAGATCTCATCCATTTGTTTAATACTATTAGTGCCATTGGCTATCATTTTCAATATGCTGCATGAATATATAAAGAGGCTTACAGTACTTGGTACCCCAGTACCCGATTCACCACTGCTGGTTACAACAGATCATTGGTCATCAGTGACCCAGCCTGAAGTCAACATTAAGAAAAACAAATTTTATAGCTTAGGAAGAAGGATAGACTAGTTTGATGTTTTCTGACTGTGTGTTTTGTTTTTTGTGCAGAATTCGCCCTTGCCAGATTTCATGAAGCTTCCTATGCCGCAGACAGAGGCTGAGGCGCGCCAGGTGCGCACAACAACAGCCAGGTAAGACAAACAGTGCCGGGGATCACCTACAGCCAATCTAATATATAACATCTAACCCTTCCAATGCTAAGGCTAATGTCATTGAATTTACGAGGATGCAAGGATTTTTGTAAACCATCTCAACCCGGTCATGTTGGTATTAATCGGATAGCTCTCGCTGAGTACTCTAAGATCAGTACCCCTATGCTAGGGTTTTGGTCATTTTTTAGCGTTTTTGCGACATTTTGTATTAGCAAAATTAGCCACTGGCAGCAGAAGGGTTAATACAAAACAATGCCAATCAGGGCTCATTAGCACCTTTAGCTAGGCTAAAAGATTCCAGTTCATTAGGTGCAATGCCAGTCATGGGAACAAAGAGATATAGCACTGCAGGGATTAGCATCACCTAAAGCCACACTAAAAAAGGAAAGTTCAAAAGACACAATTCAAGTGAAAGGTGTAGCAGGGGTAAACATCACTTGTTAGGCTGACTGTAGTCCCAATATTCTTCTACTGAAAGAATTGTTTTGAAATTTTAAAGAGAAAGCCTGAAATAACGAAAAGTACATCGTTTGTGTACACATTTAAGACATAGGGAAATATCTTGATATCAAGGCAATAATTTTGAGATTTATTTGACTGAAATTTGTAGTACTAGTTTATTCCTAATCCTAGTTGAATTAACAATCCCTCTTCAAATACTTTTCAATTAGAAAATTATTAAATGAGTTATGATCAACCTTAACAGGTATGGATTAAGTCAGTAATGCGAATAAGACTGCTGTAGTCATCTCCAAACCTAATACAGTTGTATTTCTTTTTGTCATCCAGTAGGGCAGTGTCGCAACCTCAAATCTGTAGCACGACCGTGACTCCCAGGCAACGCCCAAAAGGTGCAGTGACGCCCAACGATGGCTTGGGCCTTCCTGTACAAGCTGCGGCCAGAAAACGCCCAACGCCCAATAACCAACAAGCACCAGCATCAGGTAAGTAATTTGAACATTATTTATGACCCCACGGAGGGTCTGAATTTGTGGTATGCAAAGACCCCTCCTCCCCCCGCCCTTCCAAACCTGTGTACTATGGATCTGCAGAAGTTATATATAGACAAACCAAATCCATAACTTTAATGAGAGTCCTTAACTTTTCTCACATTATCTTTGATATTTTGTATCCAATTTTTAATCATTATTTTCACTCAAAATCCTAGCATGCGTTGATATTTATCTTAATTAATTTTGTTACGTGGGTACATTGAATTATTACAAATAAAAATTCATTTCTCAAGATCAGCCTTTTATACTAGTATTGTGACAAAATGTTGTTGTTTTTTGTTGTTGCAGACCTTACCCAACAGACTCCTGCTCCGACACAATCGTTGTTTCCACAGCAAACACAGCAGCAGAACCAGCAGTATGTGCAGCAGCAGAAACAGCAGCAGCAGCAGAAGGCACAGCAACAAAATCATCATTTCGTGCAAAATCAACCAGCACAGCAGCAGTATGTGCAACACCAACACAAGAATCAGCAGTACATTCAGCAGAATCAGCAGTATGTTCAGCAGCAGAAAAAAGCGTATGCGCCACAGCCAAATCAGCAACAGCAAAATCAGCAGTATGTACAACAGCAACAGCAGTTGCAAAAGCAAAAACAGCTTCAGTTGCAACAGCAACAGAAACAGCAAGCACTGCAAGCCCAGCAAAAACAGCAAGCGCTGCAACAGCAGCAACAACAGCAAGCATTACAGCAACAACAGAAACAACAAGCATTACAACAACAACAGCAACAGGTTTTAAAACAACAACAGCAACAAAAACAACAAGCGTTGCAGCAGCAACAAAAACAACAAGCTTTACAGCAACAACAACAAGCTTTACAGCAACAACAACAACAACAGGCTTTACAGCAACAACAACAACAACAACAACAACAATTACAAAAACAGCAAGCTTTGCAACAACAACAACTACAGCAGAAACAGGCCCTGCAACAACAGCAACAGGCCAAGCAACTAGCACTGCAACAACAGCAGATGCAACAAGCGAAACAGTTGCAGCAAAAAGCGCAACTACAGCAACAAAAACCACAGGTGCAACCAAAACCACAAATGCCACAAAATTTACCTCTGCAGCGGCCACAACAGCCTATACAACCAAACCAGAATATGCAGATCTCACAACAACAACTACAACAACAACAACAACAACAGCTGCAACAAAAACAACAGCAATTGCAGCAGCAACAACAACAACAACAGCAAAGTTTGCAGCACCCACAAAATTTACCTCTCCAACAACAATCTTCACAACATCCACAAAATCTGCCGTTGCAAAGACCACAAATGCAACAGGTCCCACAACAAATTCCACAGCAGTTGAGTCGTCAGCCAGCCCCACAGTTGACGCCCCAGCAGAAGCTTATTCAGCAGCAGCAGTTTCAGCAGTACCAGCAGCAGATGGCACAGCATCAGCAGCAGTATCAGTATCAGCAGCAGCAGCAGCAGCAGTTGTTGCAGCTTCAGAAGTCGCTTAAACCTGTTGAAGTGGACTTAATTCAACTAGGTGCCAAAACTCCAGAGGATATGGATAATTTGATATTCCCCGCTGGAACCTTTGATGAGGCGCCAGTGAAAAATGGAAATAACTCGACCCAAGCATCTCAAGCACAGCCTTTGCCAAAACCTCAAGCGTTCCCGCACACTGCTCAGCCCATGGCTGTGCCGCACGCCAAACCAGCACCGCCGCCCTACAAACCCCAGCCCCAGCAACCCCCAGCTCCCAACTCTGCTACTACCACAACATCCCCTGTTACTGCTGCTGCTGCTACCACACCACCACAACAACAACAACAACAACAACCAAAGAGCCAGGACGGGGTGTTCAAGGTCCCCGATCCGCCCAGCAAGTCAAAGCCTGTCAGTCCAGAATCAGATGGCAGCCAGCAATTGGTTGCTGTAACTCCTCCCAATTCACCACCCCATATAAGGGCGCACCGCCGCAACGTGAGCGACACCTCTGCACTCATTCACCCCGACGCTAATCGGAGCAGTGCCTTTAGGTAAGACCCGGCAGTGGCCAGGAGTGATCACTTGGCAGCTGCCTCGCTTGGCTTAAAACCAATTATCTTTACACAGCCCAAGAAGGGTCAGACTTTTTCAGAGATATTTCTCAAAAAATTCCTTTGTTATCACGGTATTTCCTATACTATTTAGACATTCGAGATATGAATGAGTTAATGGAATATTTATGAATTGCAATGCTTAAGTAGTAAATTCTAGGTAGATGAATGTACTATTAAATTAAGCTCTAGACCACACAAGTTCCAATGTTCAAATTAGGTATATAGTTCATTTTTGTTGGAACTTGTCAAGCATTTTGAGTAAGATTGTAGTTAGTGTTTTATAGTGAAAATGAACATTTTAGATAACCTTTGAGTATACCATATATAGAAGTTTCGTAGTATTTCATATTTTTGATTGTGTTGGAGAGGTTTTCTATCATTTATCATGCATAATTCGGTCAAATATTTTTATTATTGACAGTTTGATGTTTAATTGGATACATATATTTTTGTTGGCCCAAGCTGTTGACAAAAAGTGACAAAAAAACAAGAAATCAAAATCTCTCATTGGAGTTTTATCTCCTTTCAGGGTCTACTCCACCGATAGTCAGCTTTTGGCCCCAGATCTGGCTTCCAAGTCCAAGTCTGCTTCCACCACGCCTACACACTCCCCACCAAGGTAAGAAACCAGCACACCTCCACCTAGTGTTATTATTACCACTACTATTACTGGTGCTTTCCTCCTTGCCCTACCAGCTTAGGCAGCATCATAGCTAACAGCCACACCAGCAGCTTATTGCTTCAAACAAACACTACACTGGTAATGACGAGTTGAGTATTGATATTGAAACTTTTATTATTTATATTATTATCTACATTATTATCATCATTCATCACTCGTCATTTTTGTGATCTTGATAATTTGTTTACTAAAAATGAAATTCTAATTATTTTTATTATTTTGTTATCATTATTATTATTATCATTATAATAATTATTATTATTATTATTATTATATTATTATTATTATTACTTTCATTATATTATTATTATATATTTATATTTTCAATTTTATCATTATTGATGATTTTTATAATGTAAAGATATTACATTCATTGTCAAAACAGTCATACTATCATGATCAAGATCATTATTACTATTATCATTATTATTACTATTATTATTATTATTATTATTATTATTATTATTATTATTATTATTAATATTATTGAAGTGATTGTGAATTATTTGTGTTGCTTTTCTTATTTTCATTTTCATCAATGTATTGCTGTTGCAAAAGTAGTTTACTGTCCAAGTGCCACAGAGCTGTGTTTCGTTATTAAACAACAGTCATTCTTGTAATTATCATTTCCCTTAAAGCTACTTTGATTTAAAGAGAAAACGCATCTTGTGTTGCAGAAGTGTTAGCTCTGTTAGTCAAGCTGAACCTGCTTTGCCCTGTTGCCTCAAATACTGAATATTGTACATCTTTATACATATATATATATATATATATATATATATATATATATATATATATATATATATATATATATATATATATATATATATATATATATATATATATATATTCTTGTTAAGTCTTCTCTGATAAATAAGATATGATGAGATAGTAGGAAATTTTGGGCTAACTTTACTGTTGATTTATAGTTAGATGGTATCTTTCAATAACGCTTTGCTCCCGGTTACCAAGGCTCCCCATTTCGGTGAATAATAGTATATGTAATCTCTTTTACTGGCAAAAGCAGACTTTTGAAGGTACCTTGCCATTAAACCAATATGGTATAATGGATTGATGATCTTGATCAAGGTTATAATGATTACATTGATGATGATAATAATGATGATGATGAATTTGCAGTTTGTTCATCATCTTTTTTTTCCATATTGTGACTATGTTGTAACTAGAAAGTGGTGGAGGAGACTGGTGTTCCTGGCAAAAACCACTACCTCACCTTCAAGTTGATGATGTTATCATATGATGGTGATTATGATGATGATGATGATTATGATGATGATGATGATGATGATGATGATGGTGATGATTATGATGAATTGATACCCTGCTTATTTTGCATGTATTGTTTTTCCCATCTCCCTATGTTGTGCCTATGTGTCCCCTGCCTACTCAGTACCCCCCTGCCTGTGTGCGCCCTTGGAGGTCCAGTGCATCATAATAAGAGCGGGCTGCTACTAGAGGGGCATGCGTCCAATCAGCATTCAGCTTTCACAGCTTAGTAGAATTAACCACAACAACATCCCAAGAAGCTACAAAATATGACTATTCTTTTTCAGATTTTCAGACTTACAATTGAATAGTTTTTTTTCTGAATTACACTTTAATAGTCTTTACTTCGCCCTGCTCATTATTGGAAAATGTTATAGTGAATAAACTCATGGGAAATAAAAAAAGAAACTGAGTTTATTGATTCATTCAAATAGACCATTTATTATATGATTTGTTTTGCTAATTCTAAAACATAAACATTTAGTTTTGATATTATTTATGTCTATTATAATTTGTACTTCATTATTTGATTTTCTGTTCATTACCTTCTTTTGAAACTTGATCCAAATATTATTTCATTCTTCATTATATTCATCTTCATATTCAAAGGTATTAATTTTCCTGCTTTATGGTTAGATTTTCATTGTTTTTAGTTTTATTTCTTTCCCTTGTTTAGAAGTATTTTTGCTTGTTTGTTTGTTTTCAGTGCCAACTTGCCTTTATATTCACAATACCCACTGTCCCGCAACCCCTTCAGTTCCAAATGTGAACTTCAGCAACACAGGTAACCACCCCACCTTTCATCTTCTCTAACAAACTGGGCATAAGAATACCTATAATTATAGCAGGTTTGCATCTAATTAAAGTTTAGAGTAGTGTACCTCATAAGAATACTCATAGTTATTACTGATTTGCATCTAACTAATCTTTGGAGTAATGTACCTCTTAAGAATACCCATAATTATAACTGATTTGCATCTAATTAATCTTTGGAGTAATGCACCTCATTAGAATGCCAATTATTGTAACTAGTTTACATATAATTGGTTTTTGGAATAATTAAAATGAAAGTATCGTTTTTCTGTAAAAAAAATCAACTTAAGTGTTCCAATTTTATAATTTGATTCTTAATACTTAGTTTGATTCATCTACATGCTCTTTTCTATTTGAGTTACAAATTTTGATTCGATTCTTATGAATAACATGTCATGAATGCTGGCCTGAAATGGGCAACCATAATGTTACTCCTCTGTTTTAATGATAATGACTCAAATATATCTCCTTCTGTCAAATACCTATCAGATAAAAACGTTTGTTCAAAACTTAATCTTTTATCGTTCTATTGGTGCACTTACAATTTCTTTGATTTTTGAATTTTAAGGTATCTTTCAATAAAACATATATAGCATTTCTATATTTCTATATATAATACATTGGAATAATCTTGGCTACACTAGTTTCCTCTTGTTTACAATCAAAAGAGTGATCATTGATAGTATACACCCTTCAGTTTTTGTGTCAGACGTAAAGATAAGAAGTGGAATTCATGAACCCATAATAGAAGAGTAACCAAGGATAGTGTCTTAAAAATAGATATGCTGTTTAAGAAGTTTACTTCTATTTTCATAATCCAATTTCCTTAAAAGCATTTATAATCACAACCTCTTTTCAACATCTCCCACTTCATTTGATAATGGCCATTGAATTATGGCCATCAGGAGTCAATTACCAGCTAGTGGAATAGCATTGTAATAGTGGATGTGTATTAGTACCACAAATATTAACTCACTCAATATGCTTTGAAAGTGGCATATATTTAAATCAATAGCTTTCATGAAATGGGTTTACATTAAAGTACGTAAAAATCAAATGAAATCATGGTCTGTATTTAAGTACCTATTTTATCAAATCTGGAACCAGAGGGTATTTCCTGGTGCAAGGAGATATACTTATGTAGGTTCATAAATGTACTTTAATTTATATTTCAACTTATTCTAGGTGTCAAGTTCTTATATATTTGTTCATGTTCCACTCATATATATGCTTATTAGTCACTCTCTTAAAGGGCAACTGCTTCATATAATAGACATATTGGGTGTAAGAAGAATGGGAACATCAAGGAGGGGGTTAGGAAAAAAATAGTTGATTATATGACCAGAAGAAGATGTGAAAAAATACTAGCAGTGTCAATCACCTGGCAAATTGAATATGTATGTCACACGATGATGCTTGCATTATAGTCCTCCCTGCAATCTCTACTGGCAACTGGCAATAATAATATTCCAGCTAAATAAGACGAAGAGAAATTAAATATGAAGCCCAGACTAAATGGTGCAGATCCTATAAAGTGGTCATCATAACAAAAATGAAACAAGGGAGATGTTTGTGGCCATGAAGTATATTTGAGTAAATATAATGCAGTTAGCATAAGGGTTTTCTGCTGTATTGCACCCTGCCCATTTCCCCACGGTTATATGATAGTCCTGGGTGACTTAACTTATGTAATATTGTTATCATGTATGTAATGATGATTCTTACCTGCTGTTTGTTAATCATTTGTTTTGTTTCCAAAATCTGATTAGATCTTACAGGTTGGGACATCTGAGGTATGCATATTCAGAAGATAATCTTTAATCCACCTACTTATATTGGCATTTCTACCCTAGGTGTATGGGAGCTTAGTGGAATGGATTAACACTAATACTATTGTATGATGAACCTCATGAAATGCCCCTGACCATCCACCCACTCACCCTACCCATCCCTAACCCCGGCCCTGGGTTCTGAATTAACCACTCTCTGCATCTTGTGCCCAACTTTTGCCTTGCACTGATCATGTTTTTGGCATGATATTAATACCTCACTGCTACAAACACTCAGCTTCTAATAATAACAATTGTGGAAAACGCATGGAATGGAATTTCTCTTTCCTCAACTCACACCTGTAAACCCTTAAAATAACTCCTCACATTACAACCCTATGGAAACAAATCCTTTAAGTGAAATATCATAATTCATCTATTGTGTGTCCTCACCTCTCAACCATTATTGGAAACACACCCTTGAAATAAGATAGAGTTGAATTGTGGGTTTCCTCAACTCACAACCCTTTTAGAAACAAACCCTTGAGATATTAGATATCATAATTGAGTTGTGGGTGTCCTTGCCTCACAACCTATTGATAAACACACACTTTAAATAAGATATCATAAATGGTGTGTCCTTACCTTACAACCCTTTTGGGAAAATCCTTAAAATAAGATACCATAATTGAGTTGTGCATGTCCCTGCATCACAACCCTAACAGTATATAAATATATATATATATATATATATATATATATATATATATATATATATATATATATATATATATATATATATATATATATATATATATATATATATATACTTGAATTAAGATAAGATTGACAAAGAGTTCTTTTCCTCATCTCACAACCCTAACAGGAAATTAACCCTTTAAATAAGATAACATGTTGGGTTGTAGTAGGTTCCCTTACCTCACAACCCTCATAGGAAACATATCTTTGGAATAAAAGTGATTAACATAGGTGGATAGCCTTACTCACAACCGGAATAGGCAACACACCCTTGAAATAAAGTATCTGGATAGGTTTGCAATGTCTCCTTACCTCTCAACCCTATTGGGAACAAAACCTTGAAGTAATATATAAGTGACTTAGTGGGGGAAACCCTTCAAAAATTATTTGTGATTGATAGAGCAGGCTACCTTACCTTTCAACCCTACTGGGAAACAAAACCCTGATAAAACATTTAATTCACATGGTGAAATAATGAATAATACATCAAGTGCATTTTATACCTTGCAAAAAGGCTTGCAACCCTTGTAACTTACATTTATCTCTAAGTCCATATGCAAAATAACCCATAGAATAAAATGCAATTACCATAGAGGGGCTTCCCCACCTTCACCTCAGAACCACTTTTGGAAACAAACCTTTGAAATAATTAACTGGAATTGACATGGAACAGTCTATTTCAACTCACTCACCCTTAAAATAAAACATCATGATTGTCATTGGGAGTTGTTTGCATTACTTGGCATAGACGTTTTGTGGATTTTACATTTAGTAATATGCTCTGATAATCTCTGGTATGTATAACTGGCATTAGAATAGGTCAGACTACCATATATTTCTACTTCTAGATATGTACCATGTTAAGTACCCGTCCACTCCCTTAATGGTGGTTTGGTGTAGTGTAATATATAAAGTTTGGAGATTTGTCGATAATGTACATACATACTTAGAGGATTGAAAGTGTCCTCGTCAAGTATGCCACATTCAGCATTTCGCTATCTCCATTATTACATTATGATAGTACGCATGAATTTGGTGTAGAGGTTGATCAGTGGACAATATACTATTATAGTTTACAATAAAACAGTCTGTACATTTCATCTTTGCATTAGCCGTTTGGAACTCGAATTTTATATTTATAGTTTACTGGATTTTATTGTTTTGAATATTTGCTTGTCTTCAATTTCATCACCTCTTCTTTGTTACTGTTTGTAGCTAGACTCAGAAAGAATTATTTTCCATATGATGAATCACTTAATCTACTTTGTCATGATCGAATCTCAAAAAGATTTACTTCTGAATTTTTCTTCCCCTATATTATGTACACTCTGAAGGTGAATTAGTTTTTTGGTCACTTTTCCTGCCATATTGCTGCTAATACATGGCCAATTGTATTAGTTTTAAGTGGCGGGGGAAACCTGAGTACACAGCCCCCGGTCACTGGCAACTTTCTGACATGCCTTTGGAGGGATTCTAACCCAGGAAGTGGCGATAGACAGCGAGCAGGCCTTAGACCCCTAGGCTATCAGGGCAGGCCCTCACCGGTCATAGTGACACATAATAATTCATAGCTTTTCTTTAATGTGTCCAACCTTTGTAGGGTCCCTCTCTTAAATGAAGATCTAAATGATATCATCCCTTTCAAGGGGTATTCTTGGTTAAAAGTTTAACCACTGATGGTTCAAATGATGCCATCAACTATGATTAGCTCATGCCCATGTATCATCTCTTGGAACGTTTTCCCCGTAATAACTATATGTATGGTCTTCTCCATTTTGATTCATTTATCTGTAGAGTTAACCTCCTGATTGAAACAAACATTTCTGTGCAATGTTCACAAACTTGGCTCTTTCCAAGAGATTCTCACCAGCGTCCTAGTCTTTGAGATCTCTATACTTATGATGTGTTCAATACCACAAGGCCTTTCTTCAGAATGAGGAATATTTGTGGTCTTGTGGTCAATGTTTGATCTCTTCTGGCTGTTTGAACTGTTTCTCCAGAAGGATATTCTGTGTGTTCCTATGCCTTGTAATGTGATCAATCACTTCAAGAAATCTGCCCAGGGCTTTCTTCTAAGTTTTAGGTCTCAGTATACCAATCTGTGGTCCAGGAGTGGATTTCTCCAAAATGCTTTTATATTAATAATAGTTTGAACTGCCTAAAAGGGAAGAAAAAAAAACTTAACATGAGCTAACAAAACAGAATAATACCAGTATTATTCTCACCATAATTACCCTTTCGTAGAATAAGCAGCAACATTATGATCATACAAATTTAACTCTGAGTTGATAATCCAAGTGATGATAGAAGTTCACCAATAAGATCATCTTCCTTTCACCTCACAGTTATAGAAGTGGAGCTCATGAAAGGATCCCAGAATTTATCTCAATGGTAATAACCCAAGGTTATGAATGAAGTGAAGTCCACAGCAATCTAGCATTCCCAAAACTAACGGTTATATCTTCAAGGTCAAGCAAAAACCTGTTTTACATAGAAATGATAACTTTGAAGTCATGAAAGAACCCAATGACGATTACCTGTATTTATTTCTACCTTAGGGTCATGAAGAAAAACTTGATGTATGCTGATTGACTGTAACATTTATTTTACAACTTCAAGCTTGAATAAGCAAACTCAAAATCAACACTAACTATCAAACTTCATAAACTGATTACAAAAGAATGTTAAATGAAACAAAAAGGTTAATATAAGGGAACAAAAAGGAACCGAGCAGTTGTGCTATATAAGAAACATTGTCACAAGTTCTTCATGAGAATGCAAAGTTGTGAAAAGAAGATATTGCTTTACATCAAAGTTCACTCTTGAAAGTACAAGAAATGATTTTTCAGTTTTTTCTCAATTGCATATCTGGTAAGGATCGATGATTGTTAAGAATTGATTCTGTTTCGGTTTGTCTATTACTTACACTATCAAGAAATAATCTGTAGTAACAGGAACTATTTATTTCAAATAAATAGTTCCTGGTAGTAATTAATTGGTAACTTGTGTGAAAAACTTTGTGTGTTTGCAATGCGTCACCTACTCATGTGTGAATAATGCCTAACCATGAAAATAATTATACAACATTTTGATATATTGAAGGGTTATACATAATTTAGTTGAACACAAAACTTATGAATTTTACTATAACATAGTAACTTAAAGGGAATAGTATCAGAATTTGATTTCCCCTGCTGCCTCTAGGTTAGACAATCCTGCTTTACTAGCTCCATAGGATCAGTCCACTTATCATAGTTGCTTGATTGTTTGGTTACAATAAATCACTATGCTTAGAAAGTATGTGTCAGGGTAGATCAATTTACTACCAGTAG
>OZ012685.1:11489689-11542189 GCA_963942565.1 Maea johnstoni | reverse complement strand
CCTATGTTTGATACAAGTGTGTTATGCTATTAACCCATTTGTACTTGTAGCAGCCAAAACGTGTGACGATATTGGTGATATTGGTGATACGTTAAAAGGAAAATGTTAAAAGGAGAGTTGTTTATTACATATCTGTGTACAACTCTTTTACAATTTCTTTTTTTGAATTTATAAAAAAAATTCTAAAGTATCACCAGTCCCGATGTTACTTGTTCAGGCAATAAAAGGTTAAACAAATGGTTGTGTTATTTTTTTTTTTGGTGGTAGGATGGTAGTAATGGAATTTATCAGGATTGCCACACCTATCCTTTACCATAGTGGAGTACTATAGATTAGTAATTCATTATCAGCTAACATGATACTTATCAAATAGAAATACAATTGTTAAAGTGATTGATCCAAAAATCACAAAATATTCCACTCAGGTTCCTGCAAGATTATACCCTTACCAAATGAAGCTGAGACTTTCCAGTAAAGTCTGGTATTCTCCTATGAATTCCTGGGTGTTCCAAGCTTCATTTGGTAAGGTATACACCTGGAATATTTGAGATGTTATTTAAACTGAATTGTGTATCTTCACAACACAATGGATTTGCATGTACCTCATATGACATGCATGATCTATCCTTCAAATCTTCCACACACCTTATGGAAATCTGAAATTTTTAGAAAAGGATTCAAATGTTCATGGCAATGTTAGCTTTGAAAATATGCACTACTTTGTACGAAATGTTAGGATTTAATAAATGATTTCTTTTTCTTAGAACAAGGCTGCTTTCTTAAATCTTGCATTTTACCTTTAGGCCACTCCAATTTAATTACTTTTCTTACAAGCTTTTTTTGGAAAAGAAATCCTGTCAGACTCAAAAAAAAATAGAAAAACGTCTACTTTGGTGTCTTACGGATGAAAGTGGTTTGGAAATTTTCTGTCAGACTCCAAAAAAAAAAAAAGTGCTAGTTTTAAGAATATTCATTGTTAGGGTGATTCAATCAACTTCAGGAACTTATAAATGCTGTAGTGCAGCCTCATATTTGAGGATGTATATCTCCCACCCTTAAGGTTACAGGGGTTAATTGATTGTAATTGATTTTATTTAGTTAGAAACATATCGCTACCAGTACTAGTCGGCAGACTCTAAACAAAATTTAAAAAAAAAAAAAAAAACATTTTTCAACTTTTTTTTTATTCCAAAATGGCTCATTGCCTGCCTCCTGAGCTCGTAAGACAAGTTATTAAATTGGAGTGGCCTTACTATATATATACAGCATTCAGTATTCCATCTATTGCCAGATGTCTGCCCTTTCTTTACTCATTCATTATAAACGTTCCCATTGATAAGTATCATGATATTTTTCTAAGGAATTAAGCATGAATTTATGATTTATTTGATAGAGATGAATTCATTTAGTCAGATACTTGGAGGATGGGGGTGATTAACACATTGTAATTCAATATGATATCTTTAAAAAAAAATGAGAAATATTAGATTTTAACAGTTTCAAAAAGTCTGCATTTCCTGTGCCTTCATTAATCCATTTACCTGTTGAAATTCCCTAATATTGGGGATATCGATATATTAAAAGCAAGAGGAAATATTTAAAAAAGGAAGTTAATCGAAATAAATAATGATTTTTCTTCAAATACATTTCAGTTTTACTTTTGGGGTGTGAGCGTGTACAATATATTCCTACTCATTCAGTCTAATTACTCATTGATGTACATTTTTTCATTAGAATGAAAACTCATTACTACATACTTTCAGTGTTTTTGTTGTTTAAGGTTTGTGGTTTATTGTTGGTTGATTTTGTAGTATTTTTGTTGTTTAAGATTTATCAATCATTGTTGATTAATAAATGTTTTTCTGTTGTTTTCTGTTATTGTTGGTTGAGTGTCTTTCTGTTCTTGGAGGTTTATACATTATTGTTGGTTGATTTTGAACTGTTTCGCTGTGGTTAATGGTTGATTGATTATGGGGATTGTTTTCCTGTAGTTTAAGTTTTCTTGCTTGTCGTTTCAGCGGGCAGCAAGTCTCAGCAGGGCAGCGGGGCGGAGAGTGACTCGCGAGGCGGCACCGGGACCAGAAATTCACCAGCGCCCTCTGGAGGTAAACATAAACATAAACACTGATCTCTGCTAGGTCCTCGGCCTGGCAGGAGGACTACTACGGGGGTCCTGCCTGTAGGGCTTAGGGGGTAGACAGTGACTTTAGTGTGTGTGGCCTCCACCAGGTGGCAGTATACTTATTCCTCTTGTTGGGGGGAATAGTTAGGTCCAGGGGTAGATTGAACCTGGAATCCCTTAGGCAAGGAGTGTCCTTAGTGTGTGTGGCTTCCACCAGGTGGCAGTATACTAACACCTCTCTGCAGTGGTTCCAAAGAATCTCAACTAAATTGGCTTTGTTTTTCTGACAAAGGTATGGTTTGGAAAACATTTTAGGGGGAAAGAATTTAGAGAAAACAAAAAATCCCTGTCTTATATTTTTGAAATTCTTGTATTTTCCGAGAAATTTTTCTGACCACTTGAACCATATTTTAATTGATAGGATTTCAAGGTTGATAAGTGCTGCCCCCTGTGAAAAATGTTCGAATGATTTTATTGGCCATATAGAATGGTAACACATCCCTTTTATACACACTTTTTTTAAAACTAAAAAAAAACATAACTTTTGCCTGACTAGACTGAATCCCCTTAACTAGAAACTAAATGTTGATGAGTGTGTTAGGGATGCGATCACCTGCTGTATGGGAAGACCACACTAAGGGTCGGTTAGTATAGGTAGGCTGTTATTGTAGTGGTGCTATGATCATGCTAGAAATGGAAACTACTATTTTACTACCAGAGCATGACCTTAACTGATTAGTAGCTTTTATAAGTTGGCCTATTGATGCTTAAGAGTTCTTCTAAAAGTTGTCGTCTGGATCCATGATGCTTTTGACAGTAACTGGGAAATAAAAAAAATATATATTTTACAAAATAGTGTAAGGAGATTTGTTAGTGGTGTTCTGATTATCATTTCTCCATCAAATACTTTCCCGCAATATATTATCAAGATTGTCAGGCTGTTTTGGCTGTTATGAGCTATAGTCCAACAGTACCTCTCTATCTTGGAGGCTGGAAATTTTACTAGTAACAATAACTTGGGAATTACGATTCATTTTGCAAAATATTTGCAGGAGTGTTGTTGTTAGCATCACTAGTTAAAATGTGTGGTTTCTTTGCAATTTGTCCTATTCATGCTTTTAAATAGCAGCCAAAAGGCCTAGATATATTTAGGTATTTTTGTGACGAGCATTTTCAATTAGAAATGGTGTTCTAACCCACAACCCTCCTTCTAATATTTTGTGTGTTATTGCTTCATTTCAAAGTTATTTTCAAAAGTTTCATAAGCCCAGATGACGCTTGATTCCTAGATGGTGCATGATTAGGTATTTTTACTATCAGTCATCATTTCAGTGGGCATTAGAAGTACAATTGTATGTTCTAAATACTTCAATCTACTGTGATATGTATCCAGGTCAGTTGCGCATTTACATATGGGTGATATGCATGAAATGGTCCCTGATTTGTTTGTGATTAGTATATTGTTAATGCAATGGATGTGCATAACAGCAGAACTGATTCCTCTTTACATGGAATATTAATCAAGTGAAAAACTACCTGTGCAATCTGCAGGTTTAACTGTAAGATTTCTATTAAACAAAATTTACTTTTACTTCTCCTCTGCATACACCTGGAATACAAAGACATTTAATTCTATGGGTGTGCCTGTCTGAGTGATCATTCAATGAAATTCCTCAAGTGAATCTAATATACAGTCCAGGGTATGATTATAGGTACTCCATGAAGGTTGCTATACTTGTAAAATATATAGTTGTAATGATACATACTACGCAACACAAAAGGTGCCAGCAAACAGTTATGAATAAATTGTTTGATTACTCAAAATAACTTATTGATCTATTAACCTTGTGACGGTCAAGATCAAGGTTATACTATATGCCTTTCCTCAGAATGTTTCAAAGGATATGGGTGTGTATATGTGTGTGTGTGTGTGTGTGTGTGTGTGTGTATATATATATATATATATATATATATATATATATATATATATATATATATATATATATATATATATATATATATATATATATATATATATATATATATATATATATATATATATATATATATATAAACATAATATATATATATATATATATATATATATATATATATATATATATATATATATATATATATATATATATATATATATATATATATATATGTGTGTGTGTGTGTGGGTGTGTGTACTTTAACCATTAATTATATATGACATTTAAATTGTATATGAGTGAGTCAGGTTGGGTTGGATCTCACTATAAATTATTTCTGCGGTATCTCTGGTGTGTTTGTCAATTAGTATCAGATCATGTTAAATGGTTCACTGCTCAATTTCTCACATTCGATTGGCTGAATGGTCAGCTGAATGACAGTGTAAGAGTTGACAGTGATTGCCATGGATCTGTACTGTAAATGTACCATAAATGTACTATATTTGTACAAAATTTGTACTATACCATTTGACTGCAGTAAATGTTCTAATTAGTGCTATTATCAGAAGTAGTGAGTTTAAGAAAAAGACTGGCTATAACCAGGTTCTTAAAAATGTTGTTTTTTTCAAAAAAAACGATTGAACATCACAAACATTGAGGGTGTCCTATGTATAACAGGAGACCACAAAATATTCAGACTGCACCCACAAACAATTATTTACTTTTCGAAAGTGTAGGAGTATCCAAAATCAATGTCTTAGCATTTTCATCGAAATGAAACTTTTCAAACATTTGCTCTAAATTGACATGTTAGAGACTCTTGGTGTGTGTTTTAAGGGTATATTTCTGTCTAAATGATGTGCTGGCTACCTGCTGTCTAAGGCCTTGCACTGACTGTAAGTGTTGTTCTCAAATAGGTGCAAAGACGATACTTGAAATATGTTGCAATATGGGACCATTGTGACCCTGTTTATAGGTTCAGCATTGGTCTCTTTGGGTTGAGAGAGTTTGATTGTTTCCGATGTTACTTGGGAAGTTATTTAAAAATATATATATTTTCTTATTTTGCTGAGATTCATAGGGTTTTTATGAAAGACTAGGAATCACTTCTTTGCCTCTAACCATGCGAGGAAAGGTATGAAGGCTGGATGACCAATAGGCTGCATAGCATTGAACAAATGATGAATGTATTAGTTATGATTTCATAAAGAGAAATGATATGCAGCCCTTATTATTATGAATTAGACAATCATTTGTACTGTGTTGCGTATGCGTCATGATTAAGGAACATGGCTAGAATGTTAATTGTTATTAGGTTTACGTGTATAATATGGCCA
This sequence comes from Maea johnstoni, assembly GCA_963942565.1. Lineage (NCBI taxonomy): Eukaryota > Metazoa > Annelida > Polychaeta > Spionida > Magelonidae > Maea > Maea johnstoni. Next base: position 11,536,796 of record OZ012685.1, on the reverse strand, counting down.
TTGATTTAAATACGTTTCAAAAGGGTGAAACAGGGATAGACCCATGGTGGCACATATGGATTGAGTTTTTCACAAACCCAACTAGTCTTCAGACCTCCTAATGTGGGAAGGCCTGCCATGATAGTGGAGTGGTTTTAGACATTTCCACTGACTGCATGCTTTCTACAGTAAGTGTTTGAGTCCTAGCCGAGGCATGTGAGAAAGTTGCCAGTGACCTGGGATTTGGTGATAACTTTGAGGCCCTTGGCGTGTTGTTGGAATGAATGAGAAGAAAGTCTTGTGCCCTTTAAATCAGTGGAAGCAGACTGAAGGAAGCAACAGATGGCTTGATTTGATTTCATATTTCTGCTTTTACATTGTATGAACAACAGCACTTGTGACTCATTACGAAGAATAATTTCTGCAATAGCAAAATGTTTTATCAAACTAAAGCTTAGCTTTGTTCTTCATATGTTTCTGAGGTCTCCCTGAATGTTTTTGTAGGGTGCCCAACTTTCTCTGATATGAAATAATGAAGGGCTCACTGATATTCTGGTAGCATGAAAGGTGATAATATACAAGCTAGTTAATTGATGTTTTTGTTGTCTATTTTCTTTGTACACCAAAGGCTGCTTTTAGTTATTATGGCTACCCGCAAAATCAAGACAATCTATGATTAAGTGACACTGCAGAAGATAGAGCTCCACTATTGTACACAGAGTGCAATATGGAAATGAAGAGACAGATTTCCAATTTAACACATTTCATCTGAAGCTCCTACATGCTCTGACACCTTTAAAATTACCTCTTTAAGTGGAATAATATTTGGAATTTTTGAACCAATCAGAATTGATATCTTTATGTCAAATATTTTTCAAATATCTGTCCTCATGATCTTGCAATATGTGTCAGATCACGTGTATGCTATGTTTTTGGATGGGTTAAATGAATATCATTGTCTACATTATTTCAGTTGTTTAACTATCAAAGCTTGAGAGAGAGAGAGAGACAATCATGTTTAAAGGTGTGCAATACAGACATGAACAGCAAAAGACATGCCAATGCATTTCAAGTATTATTTTCTTCATCATTAAAAGTTTTGCTCTTTTTACCTCTTCGATCCTCTTCTTATTTTGTTAAAATGAACTCAGATTATGAGATAGTAATATCTAATATCTGCACTAACAGACTTCTGTACTGAGAGATTAAAAATGTTCATGGAATCAAGAACAATTATTTTTGATTTGATTAATTAAAAATTAACTATTTTTAACTTTCTTTCAAACTTCTGTTGATGCGAAACATTTCGTTTTGCCTGTGGCAGATATTGAAGTGCAATCTGTTTTGAAATGCTTTGACAATACTCAGAAATTGATCAAGGTTGTTAACTCATTAGCACTCAGAGCGGCCAAAACAGGCCTGACGATTTTGGAAATATTTAACTTACAAAAGCATATTTTGAAAAAACATTTGAAGGAGAAATGTTGATCAGAAACTTAACAACAACTCTCCTCCAAATATTTTGTGAATATTCACTTTATTCCCAAGTTATTTTCAAAGGTATGAGAGTAGCAGACGATAGTTTCTAGAGCACCTCTGAGTGTGAATGGGTTAAAGAACAATTTTTGAGAATTGGGTGTTACTGATGCAATAGTAGGTATATCAACTTGGTGCTGAGGTATATGATACAGTCAAACCTGCTCAAGGGACCACCTGTGTTAAGACAACTAGCAACTAGCCCCCTTAACAATTCAAAAAAATCACTTTCATGCTCAGAATCATCACTTTTCTTAAACTCTACCTAAAAGCAATGAATTAGATCTACCTTTCTGTTAAAAGGAACCCCCATACACTGAAATCCTGGGTCTGCCCTGTAAACGACCACTTAGAAATCGCTCAGGTGATAAATACACTGTAAATCTCCTGACAAAAAACACACTTGTCTCCTAAGATCACCTCTGAGTCTTGCTGTCAATGGTCTTTCTTAGCCTGGTTTGACTGTAAGTAGAAGAAAGGTTATATATATCTTGTGAAATAAGTACTAGCACATGTTTCTGTATGTAAACAAATGTTTATATGAGTACTTTTGTTTTTGATTCATCATATAATTTTGGTCAACTTTGCTGTTTTTGGCAAAGCATTGATTATAAACCAACTATGTTTACACATAGTAACACAGTCATCTCTGCAATGGGATGCGTGATGAAAAGTCAATGTTGTTCATACATAAGAAATATTCAGTGCTGAAGAAATTCTGGTATATAATGCCACTATAATAAGGATAGTCTTGATATGAATGTATGATAAGCATGTCTGTACCAGTCTATTCTATGAATATATGCATGCTGTGAAATTATAAATGCAGTATATAGATATTTCATTGTCTTGTGTTATGATTCATTTGACGTGGATCTTCCCATAATTAGGTCATGGTGGTAGTTATTTCGAAGTGGTAATTAGGTCATGGTGGTAGTAAAGGTGCCTGGTGCATTCTCAATGAAAAAACTTATTTTATATGTCATTTATTTTTTCACTAGTTACACTGATAATTTTGTGCTGCACCTGCTACCATACAATATGTATTATGGGTATTTGTCTAGCATGTTTTATGATGCATATTAGTATTTGTTCGCACTTATCAAAAACTTAAGGGAAAGGCACATGCATATGTGTTTTAGAGGACTTCTTTGTTTATGAAGAACACTTTTTTTAAAGAATTTTTTTTCACAAAAGAATAAATAGATTAATTTTGACTCTGAAGATGTCTCACATGGTAGAATTTGATAACCCCATAAGGGTTGTACTCATGTTCACATGGTATTTCAGTGTGCAAAAAAGTACAATTTTAAAACTGCACTTAAGATGGGCAGTAATTAGCATATTATTGAATGGTGCAAAGCTGAAGTTATTGCTGACTCAGCATTTTGGTTAGCATGGAAGGCTTTGGGATTTTATTTGCGTCAGTATTTTTTGCCCACCAGGCATCGGTGTTGTTGATGTAGGGTGACGGTTGTGTGCTGGGGTAATAACCTAACTAGGCGATCGGTGCTGCCTATTATTCTGCATGCCCAGTAGAGGCAGAAGTAGTTCGCTCTCGCTCGCTCGCTCCTCCTCTTCCTCATCCGCTAACTAAACAAGTGAGTCATCATGTTATTACTATCCACCTATTTCTCGAATTTTCCTGGCAAAGAAAGATGTAGGGTGCAGCGTGGATCTCCCTATGAAACACTCACATCATCATCAATTGCCCCCCTCTGGTGGTGGGTTTGGGTACTAAGGTAGCTTTAGCCTTTACAGAATTTGCCTTTAGATTTTTTTTAGATTTTTTACTCGTAGCTCCACAACCTTGTCACCCTGCATGTTTTTTATACCACGTCAGTTTTTATGATTTTTAGTTTAATAGCATGAATTTCTTTTTTAATTTCTTTACTTTAATTTTGTATTTTTGGTTGTCTTTTCAGATGGTTATACAAAACTGAAGAATACGGAGAAGGGAGAAGAGGAAGCCAAGGTGGTGAAGTCACAGTCTCTGCTAGGCGCAGCCACAGGATTCCTTAAAGGAGACAAATCCCGCTACCAACAACTTGGTGACGCAGATAGTGACTGTGATGACATTAGAGAAGAACCCAAACCAGTGCCACCTAGTGCTACTACTTCAAATGCTACCAGTAAAAATAATGCCGATAAAAAAATTCATGATGTGGACTCGAGCTCAGAGAATCACGACCAGGAGGACGAAGATTATGTTGAGCATTTAGGACCGAAACCAAAAACCGTCAAAGACTTCGGCTATCAGGAATTGGATGACGAGTTTGGGAGCCGCAGGTCAAAGTCAATTTCTAGTGAGGACTTCCACTCGGAGGATTCTGTGTCAATAGGAAAACATAAGGCTGTGGCCGCAGGGGTTGCCGAGAAGTTTGATGAGTACGATAACAAACATCCTCTCCATGTGAATGTGCATGACACGAAAGTCATGAAGTCGGTAGCGAAGGAATCGCCGCAGGATCCTGTGGTGGGACATGCTCTGGGCAACAAGGCTTTACTGGAGGATGATGAGCTCTCGGAGGCAGAGCTGAATCCTGCTAATCCGTTCAAGAGTAACCAGACTTCGCGTGTTTCCAGTGCCATGAGTGCGAGTGCCAGTAGCTCGGCCCTCAGCGGCTCTGCGCTCTCCTCCCCAACCTCACCTTTCACTCCTACTCAGGAGGGTGCTGGTGACAGCTACAATTCAGACATTTTCCAAGCTGCTCCCTTTAAGCGAAAATCACAAAAATTGCGCAGGAAGAAAGACACTCCTGAACCGTTGACCAGTCCCAAGGGAGACACTGATCCCTTTGCAAATGCTCCCTTTCGCAAGACGCCCACTGGTAGTGTAGCTGTCATCCAGGGCCTGTCTATGCTGGCTACAAGTCCAAATCAAGATAACAATGCTTTTGAAGAAGCAAACTCAATGTCTATGTATCCTAGTAGTGTATCCAGTGTACAGAATATATCCCCCAGCGTAGTAGAGATGCGTTCACCGTCACAGAGTCCGCTCAGCCAGTCACAGTCGTCGTTGAAGGAGGTTGTTCCCATGCAGGTTGTGGGGCAGACTCCGCCCATATCGCCTAACGACGAGATGGACCTGTTTGGCTCAGCCAGCTTCTCTTCCATGGACGAGCTGCAGCTGCGCCGAGCCCTGCAGGTGTCGGAGAATGAGAAGAAGGTGGTCCAGGCACAGCAGAAGAAGCAGCAGATGCAGCTCAAGTTGGCCCAGCAGCAGCGGGAATGGTGGGAGCAGCAGCAGCAGCAGCATCAAGCCGTGAGTCCACTAAGTCCACAGTCAGGCTCCTATCCCCAGACACCCAGCACCCCGGACCAGGACCTGTTCGGGGCTGTGCCGTTCAAGGAGATGACCACCCAGCTTCTCGCAGACTCTCACTCTTCCTCCTCCTCCACCAAAAACCCTGCTGACCGCAAGAACAATAGCTCAAAATCCCACAAGGGGTCTTCCTCGTCTGGGGGTCGTAAGCCCAGTGGTAGTCGTAGACGCCGTGGCTCCTCGGATAGTCGCAGTTCGGGGAGTGAAGGCAAGTCTAGCCCACGCTCCATAAAGAAAGACAACAAGATGCGAGGGGATTCCGTCAAGGGGAAGTATAAAACCAAAAGCGAGCTTCTCCATGATGAGAACATTGACGTGATTTCCGCAGAGGCACACTACGGTTCGCTCAAGAAAAATAAAACCAAGTTTAGAAAAAGTCCACGAGATATCTCTGAATCAGCATTCTCGAATATGAGTTACGAGGACTATGATCTGGACATGAAGTGTGAGGATGACTTTGTTGGTAGTATAACTGTCATGAACCAGGCCTTTACGGAAACAGATCCCAATGTATGTGAAAACCTGAGTGCCACAACCCAGGACGCCCTGAAAAATACCGAGAACTTAGTGGGTGTCTCAGGGGGGTGCCATACCCTGCCGAGAACCAAAGAGAAAAAACATCGCGTTCTTCCCATCACTCCCAGTGCTGAGCCGTTCACAGTTAAGAAAAAAAGTGGAAGTATCTTTAAATGATAACAATCTTAGATTTTAATTCTCTGTCTGCACATCAGTATGTAGTTGATCTATATCAAAACCAATAGATATCCAAAAATTGACTATCATAAGACTAGGGTCTACAGTTACTTGATTGTCTTATGAATGTTCTTGAAGTGTTATGTGATTTTAGACTGGTATCTAGTTGGACATGAATTTTTCTGACATATTCTATATATGATTTTACTGGACTCCTCACTGTGTGGGATAATGTTAAGTTTGTTGAGAAGTGAACCAAACGTGCTATGAAATGGGTTTATTATGAATGTGGTCATGTGTTTAAAATATGATTATTCAGTACTGTTTTGTTAAAGAGTTCAATGCTCCTATATTTATCAAATGGCAGAATTTTAGAACTGGCTCTTACCTTTTTTAAGAATTGAATAATATGAAGCATTATCGTTAACCATATTCAGTGAACCAAATGGTGGAATCTTAAGGTAAAAATACCATCAAAAGAAAAATATATCTGCAGGTCAAAGTGTCCTGTATTTGAACATATCCAATTAAATTGTAACTTTTACTGATTAGTTGAAATGATTGTCCATATTTATGAATACCCCAAGTGGTGAAGAAAATGACAATTGGTTTTAACAACAGGTAATTCAAAATTTGAGTATAAGTTCTACAGTTCACTACCTATCAGGTATGCCAAGATCACCAAGATGATGCAATTCTATTTCTTTGGAAAATCTAAAATTGCTGTGTTGGTAATGTTTTTGGATTAAAATGTAAAACACATTTTACATGATATTCCAAGGACTCCAATTGAGTTTCTGCTCATGGAAATATATTAGGAACACTATATTTATAGATGTCTGTTTAAGGAACAATATTTTATTTTAATTTCTGGATAAATCAAGTATTACCATGCATATCATGTACATATTTGGTGATTGATTTGTGAAAAGGTTAATTATATTTATTTTTAGTGAAATGATCGTGCCAAGATGGTACTTTCCATAAGTCATATCAACACATTTTGTGCAATTTTCAAAATTTGACAAGATACCCATTTGGCCCTATTTCCCCTTAATTAACAGGTCAACCATGATTTACCAATTCGGTAGTCACATAGGTATTGACTAAAGAGGTGAAGCTATTGTGGCAGGATGAGTTCCTATTTTTTCAATTGAGATACATCCAAGGTTGTATCATCGTAAGTAGAATTTCCTGGAAAAGATTCTGACACATATGGACTTCTCTTTAAATCTTTTTTCATATAACATACTCTTCCTGTAGTACCTAAAACGAGCTGGTCAATTTGGCGACGTCTTTCTGACAAATCTGAGTGTCTACAGCATTAGCAACTTATTGTCCTGTTACACAACATATTGACTGATAAATAGGCATGTACCTGTGGTATTTGGGATTGACATTGACACAGCAACAGATTCGAGAATGTAGACCAAGACAACATTATTTTCATTATGATTTCCAATATTATTTAGTGATTAGAATCATGATACCAGATACTGAAACAACTTTCCATGGTTTGGAATTAGTTTATGTCAGTTTTTTGTGTTTTTTTAAACTGAAACCATTGTTCAAGTTCTTCATGGAAGTTACAATTTTTTGTATGGTTATCAAACCCAAATAATCTAGTAAAGACCCAGGAAGGCTATCTTTCAAATGTCTCTATCATATAAAAGCATCAATTTGAAAATATTTGTAAGAGAAAAACAAAATATACAAGTCTACAAAGATATTCCTCCTAATAATCTTCTAAGTTGCTTTATTTCCTAATTGTTCTATAATAACCACATCAAGCGTAATCGTGGGTATAAATAGATTAAAGTAGTATGTGGATTCCTAGTCATTTTCTAACTACCTATCCACCTATCTAAGTACATACCAAGTGGTTGATGCATATATATCTATCCCCTAGTGCCACACTGCACCTTAGGCCTATTGTCTCACATTTTACCTACCACACAGTATGTATACAAGAGGGTTGAGTGCAAGACTAAGGAGTCATGTTGATTTTGTACCTGAATAAGGCCAAAAAGGTGCGTTTTAGGTTTAGGTGACATCACTTCATTAAGGAAAAAGTGGAGAACATATGTTTGAGTTCCCATTTTATAAGAAAATATCAAGTTTTTCAAGGTTTTCATTTTTTTAATGTTTGGCTGGAAAAAATATTTTCTGCATTAAAGGTTAAATTTCAAAATGTCCACACCTATCCTGAAACCAACCTTTTGAGGCCTTGAAACTATGAAAAAATGAATTCTGTGAGAGTGTGATACTCATGAGTACTATTTATGTTGTTTTGTGACAGGTACTTATGTATTATAATGTTGCAAAAAAGTTATCTCAGCCGCTCCATGATCTATACCATGAGGCCATTGTTTTCTAAGAAGATGGAGGTAGTGTGTCAAAGGGTAAATAAATGCTTCTTGAAGGAGAAGCAGATATGATAGATTTTTTATTTTGTGACTGATACTGTTGCAATGAGCTATGTCAGTTATCCTTTTTAACCCCTTTGTTTCTGACACTAACTAAATGTATTTTCCAGAAAACTTTTCAGATACTTGAAACATGTACAGTTGCAAAGTGCAAATTTTGATTTCCATTGTATTCAAAGAGTTCAATTTGCTAATAAATCAAATTTAGTGGTCAAGACATTTTACTCTGTTGGGTTGAACTGTCTATCTTTTTTGATATGCTCATGCCTCGATAGTCGTGTCATAATCAATATATGCCTGAATACCCAACTCCTGTTCTCAAATGTATGTTTTCAAGCTAAACTGTAAGCAAAGCCTCAGAAAGTATGTTACAACAGTGCGTTCCCTCATTCAAGGGTCAAAAGAAGTATCCGTTATCTAAAACCAACCAGATGCTGTTATCTTAAATTGATTAGTATTATTTTATTTCCTTCCCATCTCATGAGGTTGTAGGCCTGTGTTATAAATTGTTAGTAGAACTACTGCTACTGAACTACGTTAAAGAAATTGATGGAGTAAAACTAACAGAAAAATGCAAATTATTTTAATAAAGATTTGAGTGGCATTGAATTTGAATCCACCTCAAAGCAGTTTCATCTCATCATTCATGGTTCTGACCTGCTTGAGGCAGAGGCATGTGTCTTAGGGTCAATGCTTTGCACAAGATACTTCAATTTCTACCATCTGATACAGGAGAGTCAGGATTTAGAGGATTTGTCTGGGCATCATTTGGGCAGTTAAACCTTTAAAAATCACACATCCAGACAACCAATTTTTATTAGGAGTTTATTTTCAAGCAAATAATTGATTACATTCACCTCAGTGTAATCCCCATGATATCGCATTTGAATGATATGCCTTTTCTCAGTAAGGTAATGTATGTTTATGGTATCTAAATATATGTTAGTCTCCTTGAAAAAGATTTTACAATTGGCTATAAAATTTGACACGTTTTCTAAATTCTGAATGATACATTTTCTAAATTCTGAATAAGACTGAATACAGCAAACTATTAGAGAATACTGGATTGAGCTAATGACAGTTGTTAGCTCAGGTACAGGGCAGCCCTGATGGCAGAGTGGTCTAAGGTTTGCCACTGGTTGTTGGCAGTCTCTCACCACTGCCTGCACAGTTCTGGACTGGGCATGTGAGAAAGTTTCCAAAGACTTGAGGTTAGATGATAGTTTTTGTCAGGTTCTTGAGTGAAATACTTTTATTGGGCTTTGCATCCTTAACGTATATGTTCAATGTGAAAAACAACATCAAATCAACTTCTGCTATTCTCATGGTATAGCAAATCTCAGCCATACTATAAAGCTAGCATTTTCCATAAGCTCTATTTAAGTGTGATTCATTTCAGCTCGAATGCTTTCCTAATTGAAATGCAAATTTGAAAGCGTAAATTAAAATGCGAGTTTGAAAGAGATCAGGTTAAAAGTGACTAAGTTAAAACTAATTTCTACTGCTGTCAGCATTTGGTCACACATATTCTCAGTTTGAAAGAACAGACTTATGTCTGTCTGAAGGATTCTGCTTGACATTAGAATGTGCACAAATATATATATTATACATGCCATATTGTGCGCCCCATCTCAAAATCGTAGTTACATCATGATCTGTAGTTCCACTTTGAATAACCAAGATAGTGGTACCGACAAACGACGTATAGGAGTATACCTTATGTTTTAATTTCTATTTATTGTAGCATATCAGTAAATGTTGACACAATTTGTATGTTAAATAAGGCGAAAATGAATGTCAGTTACAAACTTTTTTCTGTCTAGGATATCGCCCAGTGAACTATTAGAAGTCAGGATGGAAGCATGAACATGCATATGAATAAAGGTGCATGTGAATGAGGAGATATTAGAGTTAAGTTTGATCCAGTCTTTGTAAATACTAGAAGGTGTATGAATAAAGTGCAATGATGAAATATGGAATTCTGTTGCTTCTCATACTATCTCCTCCACACAGTTTGGGATACAGAGAGGGTTCAACCCCACCCCACTCCCACCCCCCCCCCCCCCCCCCCCACACACACATACACAATTCAAAGGTCAATTTACCTTAGTAAGAATTGACCCTTTCTTTAGGTATGCTTAAAATCAATAAAGTAGTCTTTCCTCTGCCGAAACGGCCACAGACCGAAATGGCCACAAATTCCTTGACTTAAAACCACACCTTAAAACAATTGTGAGCCCCTAGAGTATACAATATCTTAACAAGACTGGAAAGGTATGGCACACGACTCGGCACCTATCATCTTACTATTTAAAGTACTAGTATTCCCCATTTGTATATGCAGTATGCATATCGCTTGAAAACTCACAACACAACTCAGTCGAGCGTTGTTTGAAAACTATTTGAGAAGAAATTGTTGGGGTCCAACAAGAACAAAATCTCAACCAAATGTTTCTTAAAATATTGCTTAGTTATTATTAAGATATTTCCATACGGTCCTTTCAACATATGGATGTGTACAGTGTAGCCCTGAAAATAAGTTTCTAGTAAATCTTGTTCTGAACAAAAGAGTCATTTTTAGACATCAGAATGAATACAACGATTGTATGAATCAAAACTAATTTAGCGTGGAATGAATGAATGAGTGCGTGTTTAAAGGCACATCGACACACAAAGGTCATTCAGTGCCATAAAACTACAAAAAGTGGTCCTTTGTCATTGTTGAAGAACAATAACAAAGCCTAATTATTCTAGGAGAAAGAAGAAAAAGCGTGGAGAAAATACTTAGTTAATCCGAATCTGCTAGGAACGTAAAATATGTTTACTTGACTGAGCGTTCCTAATACGAGTACGTTGACGCCTCTGCGAATCGTGATATCCGTGTCTTCCACACGACTTTCAGTTGCAGATACACAAGTCAAAATACTGTTCAAGTATAAATTGTAATGGGATTGAGACAAGTGGATTAAATACAATTTCATAGATGAATAGAGACATTTATTAGATTTATATTATTAAAATTGAAAAAAGGTCATGGTCTCAAAAACTGGGTTCACCTTTCTCAAACATTCTGCATATATTGTACTACTGCACACTGTACTAACCATCATAAATTTTTCAACTCGAACAATTCACCAGGTAGTTTAGTTCATTGCCAGAAGCCCGCGGACCTTATAAAGATGCATATAACCAAGGACCAAAAGAGATGCTCATCTAAGATATAACGACCTGGACAATATTTTAGCACCTACACCTGAACGTTTCTGGGGCTGTTCATCGGTGCTGATAGAATTCGTATTGGATGAAAGGAACTTTCAAAGATCGTTATTAAATCATCAAATTAAGTAATTTTCAGGATGACAGATGAGTGTACAGGGTGTGTATGGCAGTGGGGCTTTCACACAGAGGGAATACGTCAAGTGTCAGCACAGGCAGCCTTCATACATCTTCATCTGCGGCGACTAGGCCATTTGCTGGCTTGACTGCAATCTTTGAGGCCATCTTGGAAATATGATGTTCCAGTTATCTAATATGGACTTCTTAGTACAAACACGAGCTCGTATTTGAATAAAAAAAAAGTCCTCAAAGCACATCAGCACACGAATGCCACACATTGCCAGATGACTTTGCCAATCTCCTGAGTTATTTTTGAAAACACCATACCAATATTCAAGTAAAATGCTTACAAAATGAACAAAGTTAATAGATAAACAAAGTTCAGTTATAAATACATGAATTTAATAGGTAAAGCAAAATGCGATATAAACTAATTAAGCCAACGGCCAAAAGCAGCTTGACAATTTTGCTAAAATATACGGAAAGGCATTCTTCGGAAAATGTTTAACGGAGATGTGTTAATCGCAATTGAAATACAAACAAATCCCCTACGAATATTTTGTAACACCCTTCCAAATTCAAAGGTTATTGTCAAAAGTATCACTGAGAATAAATGGGTGTAAGGTTGCATATGGGTTAATTTGTGAATATAGAGTCATTTTGAGACATTTACATAGGCAAACGCCTATATCCTTTTCCTCTTAAACAGATCAATTGCGAATGTCTAGGACTTTTCCGAAAGGAGTGAGAGACCACCTATTACGGAGACTTCAATAGGCTTGCAAATGTTTTAGCACTTTTCTCCATATCGAATTTCACCAAAACATGGCCTCTTCAAACATGCATTTTGGGTATCAAATGTTTACAAATTTGCTTGAAATTCTGCAGAGTCATATCATAGGGTATTTCGGAGAGAAGGGTATCACAGTTTTTCCAATTCTGAAAAAAATAAGGAATCTGAAAATTGAAAAGTGCACCTTTTCCCCATTTTCAACAAAGAATATGAAAGAAATGTTGCTATGCACGTAATTGAGGCCTGAATGTAAAGGCTCGAAATGTAACATTTGCACACCTTTACATTGAAGCAAAAAATCGACTTGCGCACTTTTTATTATACATTCAATTTTGAATAAGTTATTGAAGTCCGTTTTCCTGATAGCTTGACGGCCAGTCTGCCAGTCAATATCGATAAATATACATCCGCTCTCGTCCGCTAATAAAGTTCTTTTATGACTGAAATATAGCAGTTTTCTTTTGATCACTACACACGTTCACCCAAATTGAAACCTGAACAAAAAGGCCTGAAATAACTTTAGCACATCTTTTATGTTATGGACGCTACTAGGACAATTTCTGGATTTCTTCCTTTATCTCGAAACCATTGGAGTCATCAAGTATGTTTCTTTGAATAAGAGCTAAGCCAATGAATTCAACGTATTGAACCTTTCCCGCAATACGTATCAGAGCAGGTTCAGAAACTAGATTATTTAGCTAAAATGTACGGTTTTCGGCTGAATTTTGCTACTTTTTGAACAGGATCACATCGACAGAGCAAAACGCAGGCGAAAATCGGACATTTTAGCTACATGTAAGTGACCTATTTTCTGACCCCTGTTCTCAGCAGTGCCGCGGGTACCTATAGTTGTCTAAGTACAAATGTAAATTTATTTGCTGCATGCACCTAAATAAGTCATATTTAGGACTAGAATAGTCAAAGTCCTATATAAGTTGATGTAATGCTGTTCAAAAAAGAGCCAAATGAAGGCGAAAATCGTACATTTTTGCTGAGTGACCTACTTTCGGACCCCTGTTCTCAGCAGTGCGTGTACATATAGCAGTTGTCCTATCAATGTATTTGCTAACTAAATAAGTCATATCTACAACTAAAAAAGTGATAAATCTCTTTTATCGTGATGTAATGCTGTTCACATTTTGACAACATACAGACATTTGTCTATTCTCTACCTAAATTGTCCCTATAAAAATATGGCGGGGTACTGTAGGTCTCTTAGATTTCAATATCTGGATCAATCAAAACTGGAGAAAGTCCGTCCATGTAACGTACCGGGGGGGGGGGGGGGTGCGTGGCAAAGATGGGTCAATATATCAAATTGCCCAATAGTGATTCGGCAGATTCCTACATTGGGTACCTTTGGCTGCCAGAATCAATTGAAATATATATATATATATATATATATATATATATATATATATATATATATATATATATATATATATATATATATATATATATATATATATATATATATATATATATGTGTGTGTGTGTATATATATGTATATATATATATATATATATGTATATATATATATATATATGTATATATGTATATATATATATATATATATATATATATATATATATATATATATATATATATATATATATATGTGTGTGTGTTTTGAGTCAACTGGGACGGCTATGTATAAGAGGCACGTTTGGATCGCAGCAACTATATGGTATAAGTTGCATACTAATAAAACATTCTTAAGAATGTCGAATCAGAGATTCAAATACTACAATGTACATGTAGTAGCCGAGGTAATGCACATCTCTGGTCGTTATGTTTGTTTATTTTGGATCCGTAACCCCATTTGTCACACGGGGAACTCACTTACCACCCAGGCCACTCGTCACCCCTGAGCGTTGGATCCCTCGGTGTTTCCTACCCCCATACTATTTGTCATGCATCCTGCGTCAGGTCTGTACACCATCAACTATCAGTTTGTCGAATCCTTTTCAAAGGGTCTAATCGCCCATTTGACCTACATACTCTACGCAGGTCGTTGAACCTCGGCTGGTAAATCATAGGGGTGACTGACTGACTGGACACTATTTTTGACTGGGTAGTTTCAGTGTGCTAAATGGACAGTTAACTTATTATCATCGCCACTGCTTGTCTTTGGTTGAGCCGGCTTTATAGTACTTGACTAAACTGTGTGTGGTCATTTAAGGGTCTCAAATTACTTAATTAACAACTTGACCACTCTCATGGTACCTGTATTTAAAGGCACAGCCGGAAGTCGACCCGTCTGAGGCGCTCAGATCCGAAGCGCGACTGAGACAGTTTGACCCTCACATCAGACGAGGATCCAGCAGATGGATAGGAAGCCAGCAGATCCCCCTGCGTGACCCTCGTTATGGATCACAACAGTAGATCGACCGATATGCCCAGTTTGCGGTTAGCCCGCTCTTTAATGAACCAAGTGCAACATTGAATATTCTTAAAATGAAACTCTACTTTCATAATTGAAAAAAAAATATGCTAGAGCTCAATGGCACCTTTTATATGACACCTTGCTTACAATTGTACTAAGCAGATTGAATTTACTGAGAAAAAGCTTATTTTTAAGAGTTTGACCGTCAAATGACCTCTAAATCATATACCATCACTTTTTCAGTCCGGCAGACAGGTGTTTTTTAATACTGGAGGGTTGTACTAAATGTTGGAAGGGTCCATTGCTTTTACCCTCTCGGGTGCCACCAACTCTAAATTTAAGTACCTTTTTTCAGTTTGGCTCCCTTACTAATGACTAGTCAGTTGATGGAGCACACCGGAATACCCGGCAAAAAACACCACTTAGCCCCACTTCCCTGACAACTTTCTCACAAGCCCTGTCCGGGATCGGAACCCATGCAGGCAGTGATGAGAGACAGCTAGCAGTCAGTTGAGATGCCCTAGACCACACGGCCATCAGGGCAGGCCCTCAGCAGATTGACAGATAATACTGTTAAAAGGTAACAAGGTGGGGTGGCCATGTCTGTCCATTGAGTGCCTAATTAGTGTTGTCAATTAGATGCGAGTGACATGACGGCTGATCAACTGCCTCCATGACCACTTGGATACATAGAGGTTCCATCACTCGTGGATGGAAAGAGGAGGTATCTTGCACGAGTGAGTAATTGTGTCTTGGGACAAGGCTTGCCGACCCCAAGACACAATATCACTCACGAGTGCAAGATACCTCCTCTTTTCATCCACGAGTGATGGAACCTGTTTCTCCCACGATAAAAAGGAGAAATTTACATGTTTTACCGTGAAATTAGCTAGCTAAACTAGGTCAGCCAAAGGTCACCTGTGCACTAGTTCAACAATGGTAATACGCGTTTGTTGTGACGTGCACCGTTTGTTTTCCCCAGAAACTGGCGCCAGATCACGTACGTGACGCTTGTTCAAATTCACGCGCGCTATTGTTTGGTCTACCTTTCACCCAGCAGCAGTGACCCCTTGACGCTTAGTGCCTTTAAATACGGCTGCAAGCCGTTCCCTTATTAGCATACTCTGAAACTGGCACCCTCAACATATGGGTTTGACTAGTTGGAAAGATGGCATCATTTCTAGCCAGGTCACGTGGCTAACTTTATCTGCCCTGAAAGAAAGCGGATACCAGAAAACACACATTTTTTACATGTAGTATTAGATTAGCAGGGCTTGCAGTTTTTTCAATGGAAAGGTTCCCATCTAAGTGTCAGGCGCGCCTTCTCTTTCGTGCACTATTTCTTTCAAATTCCTGCACACCATATGCTGCGAACGGCAATCAGTCCTCACAGCGTACTAGTACAAAAGTAGTGCATGCGAGACGAGATATAGGGGCACAAATATGTCCGACCTTCAAGCACATGTGGGGGGAGTATAGTAAAACATTGGCATCTATTGAATCACACCTAATCATTTAGACCTGAGCCGGTTTTCCCATAGGAATGTCTATTGACACATATCGAAGC
Organism: Maea johnstoni; assembly: GCA_963942565.1. Classification (NCBI taxonomy): domain Eukaryota; kingdom Metazoa; phylum Annelida; class Polychaeta; order Spionida; family Magelonidae; genus Maea; species Maea johnstoni. The sequence continues at coordinate 11,520,754 of OZ012685.1, read as the reverse complement.
CGGCAACTCACGCTGACCTGATTGGTGACGTCATCGACCGCGTAGTATTGGCGCCAAATTCAAATACTGTACCAAGCCTTTACACTCGTCTCGTAATTGCATGTACTTTATCCCGGAATCGTGCAGTCATGACACGCTACTGACTGCCTTTCACGGATTTATGAGGGTTTTTAAGTATGGAATAGGAACATTAACCTGTAGTATCGTATTAAATCAGAACTTATCCTTAGAAAAGATTTATTCTATTGGCATGGATGGCTAATTTATCTAATCAGATTTGGCTCTCTTTTAAGTTGTGTCAGATGTACTAAATGTAGATCTAGCCAGTATATCAAGGTAATTTACTTAATATGATAATTTACTTAAGTTATGGTGATGACAACCATTGTAAGCTAGCTAAATGCACCTGTGCAAGTAGTGAGATTATGTCATTTGAGTGAAAAGTTGTAAATATTGAAATGACATAGAATATGGGCTGACTAAGGACGCTTGGTTATGATATTTTCTACCTGCTACCAATCAGGAGTAGGGTTAAGATGGTGTTTCTTGAATTCCTGGTTTGAACCCCATGTGCTACTTTAATGAAAAAAGATCAGAATTGCTGTAAGACATACAAAGTGATTTCAAACAGTTTACTTCCACAATTGTGGAGTGTGCAACCAGTGATGCCCTGTATTTGGGCCTTGGATCCGTGCGCCGGCCATCAGTTTCGGCGCACGGATCCCCACAACCACACTACAACAAGCCCTATTTTTGCAACCGCGGGCGCCCCATGCAAAACAGCGCGATTTCCCTCCTGAACAGTTAATATAAACACCTATCTCACAACCTCTTGCATTGGGTTATTTCACTGGATTGAAATTGAGGGATCTGATTGGACAATAACACTAGTTTGACCTTTAACCCCATTGAAGCCAGCCCATTGATGACAACTTATCCTTAACTGTAAAACACACCTCAGAGTGGGAGAAAGTGATGGATCTTTGTAGGCAGCTTTAGTGGACAGCTAAAAACTCGAGCACAGAGACGGTGAATTGTCAAGCTTTTGGATGCAACAATGGTTGGAAAAGATATTTGGGAGAACATTCTTTCCAGAATAATCTGATTTTATAAATAGATGGCTCCATAGTATAGGAACTGGTTGTAATTTGAAGACTTATAAATTTGCTAATCACAGGAAAGTCTGTGAGGATCATTTGCTCCCACCTGCTTTCAAGAGGATTTACAAGGAAGACTTCTAGGATATAAAAGGCATTATCAATGACTGAAGAAAAACCTACTTGTTGAGAATAGCTGGGGCTCTACCTCCGATACTTTTGAATCACATGAGTGCAACATTGGAGGTTGCCAGCACTGGAGGATTCAGGCAGGTGACGTCAAAGTCCATGTGTTGTGTTACACAGTCAACATCTTCAACCCCTAGTTTTTCCTCCAGAATATTCCAATCATGGCAACAGATACATTCCGTCTCAGGTGGAGACACACAGCTGATGATGATGGCAGGTTTGTAATTCAAGTGAATAATCCTTCGCTCTGCGTCAGGCTAGTCTGGCGTGGTTTTCTTAGATGTCCGAATAATGAAACGTAGACCTTGTTGTGCTTATCGTCATTCAAAATTTATGTTGGGCAGTGGGGAGCTGATGATAAATGTGTTACCCTCTTTGTGAAAAAGGGATACGGTCTGGTGTCTGCGTTCAGCCAGTATCACTAGTATCACTGTCGTTGCACACTGGACCCAATTTGATTATATGGTAATTGGCTCCACAAATATAGCTCTCTGCCCTAATAGTCTTTATCTTTTATTTTTTTTGTCCACAAAACAAACATATAGAGATACAGACGGACATTTTTCGCAACAGAACATAAAACATATACAATGCTTTGCAGTTATGTGAGCCAAATATAAGGAAATATTCTAGGTAATATCCTGAGTGTAGTAAAATCTTCAAAATATTGTACAAGGCAGTTATTGACGCCTACACAAGAGATCTCCAATTTCGCATACTCCATGATTGTCTGAATGTTAAATACAGGCTAAAATTTAATATTAAAAACGATGACTTTTGTAATATTTGTAACAAAGGTCTGGAAACTGCTGAGCGCTTAATTTACGACTGCATTGTGGTAAGTGGGCTGTGGAAGGAGGAGAAAGATGGCGCTTTGACTGGGAACATAGATTTCCACCTGTTCTTAGTCTCTGCATTATATTATTAATTAAACAACAACTATTCTTATGGAAACAGTTTTGTGCATCTCCCACTTTCCAGAGGATCCACCATCCCAAATATTCAATGATGGATATAGACAAGTGCAGTGCAATTAAAACACAATCGACACACTTGACGGACATAAATATTTCTAATGAGTTACCGGTAAGCTAAATGAGTCGATGTGACGGAATGTGTAGCACGTCGGACTGGCGATTTGGTTTGAGATTTCGTTTTCTGTCATTTTTTCTCCCGTATTGTGGCTAAAATGTGACTAGCCATTCGTAACTGGTGGAGGAAACCGGCGAACAAAACCACCGCATAACCCCAAGTCACTGGACACTTTTTCACACGCCCTGGGTGGGATTCGAACCCAGGCAGGGGTGAGAGACAGTTAGCCGTCAGTGGCAATGTCTTAGGCCACACAGCCATCAGGACGGGTCATCAGCGGTGAGAGACAGCTAGCCGTCAGTGGCAATGCCTTAGACCACACGGCCATCAGGGCAGGCCGTCAGTGGTGGGAGACAAATAGCCATCAGTGGCAATACCTTAGACCACACCGCCATCAGGGCAGGCCGTCAGTGGTGGAAGACAACTAGCCGTCAGTGGCAATACCTTAGACCACACTGCCATAAGGGCAGGCCGTCAGTGGTGGGAGACAGCTAGCCATCAGTGGCAATACCTTAGACCACACCACCATCAGGGCAGGCCGTCAGTGGTGGGAGATAGCTAGCCGTCAGTGGCAATATTTAGACCACACCGCCATCAGGGCAGGCCGTCAGTGGTGGGAGACAGCTAGCCATCAGTGGCAATACCTTAGACCACACCGCCATCAGGGCAGGCCGTCAGTGGTGGGAGACAGCTAGCCGTCAGTGGCAATGCCTTAGACCACACCGCCATCAGGACAGGCTGTCAGTGGTGGGAGACAGCTAGCCGTCAGTGGCAATGCCTTAGACCACACCGCCATCAGGGCAGGCCGTCAGTGGTGGGAGACAGCTAGCCGTCAGTGGCAATGCCTTAGACCACACCGCCATCAGGACAGGCCGTCAGTGGTGGGAGACAGCTAGCCGTCAGTGGCAATGCCTTAGACCACACCGCCATCAGGGCAGGCCGTCAGTGGTGGGAGACAGCTAGCCGTCAGTGGCAATGCCTTAGACCACACCGCCATCAGGGCAGGCCGTCAGTGGTGGGAGACAGCTAGCCGTCAGTGGCAATGCCTTAGACCACACCGCCATCAGGACAGGCCGTCAGTGGTGGGAGACCTCGGACTGGCGATCAAAGACCATTGGTTTAGTGGGCTCTTCATTTTTCACCTGATAAGAAATTCTGTTCTCCTTTGATGGAGCCAGATTGTGTTTTCTTCTCAGGCAGGGCCAGGATTTTTTTCCTCTGGCAGAGCCAGATTTTTTTTTGGGACAGAATACGGACTAAATAGTTTTTTCACGAAGACACCGTTGTTTCAATAGTGATTTTATTGTTCGTGAGGATTATTCACAATGATTCTTCCATTCAAATAGCGCTTTAATATTTATAGCGATATCGCCCCAGAGGCCCTTGGCTTGTGATGCTCTGAGATGCATTCGCAGGCACTCCTGGCACTTTAAATTCTAAATTTTAATGATTTGCCTATGAAGAACTTAAATTCATTTCTTGTAACTAATATACCTGGCACTTAAAATTGTCTATTGGAGAATTACTGTTGCCGAGCAGCTATGGTGCTGGGAACCCACTGGCGGTCTGGTGTCTTCTCAAGGCCCTAGACGCCAAAGGGTTCTTGGGGCTATGAAATGCATTCTTGGATATTTCTGGCACTTTGATTTTGTTTCAAAGAATTTGATTTACCCCAAGCCACTTCAGTCCAGGTCTGCCAAGGAAGAAACACTGCCATTGCAACCCCCTGATTACCGTGCTGCCATTAATACTTTATAGCAACACTATAAATCCTTGCGGTAGCTTTTGGGAGTAGTATATATTGTTCTGTTTGTCCCCATCCCTGCCTTGTGATAATTCAGCTTATAATAGTATATAATGCCTGAAAGATCCTCTGATGAGGAATATATCAAGCATCGCAAAAGTACCTTTCCAGCAGGGGGTAAAATGAACTGAAAAAGCAACCATGACGAGCTCCTATATACGATTATGAACCGGGTATCTTTACAAATGTGGAGGAAAGATCTGTAGAGACGGAAGCCTATCACATTTTTTTTTAGATACGGTAGTTCTACTTTTATGATCATTTCTTTTCGTTTTGTGTTGGAAATTTTAGATTCTGTTACTTTTAAATAAAGTTAAAATTGGAATGAAATATAGAAGCCTTCCCTCCGACACACTCTTAACTATTGCTATGCCAAATTTCAAACAGATTTGTTAACTTTTGATAACCAAAATGCGTGTATTAATCGACCAGTGAAGATCGATAGAGTGAAAAGTATGGGGCGCCGTTTGTAACATCCATACTTTTGTTGACAGAAGCAACTTTTTTCAATACAGAAGTACTTTTGTCAGACAAAAGTATTTTTTGTCTAAGACAAAAGTACTTTTGTCTGACAAAAGTTACTTTTGTCAGACAGAAGCACTGTTGTCGTAGACAAAATTACTTTTTTCAGACAAAAGTAACTTTTGTCAGACAAAAATAACTTTTGTTGGACAAAAGTACTTTTGTCGGAACAAAAGTACTTTTGTCGGAACAAAAGTACTTTTGTCGGAACAAAAGTACTTTTGTGTTACACATGGCTTAACAACTCGCCAAATGTCACATATATATAGACTTCTGTCTTGACAAAATTTGCTTCAAAACTATGGACTTTTTGTTGACAAAAGTATGGATGTTACAAACGGCGTCTTGGGGCGCCGTTTGTAACATCCACACTTTTGCTGACAGAAGTAAATTTTGTCAAGACAGAAGTACTTTTGTCCAACAAAAGTTACTTTTGTCTGAGAAAAGTAATCTTGTCTAAGAAAAAAGTAGTTTTGTCTGACAAAAGTTACTTTTGTCAGACAAAAGTAGTTTTGTCGTAGACAAAAGTAACTTTTGTCAGGACAAAACTACTTTTGTGTTACACATGGCGTAACCACTCGCCAAATGTCACATCTTAGACTTCTGTCTCGACAAAATTGCTTTTGTCGACAAAGGTATGGATGTTACAAACGGCGCCCCATAGAAAAGCATCAGAAACCGTTCCTGCTCGAGTTTAAGCCTATGGGAGCTTCAGCAATAATTGCTCTCTTACTCTTCACAGTGATGGCCTAAACATTCACAGTTGGTTTGAATATAAGGAAAAGGGTGTAGACTTAAACTTATACACACCAGATGGCCAAAGTGGGGTACTTCCGATCATGATACTATTTGCATTTTAGATTGGTGCCACCAATGGTCAGCTAAAGAAAATAACACCTACACTGTAGCTATAGTCATAAAGCAAAAGATAGATACCTAAGTAGAGAAGTCAGAATAACTAAGTTTCTCCATACACAGGCTACTTAAAGGGCAAATGCACCATCATGATGATTTAGGTTTGAAATGTGCCTATACGTGTCACCTTTCAAATAAGACCACCCGCAAGTCTGTCCTCCTCAGCACTCCTCATATATGGCTTATGAAAGTGAGTAAAAAACTGGCCTGAGTTTGGGCATAGATGCTGACATTACAGGGCAGGGCACAAATTTAAGCACCATTTTGATTGATCGAGAGATATCAGTGGCAAGAAGTGACTGCCAATGATATCTCTCGACTAATTAGGAGCAGGGCTGGCATTCACTTTCACGGCGAAAAATTGAAAATATTTTCATTGACTTCAAATTAATTCTAGTATTTACTTCATTCCCTTTCAGGCAATTCTGAATTTACTTAGACATGTCTGGTAGACATACAACTAACAGATGGTTGTCTTTGTAAAGCATCTTTTAATTAAAATTAGCATCCCACCTCCAGGTGTAAATGATGTATACATGGATAAACACCCCCCCCCCCCCCCTGTAGATGACGCCGCTTTACACAAAACACGATAACTCCCCCCGCCCCCATTTTTATTAATTTTTAGAATGATACTTATCCAACCAACTCTTATCATGCTTAAATAAAAGAAAAACAAAAAACTCGATAATGTCAGAGTGAATGCGCACCTTTATCGAGCACATTGCACCTTATAAATATTGGTCGCATTACCGCTTTTCTAGGAAGATGTTTTTAGATTAGTTGTGAATATCATTGACAATATTCCATTTAAACTATTGCGCTGCTCCATGAGTAGCGCAAACAATCTTTGACTTGGTTGGCTGCATCCTATTAGCTAGGAGCTGACACTGGCCGGCTTAATCAGAGCATTGCAGGCAGTGTCTCTACATTGCATGCGCCTGAACAAACCTGCGCAGGCTCGAGTTCATTTTTAATACGATGCGGGTCCAGATGGTCATTTAATGCTACAACAGGTCCCGGGGGGGGGGGGGGGGGGGGGGGGGCACTTGGGTATTTAGGGGGGTGCATACGTTCGTTATCAAAATTAAAAAATACCCCTAAAGCACTGATTTCTGGCCAAAAAGCACCCTTATTTTAATAAAACGCTGATTTTTTCCACTAAATAAACACCCCTTCTTTTATCAAAACACTGACATTGGATGAACGGGAACACGTATTTTAGCTTAAGATTTTATAATCCTCTGCTTGTTTAGCGGCAGCAAGTGGCGGCAGCAAACTCGGAAGCCCTGAGTCACTTCGGGAGTCACTCGGCGTCAGAGCCGCGTATATTTCGTGGATTGTAAGGGGATTTTGACCCCCAAACTTCGTACCTGGGTACAAAAAAGTACCCTTCTTTTACAAAATCGCGGACATGCGGAGGTCTTAAAAAAAGACCCCTTCTTCCGCGAAATACGTAACGAAGGTGCGGCCCCCCTCTGTACCTGAGTGCCCCCCCCCCCCCCCCCCCCCCGGGCAACAGGTAGTGTTGATATCAACCCAACTGGTGATTACACGAATATATTTACTTCCATATATGTACATTTTTACCTTATATGGCGAGCCATGTCTTATCGCATCATGATTACACGCACATGCGGAAGTGTTTTACACACGTATGACGCCATTTCAAAGAATCGATTCACTTTTCCGAGAAATTACGTCACGCAGGTTTTGGCCAATGAGAAGGCCGCATTACCGTGCGACACACGAGATCCCAATACTACAGTCGGCTGGGTGTGAATGAGCGAGCGCAATGTTCACGGTTTGGAGCTGGTTCAACTGAGGTTACCATGACAGATCAATGACTCGGCGAGGATATTTTCATTGGAGGTAGGCCCAAGAAGTTATGGCGCTTCGAGCAATATTTGGAGTAGACTTTTTTGAGGCCGGAGCAATACCGCAGTGCGCGCTCCCAGTCATCGTGATTTCAAACACTTGTTCCGTCGGTAGGCCCGTCATGACTGCATGCCTCTCTACAGTTTACAACAACCATGGCTCAATATGTCACGACTACCGCGCCACAATAAATTCATTTAGAAGGATGCTGGAAGGTACACCATTATCGCATCTTCTTATCCAGAGTACAACGCAGACTGAGTCTAGGTTGTTTCGTTTTAAGAGAATTTGCAGACACTGTCTGAGACAGAATAGATCTAGATAAGAAAAGTGGTATTTCACCAGACTATACCAGTTTTGCTGGACGGGATAAACTGTCACCCACCCTCATCCGTAAATTATTTCTCTATATAGGAGTTACCATGTCACACAGACCGATTGCTCTAAAAACTGGTCGAGGAATGAATATTCTGTCCAGATTCATACCTGTTAAAATGCTTTTGCAGTCGGATATGTATACATGTATATTTATATGGAATGGAGTGGAGAGGCACTACCCGATTGGTCGAGAAGGCGTTAAGATCTCATGATAGTTGGGTAAATTCCTGTTTACTGTAAAAAAAGTGTAAAAAAGTATCTTCAAAATAACTTTTATGCACTAGGTCGAATATTGTGCATTATTTTTTTGAATTCAATAATGCAAATTCGAAATTATAATATTGATAATAACCTCTCATTCTTCAAAATCGATATTTTTCTTTGGGCATTTTTGCTGGTATAAAGCAATTTAAAGCACTCTCGAGGATATACTTAAAGATAAATTTTGAGCAAAAATTGTCTAAATATTATATGTAATGCCAGAGATATATATAGACTAAGACTAAGACTTTAGTTAAAACTCCCTGGTAATGCCATTTACAAAGATGGCATGTTATTGGGTTAGTTTCTGGACCACAGTCGCTGAAAAGGGGTCTTTTTTCGGCGGGGTTCGCAAAGATGTTACCATATTGGTATCATTTTCCCATACTAGTATCTGCCTAGTAGGCATTGTAACATGGCATTAGATCATGTTGCCATAGTAACAAGGCATAATTATTATTAACGAAGCTTTGAAGAAATGATTTTGTGTACAAGTTTTCTTAAACGGGTTGTCGTCATGGCAACAGATTCACCACCTCAGGGTCTAAATATTGAAATAAATAAAGAATTTGTCGGCTCGTCTGACTTCGGTACTCGAGTTCTTGTGCGGTGAGTGCAGCTCTAGTTTAGGGGTTTAGTTTTTAATGTGTGGGTTTTTTAAAATGGTAGGTATTGTTTTCTGGTGTTTATACAAGAACATATTGCTTTCCAGTGAACTCCATAGATATCATACAGACTGTCTGCATGCTTCTCAGTCATAAACAAAATGACCGCCAGACTCCCAGCAACTGTTTTAAACTGTAATTGTCTTTTAAAATGGTAAACAACTAAAATTCTATGCTCTAATATTGATAGAGCCCATACCAGACGACCCTGTTGGGAAATACAATGAATAACAATTTAATATTGATTATGATGATGAAGATACTACTACTACTTCTACTCAATCACTACTTCTACTACTACTACTACTACTACTGCTGCTACTGCTACTGCTACTACTACTACTACTACTACTACTACTACTACTACTACTACTACTACTACTACTACTACAACTACTACTACTACTACTACTACTACTACTACTACTACTACTACTACTACTACTACTACTACTACTACTAGTCTATTACTGCTACTGCGGCTAGTAGTAGTAGTAGTAGTAGCAGTAGTGGTAGTAATAGTAATGATGATTATTTTAGAATTGATAATAATGATGACAATGATAATAGTAATAATAATGATAATAATAATATAATTACAATGATGATAATTATTATAACAATAATAATAACGATAATAGTAATGATATAAATAATAATAAAAATAACAATAATAATAACACTAATAATGATAATAATAATATTAATAGTGATAATGATAATAATAGTAGTAATAATAATGATGATAATAACAATAACAATAATAATAGTAGTAGTAGTAGTAGTAGTACTACTACTACTACTACTACTACTACTACTACTACTTCTACTACTAAAAATAACTAATAATAATAAAATGATAGTGATAATAATAAATAAACGTAAACGTTCCAAATAGTTACTCATTTTAAAAAAGCCTACAGATCAGTATATTATATGTCGTGATTGTCCTATACATTTTCTTTTAGCGAAGGAAAAATAAGCAAGTGTCTCACAATTTAACGGTAGCCACAGTGCTAGCCATCATGCATGTAAAGACGTGAAGGGATTATATAAATATATATATATATATATATATATATATATATATATATATATATATATATATATATATATATATATATATATATATATACGACACAGTTAGATATTTCAAAATGAATTGCTATGAACAGCGAGGGTTATAGTTGTTTTCGGACTGTCCGACTTTCGGACTGGAACTGTTTTTATCCAAGGAGTAACTTGGGCAGTATGTTGCAATGCAATTTATTTACATCGCTGTATGTCAACATAGAAAGTCACCTACGAGACTCTTGTCTTATATATGTACACGAAGTGCAACTGGCCGATTTCTGATTTTATTGCGATATTAAATTAACTTTTAAAACGACGCAAATTAGGTCATTTGACGTTTAATCATTGACTGGATACTTCTTTGATATTTTAAAAGTATAAGTTATTTATTTTGCTCATTGTTTTCAATTTTGATTTTTGATTTTATCATGATTAGTTCCTGTTTTTTTTGTTGCATTGTTCCTATTTTTTTCATTGTTCCTATTCAACTCTATTGAATGATGGTTTGGTGTATCTGGCTGTGGATGAATGGAACAGGAGACTGTTTTATCTCTGATGCTAGCAGGCGGAGGCGAGGCCGGCAGACACACGAGGAACCGTATCGCTCGGTAGGGATTTTGAAGGTCCAGAAGGTTGTTATTTGAATCCTACTGGCCTGAAAAGTCCCAACAGACGGTATTTTAATGCAGCATCACTCAACTGGTGAACTCAACATCGCAAGATATAAATGCTGGGGCTGGAATTCTAAAACGGAGCACCAACATAGTTTCTAGAAATGTGGTACATATATCATCGAGCATCATGAACTAATCGATTATGTTCATTAACGATAGAATTACTCTTGAAAGAGAAAACTACCTACACAACAATAGTAAATTCGAGATGGGTAGAGATGAGTCATCTACGAGTAAAGCTGTAAATGTCATACAAAAAATATCAAATCCAATTACTCATGGGAACTGTTTGTTATGTAAATTGTAAATTGACTCGCACCAACAGTTGTAATGTCATCGAGTTGGTCTTTGATCACACGAACGTTGTTTGTCCTAACACGAGTTTGACAGAATGTTTCCCATTCTAGTTTGAACTCAATTTATGTCGGAGAGAAGATGGTCGTGAAAATACCTAGGAAGTTACTTAGCATAATACAAATGAATGAGAAACAGGGCAGATATTATACTAACTTAGTTAGTATAATATCTGCCCTGTTTCTCATTCATTTGTATTATGCTAAGTGCAACAGTCGATTTTAGTTTACTGAGCCCATCAATGCTCGCAACAGCCAAACGTACCCTAACACTTTTGGTGAAATTACAAAGGCGAAAGCATAGTTGGGAAAATATTTGAAGGAGAAATGTTCATCAGAACACTAATAAAAAACTCTACTACAAGTATTTCGTAAACTTGTCCTTAATTTCCAAAATATTGTCAAAAGTATAGATTCAGACAACTTTGAGAAACAAGGCTCACGAAAAAGAGATTTGTGTCCATGTTTCGTGTACAATTCACGATTACTTATATAAATAAATATATATTGCTCATTATATGAATGAAGATGTCGTTTTATTGTGCTTGACCACGCTCTTAGTATTGGCTTTTTGGGGACCTTTATCAAGCCTTCTTCAGATAGTCCAGGCTCCACGGTTTCAAAAGATTCGAGTAGCCAATCGTGTATTACCAACACCCATGGTTTAGAAATCCCACCTGTTTCTAAAACTTCAGTATCCCCAATGGGCTACTATACTGATCTGCTGGGTTAACGGATACGTTTGACAATAACGTGGAAATTAAGAATGTCGCTACCAGTGCTCCAATGCACATTTCTCCTTCAAAATATTTTCCAACTATGCTTTCACGAGAAAGATTTCACACACACACACACACACACACACACACACACACATATATATATATATATATATATATATATATATATATATTTGGCTGATTTTGCTCGCTGCAAGCATTATTGGGTTTAGTATGTATTGCTTTATGGCATTGATTTTTGTGAAACAATCACAAGATTGATTTTCGCGGTTTGGCAGCACGAAGCATACTTATGGTGTTTAATCCATTCATACTCAAAAAGGCCAAAAGCAGTTAGACAATCTTGGTAAATTCTATCTGGCGAAAGCATAGTTAGGACAATATTTGAGGGAGAAATGTGTATGAGATCAATGCCACTTATGCCAGCAACATTCCTCCAAGCAGTTCATAGACTCATTCTTTATTGCCTAGTAATTGCCGAAAGTATCATAGATCCAGACGACAATTTATGAGTTGTGAAGTTCAACACATCTTTTATCAAACAAAGCGATTCCATATTGTGAGTCCACAAATCAGGAACCATGGAAAAGTTGAAAAGTGGTGAAGATTTGGGATTTAGGCGTTGTCTTCCAATGCTAAAGATTATGGAACATAGTTGCTATATATACTCAATAATATACTCTTCATACCCATGGGCAATTGATGTTTTAAATGGTAGGTTTTTTAGACTGGCTTCTAAATAGCCGTGTTCGTCTTTCTCATTGATGTACCAGACGAGTATGGTCACCCACCCACGCGCGCGCGCACACACACACACACACCCACACACACACACACACACACACACACACACACATATATATATATATATATATATATATATATATATATATATATATATATATATATATATATATATTATATATATATATATATATATATATATATTTATATATAAATGAGCATATTAAAGTGCTTCGACTAAAGTTGATGAGTTTGCAAAATACCTAAGCTTGTTATATGTGTTAGTTAACTCCAGGTACTTCTGGTTCTAAACATAGCCAATAATAAATCGTTGAATTTAGCAATATAAAAAATATCTAGATATAGCGTGAAAGACTCAAACCCAACGGCGACAGCAACTTTTAGCAAAATATTCCACAAGATATTGCTTCATTATCCAGCTATATCCATGGGTCAGACCATGTGGACAAAGGCTCTCTTGAACATCCCACGTAATGATGATACGTGTATATAGTATATACGCTGATAATAAATGTGCTGGTTTATGAACCCCTGCGGGAATGTTTAACGTACTACAACTGCTCACAGCAGCCAAAAACAGTCTGACAAGGTTGATGAAATCTTTCAGGCAAAAACAGTTTTGAATGAATATTTGAAGAAGAAATGTTATTCAAAACATTACCAAGAACTCTCCATTAAATATTTTGTAAAATCGTTCTTAATTCTCGAAATATTACCAAAAGTATCATAGATCTTGATGACAATTTCTATTAAGTGTTAATTGATTGATTGAAACTGGTATCACATTTACAGCCTCTTTTTACTATCATTGGTATGTATCGAGGAGTGGTAGTATGTGCTAATAAATGTCTTAGGTGAGGAAGCGCAGTGATATCATGTCGGTGATATGTGTGACCTAAGGTTATGTACACCCACGAAGGTATATCTCTGAGCATGTTTAAAATAAGATAAACAACTAAAGTGAAACTGAAACACATTCACACTGCATAAGCCTCCAACTACTTGTCCAGGTTGATTATATGAGATACACTTGACTCCTACCTACTTATGACAACCGTAGATGTCGTGACTTAGGACGTAAAGTAACGAGAGTAAATGTTCCACCGCCATGCTGATCACTTTGTACACCTCCATCCTTTCAGGTGGTTCCAAGTTGTGATTGGTTAAATCGGTCATGATTAGAATTCTCCCCTCCCTCCTCCCAAACAGTCTAGTCCCTGTGGTACATTTGGAAATAACGTCGGAAAAAGAATGAAAACCTAACATTTAAAAGTTAAAACTTTCTATATGATGAGCATTCAAACTTTATTAACATTTTTTAGAAAGATAAACCAGAAAAAATAGTCAGTGCTGTTTGGGTTGCAGCATGCATGAAAGGATTTACCCTAACTAAATCCACTATTCAGCAGTTGATGAGGTGACCTGATTGTACTTGCGCCATGATGCGTGGAATGCGCCACCTACGGCCACGACGCACACTGTTTACTTCGCGTGAAGGACAGATGAAATGGCGTTCCTGTGGCAAAAATTACGATTCTTAAAAACAAAATATATAAATAATATAAATAATTAAATTAAAACTCAAAAACATCCTCACATACATTATTTTGATGTTTTACATGAGATTATAAATTGTCGATGCATACTTGTCAACTCGTGATGCCTTACCCCAAGTTAGCTGTCTCCTGATGGGATTCCGGGTCGGCTAATTTAGAGAAAACCTCGGCCACTATGATTATCATTTGCTAAAATAGCTCACATGGCCTACTGCTAACTGTGGGCTGACGTAATAACCTGCCACTCGGGGCCTGAATTGGAACTATAGAAAGTACCGTGAAGATGACCCAACAGACAACCGTAAGAATTTTCCTAATATGCCTTATATATATATATATATATATATATATATCAGCGTTCGCGTAGACGGCGTCACCAATGCCCAAATCCGCAGTGTTTGGGCAAAGGACGCGAAAAATCATGACCTCTGCGTCCAAGAGGGACGCAGGATTTTCCCCCCTGACACCACCTAATATATTGCACTTACCTGCACGAAAATACGCCGTTGAATTGGCGTGACAGCTTCAGTGGACGTATTTTTCTTCTTGGCCATTCCAACGTGTTTGTAAACAAACACGCCGGCGGCCATTTTAAATGCATCTCGCACGATCGTCTCGCGGGAGATTGCGTGATTTTGACGTCATGGGGCCTGTCAGTCATCACAAAAGGGAAGTCCCAAACACGTTCTTGTCACACACGAACCAATCAGACGGTTGATCGATCGTGTGTGACTGACGTCGGACTCGTGCAGAGGTGTTGCCTTCAGGCAATTTCACTGCCTTTTCTTCAAATAAAATCAACATTACTTAGCCAAGTAAAATGAAAAAAAGAGGTTTTGAAATAAAAATACATCAATTGATGGAAAACATATGTGAATTGGTTATTTCCCTGCCCCCAAAACAAAATAAACACATTTTTAAAGATACCAAACCATACCAAATATGGTATCTTTGAAATATGCTAATAAATACAAATGAAAAGATAAACAATTGAATAAAAACAATGATTTCCAGGTGAAAAAAGTGCAAAAAAAAAGAAAAAGAAGCCAATGTGAACAATTCTTTTTTGGTTTATTGTGCAGTTGGGGATATCTTATAAATCTAAACTATTGTTGAAAATTATGTTTAAAAAATGATGATCAGGGCTTTTGACCTCAAAATGGCAGACAACAGCCCTACAAAAAATGGTCTCTCAACTTCAGCTAATAAAAAAAAGAGGAAATTTAATCATGACTGGCTCAAGCAGGAGGGATGGCAATGGTTAAGGTACGACAGTGGAAAGGAAGCCATGTTTTGCGATTTGTGCATAAAATACAAGAAAGGGAACAGTTATTGTACAGGGTGCAAAGATTTTCAAAAATCAAGCATTGACCGCCACTCCACCAGTGAAGGTCATAAATCTTCATTGGCTTCAAAAAAACACGCCGTTTACTGGGAGAGGAGTGCGGCAAATGCAGAGAAGTCTTCCAATGATGGGCTTATCCCACAAATGAGAACAGTCAAATACATTGCCGAGCAAAATCTGTCCCTGGCAACATATAGGAGCTTAATAGATCTTCAACAGCAGAATGGGGCTAACATTCCTTCCCCCTACACCCACCACCAGCCGGTTGAGGAAATGCTAGAGGCTATATCAAACTCCATACAAGATGAAATTCGACAAGATACAAAGGATGCCAAATTTGTGGGGATTATGGTAGACGAAAGCGTGGACATCGCGGTGTTCAAGAAACTAGTCATTTACACACAGGTGGTGGTCAACGGGAGGGTCAGAGTTTTCTTTGCCGCCAACAAGAACGTGGAGGATGGCCGCGCAGACACCATTGTTGCAGCCTTACAGGTAATTGAAAAAAAAAAAAGACTTGCACCTAGTTATCAATGCTTTTTATTAATTTTCTTTTGGAAAAAACTGACAGGGCCCGCTCTTGTGAATGGGGGGCCTACCAGACACACCAGAGTGCTGCCCATTTTTTTTTTTTAATTTCAAATAAAAAAAGTAGCTGACAGGGCCTGTTCTTGTAAATAGGTGGCCTACCAGACACACCAGAGTGCTGCCCATTTTTTTTTTAATTTCAAATAAAAAAAGTAGCTGACAGGGCCTGTTCTTGTGAATAGGTGTCCTGCCAGACACACCAGAGTGCTGTCCATTTTTTTAGAATTAAATTCTTTTTTTGATTAATTGATACAAAAATTCTCTTCGCGTCCAAACCATAGTAGTAGTGTATCATTACATTTACATAAGTGCTATTTAAATTGTTATCATTATTAATCTGCTGGTTTCTCTCTGTCATTCTTGTTACTTTTGGCTCAAAAAACATCAATTTTGGTGCGTAACACTAAAAACATATCATTTATGCATTGTTTCTTTCATTTCATTGTAGGATTACCTGCAGGAAAACAATATCCCGTACCACAAGGTTGTGGGCCTAGGTACTGATGGTGCATCCGTCATGATGGGAAAACACAACGGAGTTGGAGTCCAATTAAGTAGAGAATGTGACCTACTCATCCACATCCATTGTTGTGCGCATCGCCTTGCCCTAGCAGTATCCCAAAGTGCTAAAGGGATCCCTGAACTGGCCGCCTATCAGGACACAGTGCGGAATATCTATTTCTACTTCGAGAATTCTGCCATCAGGTACAGGCACCAACATAAGTACTAGTCTGCTTGCCCTGGCAAGTGAATTTTTGTAAAAAAATATCTTTTGGGCAAGTATACTCTACTTCCCACTTGCCCGAATGGTCGAACAGATTTTCTAACAATACTACACATTTTTATATAGAAAAAGACCAGAAATATGCTAACAATGCAAAAAAACTTAAAAGAAAATGATTTTCAAGTCAATAAATCAATGATGAATAATATATACCATTCTAGCATATGTTATAACTTATTTCGGGCAAGCCAAACAATTGGATCGGGCAAGTGAAAATCATTAACTGCTTGCCCGGCATGGTAAGTTAGTTCTGAAACTTATGTATGCGGCTAACATTCAACATGTTTGATTACGTTGTTTGTTTTCAATTTATAATCTAGTTTATATTTCAAAAAAGTACTTCCAATAAATCTGTAAAAGCCTTTTCCGGTTAATCGCAAAAAAAATATTATGTCAATTGTTTTGTCAATCAATCGATTGTACAGTAAACATTTTGTTTGCCATATTTAGCCAAAACACATAGAATTTTTGAATCGAAAAAGAGAATGTCAATGCTCGAAACGATAACAAATGGATGTCAATGACTATTTTGTGTTGCATTGTTGTTCCCTTTTACTAAACAATTTTTCAAGAAATGGCCTCCTACTTATTTTTAACCCTTATGCTGCTGGTGGCTAATTTCCCAATACAAAATCATCCAAAACTTTATGAAGGGCTGAAATCATGGCACATAGGTACTCATCTGGTAGTACTCCTGTAAGAGCTGTCCAATAGATACCAACATAACATGGTTTTAATTTTTTTCTAAATCTTTTAATATTCCAGATACAACAAGCTTCGTGCCATACAGGATGTCCTGGAATCACCAGTCGCACTGAAGCAACCCCATTCTGTCCGCTGGCTCTCTCTGGACCAAGCAGTGCAGGCAGTCTACTCCACCTGGCCAGCTCTGGTGTCGAGTCTCGGCCAGGAAGCTGTACAGGGAAACCCAACTGCAGATGGTCTAGCAAAGAAGGCGGAAACATACACCTTTTTGGCCTACACTAGCATGCTGTGCGACATCCTTCCGATCTTTTCGAAACTTAGCAAGGTCTTCCAGACATCAGATCTGAATATGGATATGGTAACTTCAACTCTTGCCAGCACAAGGTTGACCCTGGAAAGTATGATTCTGGACAGGCGTTCACTCCCGCTGTATTGCAGCCTTTATAACAAGCCAGCAGTGAATAATGAAATAACTTTTGAAGGGATTCAGTTGAAACGTTCCGAGGACATGATGCGACGCTGCGAGGAGAAGAAGAACCTTCTTGTGACCGACCTGCTTGCGAACCTCGAACGTCGCTTTCCTGAAGATGGAATGGCTTCCCTGTCACAACTCTTCTCCATCCTTAGCCCGACTTCACTTCGAGCAGTGCCTGCAGAAGAAATTGTCCCATTTGGACTGGATGCACTCACTGCAATTTCTGATAAGTTTGAGGCTGCCCAACACCAGTTTGATTTCAACCGGCAACGGGCACAGCACGACTTCCTGATGTACAAACACCATGCTCGCAACAGTCCTGCCCACTTCACGTTTGCTGACTTTGTCGCTGACCTATGCACTCGCTACAAGGATGAGTATCCAGATTTTGCACTCCTTGCTGAATACCTCATGTCAGTACCGCTCAATTCTGCAAGCTGCGAGAGGGGCTTTAGCGCACAGAATCTGACAAAGACCAAGAACAGGAATCGTCTAACAGAGGATCGGCTGGATCAACTTATGCGCATCAGCATCAACGGACCACATATGGCAAGATTCGATTATGTGGATGCAGCCCGTAACTTCCGCCTCATCAAGAAACGTAGGAGGTAGAAAAGTGGTTCAAACTAGTTCTAACAGGATAAAACACCATTGATTGCTTTTCACAAAGTCATGATGGTTTTTTCATAAATTGAGATTTATGGTGTATGACATTGAAAAGGCTTTTAACCCTTAATTGTGCTGCTAGTAATTAGTTAATCATACCATTACAAAATTATGCAAAAAACCTGAAAAATGACTGAAACCCTGACACATGGGTACTAATCTGAGATTACTCAGTGGAAGCTATCTAACGGTGCATAAATAAAAACATTGAGTACAAGACATTAAGGCAGCCAATCTCTGTTAAAATTGAGTCGGACATTCTACATCTAAAGATTTCAAGAGAAATTTGGAATCGGTCACTGTTTTCGAAAACAGCATATATAGCCCTTAAAAATTGTAGATATAATTTAACTATGAAGTCATGTTTTCTATATATTGTTGTTTTGATATTTGAGGCAGTCCAGTTAACATGTCCTTTTTATGGAATTTATTACTTTTTTTAAACTTTTTAAATTTGTTTTAATGAACCCAGAAACTATGAGGGAGTAAGATTGGTCGGTAAGTCGACGTGACAATGTCCTGTGTAACACTTATGTTTTTTTTAGAAAACTTAAATTTTTACTTATATCAACAAGTAAAAAAAGAAAATAACTATGTCATGACTAAACCAATTGGTTTGGGCAATATGTCAAGCAGCTTTAATGACTTTATTTTTTTCACTGGTTGAAATATGCAGTTAGAAACACAATTAGTGTTATAGGATCAGCTAGTAAGTCAACTTTTGCATTTAATTGAATTTTTTTTCCAGTAAAAAAGATAGTACAGAGAAGCGATAATCTTTGAAGAATACATGAGTGTGTTTTATGTGGTCTAGAGCTAGATATAACTCCTAAAGCAATGCTAGGGCATCAATGGACAAATTGTCCCATGTAACATTGTCCTATGTAACATGTGACTTTTCAGTAAAACTCAATTTCTCTCCTGAAGTCCACAAATAAAACAAAAAGCAAACTGTACCATGAGAAAGCCAAGTTATTAAAGAATCTGTTAAACTAAGTTTAATAAATGTAATGTTTATAAGCGCGAAGAAATTTCAAGTTTAAGAACACTATAAGAAAATCATGTCGCACTGCGTCATGTGTAACACAGCAGTGTTTTTTGTTGATACCTCCTACAATTATAAATAAATTCTAGCAGGAGTTGAAAAGTTTGAATTTGCTGAATATGATGTTTGTATTGCATGAATTTGGATGAATAAAAGTATTTTGGTTATAGAGTTAAATTGTGTTGAAATCTCATATTGTCCTGTGTAACATAGACAAATTACTGCGGAATGCCCCTGGCCTGGCATTTAAGCCTGTCCTAGAAAATATGCTTTCACTCGATAGCACCATGTTCTACTTGATTTAAAATTAATTATTATAAAACATGCACTTCTTAAGGGCAAGTGAAAGTTAATGTTGTGCCCTGGTGTGCTTTTGAAACTTGTTGAGATTCGGTCAAGATAAACAGCATCAAACTGTTCAATTCATCCTAATATTTTTTGTGATCATTTATCTGCAAAGAAGAATACATATGCTGAAATAAATACAACTATTTCCATCATTTCACCATCTCTTTAATGCTTCTATAATAAACTGACAGAGACGGACCCCTCAGCAGTGCTGACTAGTGAATCCCATGGTAAATGAGTGGCATCCATGCAAATGATGATGATGATGATAATCAATTTAGGGGGGGGGGGGGTGCAATAAGGTATAGTTTTAGTACCACACCAGAGAAAAGAAAGGTTCTAAAAGCTAAGCCACAATAAGAAATAAAGCCACTAGACTACCATTATTACATAGGCTATGTTACAAGCCGTCATCCATGCCCATGAAATACAGCATGTGTTAATTTCAAACCATGCTGGGGATTCAGAGGGGGCAGAAATGATCATCCTTGGAATTTTAGTGGTATTGTTAAGGATGATAATTCCTGACTCATTATGCCAGAATTTGAACATTGTTTCAACCATTGCAGAGCTCTGCAAATTCTTTATAATGTTTGGTGGAAGTATGTTATTCCATAACCAGTGCAGCAAGACAAGCAGGTAAGATATTTGGCAGAAGTTTGCAATATGACAACATTGGTGCTAGACAAGCAGGTAAGTACAACAGCAAACAAAAAATACAACCTCTTTCCCTCCCACTTTGATACCATTACATGAGATTCTTAGAATTTTTTGTTGTCCATCAACCAAACATTTAATTAAGCAAGTTCCTCGCTGAGCTTTTGTTCAATATCAATGATGTTTTTCCCTCTGATCAAAAAAGTCATTTTCTTTTGGCAATTCCCTGTAAAAACATTATTTTTGGTTGTCAAAATCAAACCTAAAATGCTCCAGAATGCACCAAAGAGCACATAAAAATCCAAAATGTTTGACTAGAAAAGATTCAGAATAGACATGTGCAACAAATATATCATGAATCATGATATATTTTTTGCACATGTCTGGACCTGAAATTGAATGCAAGACATAAACAGGATAAAGGGGTGAGTCACATTTTTTAACCATTTTCTTTCAGAAATGCAGCTAAAAAATGGCAACTTTTTCATCTAAATATTTCAAGTATTTCATGCTCAGAATGCACCAGAATGCACCACAGAGCATCTAGAATTCAAAAATTTCCTGGGGGGGCATGCCCCCAGACCCCCTTAGCAGGGACTTCGCGCCTTCGGCGCTCGTGGTGCGCGCGCGATGCGCGCACACCGCTGGGACTCACATTTCTCAAAGTTTAAAATTTATAGGGCTGCAGCATATTTTACTCCTAGCGCTAACACTGTATATATATATATATATATATATATATATATACTGACTATGCATAAGCATAAAAGATACGATACAAACAATAGGAACAAAAAAGAACATAGAAACAGAGGTAAATATACTAAGAGAAGTGCATAGGACGCACTGCAAATGCACAGACCAGATTAAGTCTGGCCAGAAAGGGCAACATGGAAATAGGGAAGACCCCAACAAAAAAGAAAAATACAAAATCACATGCAAAGATACAGTAACTATTGCAGGGTCCTTAAACTTGGCGTAAGTCTGTGCCTATGTTAACCGTCCAGGAGATAGATAGTGGGAATCAACCTATCCCTTCTCTAATTCTCTCCAATACATGCTGTCAGATTGTTGACAGGTGTGGCCAATATCTTGCTTCTATCAGGACTTTTCACATCTTAAATCAAATGTCAATCATAAGTATATGGCAATGAAAGATATTGTAATTCATGTATAATGTATATACGTTATATGAATATAAACGAATATGGATTATACATCGATCTTTAAAAAAGACTTCTCAACACGTACATAAATGTATTGATAAGAACTTCTGAGAAGAAGACTTCTCAGCACTGACATAAATGTATTGATAAGAACTTCATGTCTGCGATTGCATACTTGTCCGATGAAAGCATGGAACCTGTGAGATTGAGCACCTTGAGACCTGAGCAACTATCTGACGTTCATATTTGACAGTGTACACATCCTGTAACCATAACAAATGGGACTGAGAAGGTATACACACGATCAATGGGGTGTTTACGTTTCTATGGTCTTTACTTTCGAATATCTCACTGTAATATCTCAATGGAATCGTAACATATCAAATCGCGTAATGAAATACTATGGCCATATCCAAAACTATTAAAGATAGAAAAGTATTTTTTATCATCAGCCTTTATCGTATATCCTTAATTTGATATGGTATATTTATATGCCAAAGTCTGTAAAGTCAGATACTCGAATAAAAGAAAATAATACTGACCGAAAGATATCCCCCTCAAAACAACAACAGCACCAATACTAACAACAACAACAACAACAAGTGTTGGAATTTTTTGATTATTGCTATTTTACTAATTAAGTTTTCGCTTTCGTGGTTTTTGGAAAGTTTTGTGAAACATGGCCACATTTATAATGCGTGGCTGTGCACAGTACAGAAAAAACATTTCGAATAGTAGCGTAGTGGATGTCCACAGCTAGTATTGGCTGGCAATGACTGGGCCAGTCTAGAGGTGTAGACTGTCATTCACTGGCATGCCTATTAGACTACCTACAAGACTTCAATGTGTATTCGATAACATCCACCTTTGATCGATGTATAAATCAATGCCTTTATTTTCACTAGAAGTAGTCTACTGCTACTTATTTAGTTCAGACAGTTGCCACACGAGGACCTCATACACGCAGACTCTCCCCACTCTAGCACGATTTTAGTGTCTCAATTTATAATATATTGTTTCAAATCAACTCTTTCATTTTTAAATATACTTGACCTATGACTTTAGCACATCTAAGATTTTAATTTTGATAATATAAGGTAGTAAAACTTTTATATTTGGTAACTCGATTTTAATTGATTTATATTCAACAGTCACTGCAGTATTGTTTACGCGAAGATAAAGTCATGTATACATTAGTGATACTTTCCCAGTAATTTTAAGCCTGGGAATAAGGTTAGTGTAATACTAAATTTACCCCTACCCACACGACATCTTCTCTGGTGGAAACTTCCTGTGAAAATCTCCCTCTCACCCTGAACATCTTCCCCGGGTATGATTTTATGTAAGCAATAATACTGTATTTATTTATACAGAAATATAATGTATACTACGTCATAATCTGAAATATAACGTACTTATTCCTACTCGGGGACCAATGTTTGGTTGTGTGTGGTTTAACCCAGACCAGGCCAACATATGTTTCCTAAGACTGTCTATTAAACAATGGAAGTATCCAGGATGAACTGAGACTCGGTATTCTGACATGCCGCTTCACAGTGGCAGGTGTCGCTTCAGGTAGTGTAGGGTTACCTGTGAGCATCTCAGGGGTTACTGGCCAAAGCCAGTGATTACATGCCCTGTCAGTCCTACTTATGGCGCCACGACCACACCCTCTCACACTGCTGGTACAGTTGCACACGGCTTAGCGGTATCAGTATCACTACAGTAGCGACGGCAGCTTATCTGATTACCTGCACATAGACTAGCTCCTAGTCTGTCATTTTATTAAATAATACTTCTCTCCGTTATGTCGGAGATATGTAGCAATGTCGACATATCTCTGGTTCTGGTGTCTAGCCTGATGTTAGTTCCTGCGGCTGACCATCGATGGCGCCAAGGAAGGTAACACTGATTAGCCAAGATCCAGAAGGACTCAATTCTAGAAGGGAAATTGTGCATTGAGCATGTAATATTTTGATGGAAAACGCGAAGTTGTGCGGCGAAAAGGCGCCAGTGACCGCATGTCAATGGCTGTTATAGTTCTATATCAATATACTGTATTGATAACTGGAACAATTGAGCTGTTGTTGTAGGAACTTTTTCTTCCTACGTAGCACGGCTATGACCAACATACAGGGCGCCTAAACACTAACGAAGCCAAGGATTCAACATTTCACTGACAGACGATCATAATAGAATGATTATAAGTGTGTAGAAAACGCACTGTCGGGTTATTTGTGTGGTCACGTGATCACTGCCTCTCCCCAGGCTACTCTAAGTATCTAAACAGGAAATGAATAAGCGCAAATAAAACGATGGGCTGGTGGCCAGAGGCCACAAAACAATCAAAGAATTGGCGCACGCACGTCAAGCAATTGGAATAATCTTATTGTGTGGCCACCTGGTGAGTGTAGGTGACAGACTTCAATTCATAACTGAATCAGGAAAGACGCGGTTAAATAAATATACATAAGAAAGTAAAACAACGCTTGGCCCTAGGCTTCGCGTATCTTTACATTGTTCGCCCTGTAATGTAGCCCTAGATTTTAGGCTGTTTTAGCTATATATCTAGGCAAACGTAGAGTCAGATACTTCAGTCTATCATTATACGTGCCCATAAAGATACCAGTCTCTAGTCTGATTCCTCACTGAAATATCATGAGTAGTCAACTTTAGACAACCCTGATGTTTCTTTAAACGTTACAAGTTTCGGAATGTTGTAGGATATTTGGAACATTACAAAGACGGCAATATCTAAGAAACTATTTAAGGAAATGAAAATAACCATTAACGTTACAGAACATTTTTATGTATTGTTTATTGCTTATGCGTACCCTCATCTAGTGTTTCTATAGAATATTCTAAGATATTGATACACTTAGAATTATATTTGCCGCATACATGGGAAATTCCTGACAGACCTATATTCATAAGGTGTGGTGATGGTGAGCCGTGGAGTGAATCAATGCTAATAACACTTAGGCATCTAAAATGTACAATTTTGTTGCTAACTTTCAACTCATCAAGTAAAGCATTATTTGAAAATAAAATACATTAAACTAAATAGAAATAACAACTCTCAATCACATGTTTATTTGACGTAGTAGAGAGCGAACGACATACTTCAAGAAAAATCTGGGAAATTATTCTACTTTGATTGTTGATTTGATTTGATTTTATTCGGTCTAGTACGATGTGTAATTACATAGCATTTGGCATACAAACAATCATAAATAAAGGTGACTAGTTGGAGTGTCATTTGCCATGTAATAGAATTCTAACCAGACACAGGATATATACACTAAAAGTTAGAAACTTATTTCCATAGTGGTCGACTTAGTGTTGACTTGCTGTATGTGTTTGTTTACCTTTTATCAGACGGAATCGAATGATGTAGGTTCGGGGGATTAATAAACTGTTATATTTTACTCAGAAATAAACAAAATAAAGGTGGAATTCAATAGACCACTCACATAAGTATTTCGAACAATTCCCAAATATAGCAGTTTATTTACTTTGCCTCGCTAATCAAAGTACTGCATTAAGCATGGGGTACCCATTCTCTGTCCAATGTATAGGTATTCCGCCCAAACATACAACGTGGTCTCACATCTGTCACTAGGTGTCATCTTGCTGTCTTTATGGAGTTCTTACAGCTAAAGTCAGGAGTTCAGAGGATGATCAATCTAATCCTATTATCTGTCGGACTTAATCCCACATTGATTAGCAGAGATAATTGATCAAAATGCAGTGGCTTAATTCCTGGCTCTGCAGGAGTTCTTTAAGACATAGGTAGCCTACGTGTATATAATAAGGCGCATCACTACTAGCGACACGTTCATCTGGGCACCTGCCCTCCTCGTGGACGGAAGGTCCAGTAATACTGACCACCGCTAGTCAGCTGGGCCATCTCTCAGTTCCTAGAGAGATGTCTACATATCTCTGGTTCCTTTACTGAAGATTAGATCTATGTCCTGCAGCATTGGTGGATGGCCACAAAAGATTAGCCTCCTCTCGGCCACAGAATGGAGAGTTTGGAGGAACAGCTTCGGAGTGACCATCCTAGACGGGTTCTACCGGTCAGCGCTACTGACCAGTGGTCATCATAGGAAATGTCTCTCCGGGAGAGTGGCGGTGATTGGAGAAGGTGATACGTATTTCTACTACCAGGTAAGTTGGTACATCTCAGATTGAGGTAGAATGTTTCAATTCATACATTGACCGATAAAAACTGGCTTTCAACTCTCTTCGACGCGATGCCACTACATTTACTTCTTGCAATCCCGTTAAATGTCACATAACACGTATTGTCACCCAAATTCTGGTAATAAAACATAAAATTGTGCCTACCTTACTCAAAGGTTGATTTGTTTGGTATTTTTGCCAAACTCTTGAAGATGTGTGAACTAAGTATAATAATTATCGCTTAGGGGAAAATGTGGGTTAGCGATACACATGAAAATTAATTATAAATTATAAGGATTTAAAACTAGCTATTTTGATTATTGGGAATTCAGAAAAGATACATCAACGTTAATTGCAATATGTTATACCAATCACCCAGCCGGCCTGAGTATTCTTTATATTATTAACATTCACATCATAAAGCGGGTAATATGTATAGGTTAGAGGACGGAAAGAGTGTTTTATGTATAGGTTAGAGGACGGAAAGAGTGTTTTATGGAAATTAAACCACGAGCGTTAGCGAGTTGGTTTGATGAACATAAAACATGAGTGAAGTACTCTAACACATTTAGCACTCAGTGTCCACTACAATGCTGGCTTCTGATTGGTCTAGCCGGACCAACTGTTTGTTTTTGCCCTATTTTATTACTGTGAATTCTCATAGTAATACAATGGGTCTCTGTGGATTCTCATAGAGTACTCTTGCAGTATTTTATGAAAAATAGAGCACTGCAATGCTGGCTTCTGATTGGTCCTAACCGCCTAGCTGTGTGCTAAGGAAATTAAACCACGAGCGTTAGCGAGTTGGTTTGATGAACATAAAACACGAGTGAAGTACACTAACACATTTAGCACTCAGTGTCCACTACAATGCTGGCTTCTGATTGGTCTAGCCTGATCAACTGTTTGTTTTTCCCTATTTTATTACTGTGAATTCTCATAGTAATACAATGGGTCTCTGTGGATTCTCATAGAGTACTCTTGCAGTATTTTATGAAAAATAGAGCACTGCAATGCTGGCTTCTGATTGGTCCAAACCGCCTAGCTGTGTGCTAAATAAGTTTAAAGAGGGGATATATTAATTTGTGACTTTTTAAAAAAGTCTATCTAAATATGGTAATATAAGGTGATATCAAAATGTTTATCCGACCACATTTACCATGTTTTATAGCATTAGTGCTCATTCTACTGGGGGGTACCTAGGCCGAAAGAGGATATGTGCCTGTGATTTGTTTTAAAAGTATGTTCTGAATGTGACAGCAAATGTACCATTTCTGCACTTTCTTTATAGTATTTATACCCAGGGGATTTTTAAAGTTGAAGGAGCATGGTTTCTTTTAGAAGTGCAGTATGTCTTCATGGTGATGTCACAATGTATCTCCGACCATTTTCTAGTTCACTGGAAGATTTTCACAGATACAGCTCCTCTTCGGGGTGTAACCACAGTATTATGCCCTGCTCACCTTTTAAGTGGAGACATGCTTTCTGTGTTCTGACTACTTCAAAGGGAACATCCTTTCAATCTTTTTATTTTACTACTGATTCTTAATGAATTTCGGCGTGTGTGTTTGTGTGCTTATCAACTGCATCGTTTCAAATATAAATACACATAAGAAGTTAATTAAGAATATAAACAATTGCTATATACAAAATTATACGTGAATACAAAGAATACGTCTAAACTCACATTGCCTGTGTACAATGAACAGAGATTCAAAAGACACTTCCAATTTTATAATTTACAAAGATGCAGTTTCCTATGAAGAGAAAAGTGATCGGTATTCGTTGCTTTAACAATTATTGCTCGCATCGGCCGAAGGCATCTTGATAATTTCGATAAAATTCTCTCAGGCAATAGCTAAACTGGGAGATTATTTACAGTAGAAATGCAAACACTAATACAATAACTCTCCTTCAAATCATTCTTAATTCTAGGGTTATTGTGAATAGCACTTATATCAGAACGACACGATCTAGAAGAGCACCCACCTATGAAAGGGTTGACATTAAGAATTAACGTCAACGTGACGAAAAGTGTCACGATCTTAAAAGGATATCACAGCGACGGGGGCAACCACCTACCACACATATACCATGCGTGACGGAGAGAGTCACGAAATTAAAATGGTAAAAAAACTGATTGTGTGCGAACCTATAAGTCTTTTCTGTAGATTGTCTCTCACTCAGCTCGGTGATGGCCTACTTATTAACAACTGATCTGATAATAAGGAAAAGGGTGTACGTTTAAACATGAGAACTAATGTCACAATCACTCTATATTGACAGATTAGCCCCATAAGCACCTCGAGGATCAGACATGGACCTGAAGGAACCTAGTATAACGATTACCATGCCTCGACGACCACTTCCTGGGAATCTTGAATCAAACGCAGCAGGTAGATTTGGGATTTCCCTGGGTATTTTGTGAAATTTGACTGACAATGCCCTATGAAATCCTACACATGCCCGCAAACTCTCGCCGGCCACAAGCTACTACAGCATACGTTTACCGTGGGGCTGGGTATGACTCAGTACACCTGGGATCTGATGTGGTTTCTTCGATGCAATACGATATGGTACAACCGCACCACACTCATATCTGCTTCAAGAGATTTCCCTTTTCATCTTAGAAACTGAGAGTTGGGATACAGGAAGCAGTTATTCAAGTCAGTTATTCTACCAATGCTGAGGCCACAAGACTGTGGGCCAAATCCTCCTCCTCCTCCTCCTTATCATTATTCAATTCCTCGTCATCATCATGATTGTGCATAGTTTGATATACATGCAAAATAAGTGTTAATGCGTCTTGGGATTATTGGAAATAATGCAAGAAAATGGTAACGTTATCTTAATTTGAAAAAATCAAACACAAGAACAAATCAATTCTTGCTATACATTTTATCCAATGGTATACATTTAAAACAATCAACAGGGTGTTACTTCAATTTTGCACCAATGTTTTTAATAGTTCCTAATTTGACATGATTAGACATCGCGTTACCTGGATATCTATCTAGTATTGCATTTTCCAAATGTCAGGTATGTTGCTCAGGGCAGAGTTAGTCTATATCTATCTATCTATCTATCTCTATCTATCTATCTATCTATCTATCTATCTTTCTATATATATATATATATATATATATATATATATATATATATATATATATATATATATATATATATATATATATATATATATATATATATATATATACTAGTATATATATATATATATATATATATATATATATATATATATATATATATATATATATATATATACTAGACATGTATGACGAGCAATTGATGCCAAACTAAACTGTTACTTACCAGTGTAAACATTTCCTAATATTTCTGAATCTTTGAGGATTGTAGATAATAGTATTGAAATTTAATATTTTTTATCTCGAAAAAAGTAAAATGTCCTGAGACGGTTGCTATGGCAACAAGAATTTGACAAAAATGGTTGCCATGGCAACACGCAGATGGGCTCCAATTCTTTAAGTAAGTAATGTTTTATAATAGTCGGTACCACTAGATACTTTCCTCAAATTTTCAAACATATTGACACAGGCATGGATAAGATAGAGGCAGAAGACCGTAAAGGGTTGAATCATCTATGACATGTTCATTACAAGTGGAATATGCAAAATGACGTTGCAACATTGTATATCTGAATGCTGCATTGATTAATTCATTTAGAATGACATTTTCCAAATATTCATGAAACTTTGAGGATTGTAAAAGATGATAGTGAAGTTTAATACTTTAACTAAGAAATAGGTTAAAACATCTTGAAACGGTTGCCTTGGCAACATGAATCTGGTATAAACGGTTGTCATGGCAACCCTCCTCGAATATTCTGTAAATTCAAAGTTCTGAAGTTCCAATACTTCTCATTCTTTAAACAACCTCATTCATTCATTTTTGGTCCTATAAAGTTTAAATTTTACAACTTGATTAAAAACATCTTTGGGCAAGTAAAGTCAAATTCTGCAAAAAATACTAATCAAAATTATACCATGGTGCAGGTGTTTACGGCAGAAAATTTTAAAATTTTAAAATTATATATATATATATATATATATATATATATATATATATATATATATATATATATATATAAATATATATATATAGATATATGTGTGTGTGCGTGTGTGCTCACACATATAGATAGATGGATAGATAGAATTACAGACAGACAGAGAGGCAAATAGATGTTAGATATTGATAGATATACATATTGGTCACCACATACCATTAAATTCAAATAATGAGTGCTCCCTTGGAAGTGGTAAAGGGAGACAGATAACCAGTTTGCACAAAGATAGTCGACAAAATATTTCAAAAAAAAATCTGTTTTTTTTGGAAAAAAACGGCGGAGAAAAGAATTTAATTTTTTTTCTGCTGTTTTTGGAAAAATGCACAGGGGCTTGTATTGTTGAGTGCCACTTGTATGTAGTCACAGCCCTTACTGGTAATATAGACAAGGGGGGAAACCATGTTCATCAGTGATGCGGTACTCAGTGCACTCTAGCTCATCATTTTATTTGCTTCATTAAATTTTTCATCTTCAAATGGTTGCATTGTGCACTTAATTCAGATAGGCATGTAAATCCCATAAATCTTTATTACGTATTCTTCCTAAAACAGGTAAAAATAGGCTTCAAACAAGAAAAGCCTTTGAGGTTTTCAGAAAGTTTCAAACCAGTTACACTGATTGGTCCATAGAGGTCATGTGACTCATAATTGTGCCACTGATTGTTCCATAGAGGTCGTGTGACTTATATTTAAAGATGTCTGCTATGTTTCTTATGAGACTTGTAGAACCTCAACAGCTTACTTGACACTTCCTATTTAACTTGATTTTATTCACCTTAAAACAGACTAATTGGATTAAAACCTTGGATCAGCTGAGTCTGAAGTATGTTGGGAGGACACTTGATAGGTTTTGAGTTTCAGTATTTTTCTTTTGGGGGAGTTTGACAACATAGTTGTTGGGGCACCTAATACGTTTCCCCCCTTGCTCTATTTCATAGATACCAACACCTTAGACTCGCGAGTGGCCACTCAACAATACAAGCCCCTGTGGAAAAATGGTGGAGAAAATAAATTCTAATTTATTTTCCCCA
>OZ012685.1:11480549-11486989 GCA_963942565.1 Maea johnstoni | reverse complement strand
TTACATATATGAATAACCAAATAGTTGAATATATATATATACATACACATATATATATATATATATATATATATATATATATATATATATATATATATATATATATATATATATATATATATATATATATATACATATATATATAGGAATAAATAAATAAATGATTAAATAGAAAAACGCAAATAAACAAACATACAAACAAACAACTAATAACTATTTAACTAAATAATAAATCAATGATGAATAAATGAATAATAAACAGATAAATAAATGAATAAATAGATAAATAAATAAACAGTTAAATGATTGAATGAATGAATGAGTGAGTGAATGAATGAATAAATAAATAGATAAATATATACTAGTAAATAAATAAATAAATAAATAAATGAATGAAGGTTAGTTATAAATGAAAAAGAACCAAAAAAAGCGCGGGTCGTTACTGGTTTTTACATGTCTGATAACCGTAACAAGTGTAAGCTAGACAGATATGCTTATTTAGGTCAGGCCTTTCTTAGAAAGAACAACTACCCACAACGGATGTGATTCATAGCAGTTCTCTTCCTCCCATTAGAGATTTCCACCTTCTGCTACTTCCAAAAGCACAATGGCCTACTTGATCGACCTACATAATGACATACATCTGTTTAAAGCCAATCATTGGTTCTACATACTTCTAATGGCAAGGGAAAGGTAGTTTATCGCAATAGAAATTTAATCAAAACTTGCTACCAAATTATTATAGTGAAGACTATACATTTAACCTTAAAAAAACATTTTCAGTCACTAAGGTAAGGACTCTGGTGTGCATTCTTATCTTACGCTTCATTTCTTTTCAAACTTTGCAGAGTGTCTTATATCGAAATTAGAAAAATGGACCCCTCTATAATAACTTTTGAGAAAAGTGGCGCCATCTATAGGTTAATAAAGTGCCCACAAGAAAAATAAATGCAAATTGGCGAAAGGGTACTGAGTGATTCTTAAAAAATATTCTTTATTTGATAGAAAAATGTTATACATAAATCCCGACACTACTAAATTTCTCAAATCTACTTCAAGTAGCCTCATTGTGCTGATCAAAGAAGACAAAGGACAAACCCAAGCTCGCTTATCCTGCAGAAACTTGCTTATATAACAAAAGAGTGAATATGTGGCCTAAACACTAGGTTCGGGAAGTCCAATAATATGATATAATTCCATTAAAATGTATGCCTTGCAATGAATATTATATTTTGGATATACTCATATGCAATCTTGATGCCCAACATGGCACAAATCAGAGGAAAATTTAAGGGGTCTCTTTTTAGCTATTTATACTGCGAGAAAATTGCGGTAAAACTCCTTGAACACTATCATTGACTGCCTTTGGACGGATCTATCTCATAATTGTATCTCATAGTAAATCAGAGCAGGTCCAAAGATAAGTTGGGGGTTCAGACCAGGTGTTCAGTTTCACGAATGCCCGTCAGTGGGCGCTTGTAATAGGCACCACTGCCTTTAAAGTAGTTCACATGTGATTAGGCCAATAGACAGCATATATAGTAAACAACGGCCTATACCACAGTTAGAGTTGCTCGAACTACCTTTAAAGAATCACAGGATAGAATCTCGAGCTTTTTATGCAACGTGTCCGCCAAAAAG
Source organism: Maea johnstoni (assembly GCA_963942565.1). Lineage (NCBI taxonomy): Eukaryota > Metazoa > Annelida > Polychaeta > Spionida > Magelonidae > Maea > Maea johnstoni. The sequence continues at coordinate 11,485,348 of OZ012685.1, read as the reverse complement.
CAGATTCCGGTATGATGCCATTTCGTGGTTGACCTATTCTTAGAACGCGGTTCTACACTTATGCACAGGCTGCTGCCACAGAGAGACCAAATCTGAAAACAATAAAAAAAAGAAGAACTTTTAGACATTTTCCTCAAGTGTTGTCATCTGTGGGATCGTATGGAACCTCAAAAAACAGCATAATATGTTGAGGGATCGTTTATACTCTCCTATCCTATATGATACTCCCCTATCATATATGTTTACATAGGAAAATGAGCCAGGCAACCAGCCGTTGCTTGAAAAATGTTTTCCCTTTTTCTATAGTGGTCGGGAAAAAAATAAATTTAAATATATTTTCTCCCCCAGAAATACGGTGGTGAAAATAAATTTAAATATATTTTCTCCCCCAAAAATACGGTGGAGAAAATATATTTAAATATATTTTCTCCCCCCAAAAATACGGTGGTGAAAATATATTTAAATATATTTTCTCCCCCAAAAATACGGTGGTGAAAATATATTTAAATATATTTTCTCCCCCAAAAATGTCGGTGGTGAAAATACATTTAAATATATATTCTCCCCCCAAAATACGGTGGTGAAAAAAATATTTAAATATTTTCTCTTTCACACTTGGTCCATCGTAGCTTCAAGATCCTATTTACAATCACGCTAGCGGCGAACAGTAACATTATAACATTACAACGTTACTAAATCAAATTTTCTAAGAATTCGCTCTATGTCCTACAGATAACCGGGGTGCAGACACGTTTAAAACAACGTTTGGGATGAGCTAAACAAAGAATATGTGTTTGTTTAATAGCTTCTTGAGTTAGGTTATTTGAGTATGGGCAATAAAAAATGTATGTTGACATAGATATGGCCATTGACTGGGTGTTATATATCACAGCATGATGCTGTACACTATCAAAAAGATATTGTTTGTTTTCTAAAGAGTATTTGTATTCATCATGCAAGAAAGATTGCCTAACATTAGCTTTGACACGATGCAGAACTGGGATTTTCTCTTCAAGTTTGCTTTGAAAAATAGTTTTTTTTGTATTTAAAATTATCAAGTTCAACTGGTCGGAGTTTTCAAGGTCTCCTAATATCTTTCGTCTGTCAGTTAAACAGTATGTTTCCATACCAAGTGATCTTATCCAATTCTGCACTTCGGTCCAAAGACTTATAGTGGCGGGACAATCTATCAACATGTGGTAGTTGCTGTCAATTCCAACCTTACACATAGAACATATGTTGTTGTCCATTATACCGATTTTGGCTAGAATGTCGTTTGTAAAATAGCGGTAATGTAAGGTTCTAAATTGGATGTATTTTAAATAAATATCATCCACAACAACATTAGTTTTATGAAAGGAGTATTTGACCTCAAGTGGAGATAAAATGATGTTTCCTTTGTCAGCCCATTTTGTACAGATATTATGGATTATGTTACTATTTCTGACATACATTGATCTATATAAATTAGAAACACCTTTAGCATCTGAACATACAATAACATTGATTATACAGTTTGTTGGCCTAACAGGCTTAAAATTAGGAATATCATTATTATCAATGAAGTTTTTTAATGACAATATGAAACCACCATATTCCAAAAAATTGGTTTTAATGTTAAAAACTGATTGGAACTTATCTATCGGCAAGAACACACAATTATCGTCCATAAGATCTGCTATTATGGTTACTCCCCTTTTAAACCATTCTGGTTTCAAAGGTAGCCTAAGAACATCATTATACCATAGAGGAGTTAAGAAGATGTTTGTCTTTTCTCGAATTACATTCTTTTTCCAAAGTGCCTTTAAACTTCTTAAAACGTCTGACCAGAAAGGTACCTGAGCAATTTCCATTGCACGTTCTGTAAAAGCACTTCCGAAACTGAATATTTGTTCAAAATCTCCAAGATCAGCAAACATTCTCCATTTACCATCTGATTTTAAATAACGCTTCAACCAGCCCAACTTAAGTGATTGATCAAATATCTCCAAATTATGCAACTTAAGACCTCCATCCCTGATATCAGCTTCAAGGATAGCTTTACTGAACTTAGCAGGTTTGTTGCTCCACACAAAGTTGAGAAAAAGTGAGTCTATCTGTTTTAGGATCTCAAGGTCGGGGCTAGGAAGGGACAGGAGGATATGAGTGATTTTAGAAAGTAGTAAAGATTTCACTATACTAACTTTCCCATATGGTGTGAGCTGCCTGCAGCTCCAGGTTCTTATGAGTTTTTTGATGTCATTAATTTTGGATAGTATGTTAATTTTGGTTGTTTCACTCAAGGATTTGACATCATAATGTATGCCCAGCACTACGAAAGAGTGGGCCCATTCTAAGCCAAAACTACCTTCCCATTTCATCCTCCTGTCCCTTAATGCCCCAATTTTTATCACCTTAGTTTTATCCTTGTTGATACCCAAACCAGACATTTTATTAAACCACCTCAGTATGTCCATGACTACTATAAGAGATTGTTTATCTCCATTCAAAAGTAAAGTTGTGTCATCGGCATACTGAGATAACTTCAACTCAGTCTCACCAATCTGTATTCCCTTAACATCTTTACATTCACGGATTACATGTGATAACACTTCCGCACAAATTACAAACAAGTAGGGAGATATGGGGTCACCTTGTCTACACCCTCTCGATAGTTGAATTTTTTCAGATAAGTGACCATTTTGCTCGACTCTGGAAAAGGAGTTATATTGTAAAAGTTTAATTGTTTTCTGGATAAAAGGGCCGAAGCCAAAGAGATGAAGACAGTGTTTAATAAAATCCCATTCTATTGTATCAAATGCCTTAGCATAGTCTATGATAATTAACATCCCAGGTATGTTATTGTTTTCACAATAACACAGAGTATCGAAAAGTAGTCTAGAGTTTTCACCTATAAATCTACCTGATATAAAACCTGTTTGATCAGGATTTATAATAGAATTAAGTGTCGATTTTATTCTCTTGGCTATTATAGAGGAAAAAAATTTGTAAACCGAATTGAGCATGGTCAGGGGTCTCCAGTTTTTAAGGGTGTTACGTTCTTTTCCTGTTTTAGGAATACATGTTATTATTCCTTCTAAAATAGTGTCAGGTAATTTACCTAATTCTAAAGATTCGTTTAATAGTCTTAAAATCCAGTGTTTGAGTTCATGTGAAAATACTTTAAAAAATTCATTTGAGAAGCCGTCGGGCCCTGGGGCTTTATTAATTTTACTTGTTTTTATACAATCCTCCAATTCTACTAGATCTATCTGTTCTTCTAATTTATGTTTGGTATCAGGTGAAATTGTTGGTAAATTATTAAGTAAATGAGAGTATCTTGTCTGTTCGTTTATTTTATTACCTTTTGTACTAAATAAGTCTCTATAGAAAGAGGCCTGTTCTTTTAATATCGATTTAGAGTCATTAATTATTGTTTTATTTTTAGTTATTAATTCGGAGATGTTTTTATTTAAATAATTTTTTTTTTCTAAGTTAAGAAAGTATTTAGAGGGCTTTTCCCATTCTTTATAGTGTTGATATCTCGATCTTATTTGATGGCCTTTAAGTTTGTTTGCTCTTAATTCTAATAGTTCATTATTTAATTGATCTAACTCAGTCAAGTGTAAGTTTACATTACCTGAATTGGTATCTATTTTTTTTTCTAAATTTGTTATTTTATTAATTAAATCTAACTCGTGTTCCTTTTTTAGTCTAGATTCCCTTTTTGAAAATTTTATTGATTCTCCTCTTATTTGGCAGAATAAACTATTAATAAATAAGTGTATTGGGATATTTATTTCTAGATTCTTACCGTGGTCGTCTTTTATGAATTTTATTGCATATGTTTTCTCAGCTAGGTCAATTGTTTTTTTAATTAAGGTTATGTACTCTTTGGACTTTAGTAAGTTATTATTTAGTTTCCAATAGCCTCTTCCCCTTTCGTTATTGTTTATTTTTATTGATAATGTTATGATATTATGATCACTCCTATATGCATTACCAATTTCTGATTTAGGTGCGAAAGCTAGCATGTTATCTGATATTAAAAAAAAATCAAGTCTTGATCTTTTAAAGGGTTTTTTACTACCCCAAGTGAAGCGTTTACTTTCCTACTTTACGACCAAAAGCTACTTAGAAAACAAACACGATTGCCTCAAATCCACAACTATTATGTGATAAAAGCCTCCTTTAGCCCTTATACTGCTGGTGGCTTATTTGGCCAATACAAAATGATGCAAAAATCCTAAAAAAAATGACTGAACCCGTAGCATATAGGTACTGATCTGAGGGGACCCAGAAAGAGCTATCTAATAAGTACCAACATGAAAGGGTTTAGATGGTTTTCAAGAATATTTGCATCCTTGTGCTTCCGACGAAAGTAGACTCAGCACTGGAAGGGTTTAAGTCGATTTTTTGTCATGGTGATATAAAAAGCAAACAGAATTTTTAAACTTAGGATGTTAGCTTTACTTTCCTCCAGGGATTTTTCACTTGTGGATATTATGCACATTAGAGGATAAAACTAAAAGAAGTGAAAGGAATAGTGGGCATTCATATTTTTTTGCCAATTTCTTTCGTTATTCCCGTGGAAATGATCATATACTGCTAGTACTCATAGAGACTCTCGCAATACACGTTTCTCTATTTTCCTGTCAATATCAGTATGGGCTGTTTGTGCACAGAATACTACATCCTCGGTCGTTACAAGTACACGCTTACATGTAGCTTATGGAATACTAGTAGATCCGTTTTTGCTCGGGCACACATTCAAACATGCTATATATTTGGTGTTGCATAAGTTTGAATTTCCAGTTTCT